>JASVER010000032.1:6635033-6871071 GCA_030449065.1 Oceanodroma leucorhoa | reverse complement strand
AAAAAAAAAAAAAAAAAAAAAAGCTAAAAGCTCATAAATGTTCTTTTCCAGAGAAAACTAAAAAAACTAGTAAAAGACAGAATATTAATAGGATCTGAGAACAAACAACTGTATTAACTCAAACCATACCTGACTTTTGTTATCTATCTACCTGGTTAAATCAAACTTTTGAAGACTTTCTTGCTTATCCTCTGCAGCTGGTACTGTCACATAACTCATTTCAGACAGGGCTTACTTACACTGCTCATGATCACTGGTCAGGAGAATATGACAAGTAACTTTTTTCACTGTTGGGACTTTTACTACTTTTTATTTTAGCTGTTACTGGTAAAATGGCTGCTAATGAGGATTACAGTCCAGCACAGCTATCTGCCCAGTTATTATATTTGAAATTTTTGACTGCCTATTGGTATACAGACATTTTTAGTAGCTTGGATTTGGCCTAGGTCATAACTAATTTTGAGAAACTGATGCAATGTAAAACWCTTTTCTTATTTTATAGAATGAAACAACAAAAAAGGGGGGCAGGGGGTGGTGGGGGGAGTCTGTTGGATAAGCAAGCCCCAACATTCAAGTGTGCTTTATTCCCCCTCTTTCACCAGTTATTGTAATATTTTCCTTTGCAGTTGTTTGTCTATTTAAACTATTGGGGACATCAGTCCTAACCTATGAGCAACCAGCTCTGCTGGAAGGTCTACCTAGCCACTTGATCACTGGAGGAGGTGAACTTTCTGAACATGTTTCATTGTAAATACATGTTTTCTTTTTTAATATCAAATTAATTAAATCACTGCAAGAAGTGAAAGGTACTGTGTAGTAGTTTAAGGTCTGTCCTCACACCACACACCCAGTTTCTTTTGTCTGCTGCTCATGCCACTGTAGGTATAAGTATATACCTACCTGGTCCTGGCCAGTATCTGAATGCTTTGCTCTGAATTGATCCGACTKCTTTTGGGATAGAATTCAAGATCTTTGTATTACTCCAAAGAGGAACATTTTTTCTCAGCAGCAGCTGAGTAAATGGGGTATCATAACTTCATTCATGCTTATGTTTGTACCATTACAGGCAACATTAGATCCTTCTCAGTTTGTGAAAGAGACTATGTATCTTAAAATCGGGTAGGAATTGTTCTCCTGGTTCTTCAATGCTCTTCAAGACTCCCACCCCTCTTGTGGCTGTGTTCGTACTCTTGTATCCCCCTCAGAGTATTAATGGACAAGAGCAAATGCATATAAACTGGCCTTTCTCTTAACAAGCTCTTCTCTCTCATTTGGACGTGCCTGACATGTAGTAGGAAGCAATCAGATCCCCTCTCGGCTTTTCGTTTGTTCAGCTGAAGCCAAGTTCTTCTCATCCTCTCTGAAACAGGTTTTTCATTCTTCATAGATTTTATCATCACATATACCATATATAATTCATATGTCTTCTGGATGTTAAGACCTGTACACAATACAACCTGATATGGCAGCAGTAAAACTTTCCTGGAATTTTGACTGAAACACCTGAGGGTTCCACCTCTTTTATAATGRTGCTGGTGGCTCACAGTGATCTTGTGTTAGCAAATATGGCCAGCCCTTTYGTTGTGTCACCTCAGCTGAGGCGGCCCTGGCTTATTATAGAAGTTCTTGTTATTCATCTTCAATGTTCTTTGCTAAATGCCTTCCTACTGGTGTCAGGAATGTCACAGCCACATAAAATCTTTTACTTCCCTGCTGCCTGGGCGCCCTGGGTAACTCAGTCTGCCACTTGTTACCTTTARCACTAGTGCTGTAAGCTGCTGACTTTTGGAGGACAGAGTTCTTCACTAGAAATGCGGAGACCGCTCTTGCCACTGACCTGCACAGCCATTCGGCCTGCACASTCTACCTTCTCTTGCCTTTCTTCTTTAGTCACATATTTAAGCTGCAGGTTCCTCAAGGCCAGGCATTTGTTGCACACTGAGCAGACAGTGACAAGCACAGCAATCTCACTCAGGCCTCTAGGTACTCCCTGTGAAATCCTATGAGAATATCATATAGGGAGGGATCAGAAGCGTCCTGTGCCTCCAGTCTGCATTACTTCTCCCCCAACATCCAGGAGAGTCCATGTGACATTCTCCCAGAAAGGATCTGCCTGCCTGAAAGGATCTCCTCTTTCTAATTTTTTTTCTCTTGCACAAAATGCTGAACTCCTGATAGCAATAGCTGAGCTGATGGCTGGTGGTTCTTCACAGGTCGGAGGGACTAACCTGGCAAAACTGGTTTTCCTCACAGATTTTGGGATCCAGGTGGGCTCTCAATGATCTAGTTGACCTTTCCCACTGCCAAAGGTTGGCTTTAACTTGGTGCTTGTTGTGGAAATCAGAACAAGTGAAAGACCTTGTCCAGGGCAGTATCTATAAAGTTCAKCTATGTTCATTTTATTTGCAGTTTTATGGAACATTTCCCAGTTTTAAGACAAGTTTGTACTGAAATCTTGTGAGATATTGTATACTTTGTAAAGACACTTTCAGTATTTGATTTTGAAGTGAATTATTAAATAAAATKTTACTGAATGAGTTTGTCTTCCTGTGAAAATGAGCACCTTTTGGAAAGTAGTGAGATTCTGCTTCCTCCAGGCTTTAGGCATTTTAAACTTCCAGGGGAGTCATAGCACTATCCAGCTGCATTCAAGGGGATTTTCTGRGATGTAAGCAGAATATACATTTACTATCCAGCTGAATTCAAGGACACTTTCTAGCATGCAAGCAGAACATATGGTTTTTAACTTGTATACTTGCAAGTGATGTAAGCCAGCAGCATTTGGGTGAACAGAATGGAAAAACATTATTTTATTATCTATAAATCTAGAGGCAGGATGCTGATTTCTAATAGACACGCATACAGGAGTCATAGCTGTTCAATACGCTTTTTCTCCRGCCTGAAGATGGGGTATATGTACTCCTGTAAACTGCATCACTGGGTTGATGGCAAAGGCTGGGTGACTTGAGAACAACTTATTCTAACACAGAAGTCTTTTTACTTGCCAGGTGACATGAGAACCATCTCTTCATTCAGAGTATCTCAGATACATGAACTTATGCATTTCCTCTGAACTCCCTTCTCTTTCCAACTGTTCTGCTACTAAAGAAAACTCTGAAGTAACATTGTGTATCTTTGAAGTGTATGCATATATTTATTTTACTAGTTTGCCTTAGTGATGTTTGCAGTAACTGTTCCAATACGAGTGCAACCCTTACACATAAGCACAGGAGGATATGTGCAAAGCACTGCTGTAAGGTGATAAAGCAATGCCTTTATTGTGCATCAGACTAAAAAATGCAAAAGTTCCTGGCCTGTTGACTTTTTTCCATTTTTTTCCTGCACCATGGTATTGCCCCCCTGAACACCCCAAATCACTTACTACGAAGCTTTCACAGWTAAGGTATTTTCTGTGTCAGAAACAACACTTTGGACTCTTTGAAGAAAGTGCATTTTAAATTATGGCCTGGAAAAAGCAGTGGGAACAGAAGATTTTGGATAAAGAAGAGAATTTCATAAAGGGGACAGGCATGTGGTAATGGAGAACTTAAGTAACAGCAAGCAGAGGGAGAAGAGAACTGGAGTCACAGCACCCGTTGCAGCATAGAGTAGATCTAGAAGACTTACCCAGTTATGGATTTCCATCAGATTTATAATTTTGGCAACTAATGTTGCAGGTTTTCCAACTCTTGCATCTGTTGATCTCCACATCCCTGGGCTTRTTGGCAGACTAAATTAACGTTAATTTGTATGGTCAGGGAGTCCCGTGCAACCAGAATGCACAGGACTGTCTGCACTTATGCAGTCAATTTGCACGTATGCAATGGCTATGAGCCTGCAAGTCACTAGCTTTTATGGGGCTGACTGATGTCCAGAAAGCTCTTTTACTGTAGAATCAGTATTTCATCATCCAAAGCAATAGTGCTGTCAGGTATGGCATCATATATCCAATCCAGATTCTTCATGTGACACAAGCTGGAGCAGCCCCATTGACTTCACTGATATTAAAAATGACTCCTCGTAGCAGGGGACCTGGCTGTATTTTTTGCCTTTGCCATGTTTCTCATCAGAAAGGATTTATGTTGCATAGTTAATTTATTGCAGGTGAAACATTCCCGTCTCCCCTCTTTCTCCAACCAAAGGCATCTTTGCATTCCTGTCTAGGAACACTGTCGAATGCTCCAAGGTTTGGTGAAATGAAAATGCCTGACARTGGATAAAACATGAGGGAAATGTACAAAGGAGTATATGGAGCAATGGGTTAAAGTGTGTGTGCCTGCTGTGGAGCTAGTGTTTATCCTTCTTTMCACAGCTCGAGAGCTCGTGGGCAGCTGGTGGCTGTGGGCCAGCCTGGGGTGTGCCGCTATGGTTCTAGGTTGGATTGCTGTCATGGCTGGAAGAAGAACAACAAGGGCCACTGCGAAGGTAACAGTAACACTTCATGCTTGTTTCCTCTCCACCGCTGTGTACTTGRTACTAAAAAAGGGATTTTGTATACATCTGCCAGAAGTTACAGAAAGAAACCTTCTGAGGAGTGAAATCTCTTAACTCTRTGAGAGAGTGAATAAAACATGTTTGAAAGATCACGTCCTCAAAAAAGCAAAGCTTTGGGTAAATAACACCAAACAATAAAACACATATTCAAAAATTCTTAGGTCCAGAAGGGATCATCTGTTCTAACCTCCTGCATGGCCCTGGTCAGTGCCTATACTGTTACAGCTGTCAAGTAAGTGCCAAAAATGCAGTGTCTTCTAATGCTACGTATGGACCCCTGAAGTGTTCTTTTTTATCAGTTGGTATCCTTTATATTCAGAGTACACAGCCTCTGAGAAGCAGGATGTTTTAACTTTCTAGGTATATAAATAAAACCCGAGCAATAAGTGCACCTGACTTGAGCTTGGGTAGCCAGCCAGCGTTCTGGTCTGTGGATCACTGGCTTAATGAAGAGTCGATRACTCTTAAGAAATCTCAAATTTGTTAAAGGTCTTAAGAGCCCAGGGAGAAGATGATGTGGAAYCTCTCTCCAGCTGTACTTGGGCAAAACACAACAAAGTCATAAAATACATGTTTTATGAATCCTTCTCAGATGTTGCACCTGTTGTCCCAGAGAGTTTGGCATTGTATATCTGGCGAATTCGAATAAAGGCTTAGGGTTATTCATTGCTGAAAATCAACAGACTGATGTCTAAAAGGGAAAGATGCAAAAAGTCTCTGCTCTGTATATATAGCACAACAGTTTAAAAAAGGAAAAACTGATTAATACCTTTATTAATATTTATGCATTGCTTAATAGCACCTTAGTTTTGATGCAAATGAATATCTTGAGGGACAACTGGCAAATGTAACTTCAGTCAGCCAGTGGATCAGTAGCTACCATGCCCAAACTAGAGGGAGAGGTATGGAGGATGTTGAACTTGTGCAACAAGTTTTTAGGCAACTAAGCAGGGCAAAAGTTCTCAAATAGAGTATTTCTGACTTTTTCTTTTTCTCTCTCCTTTCTCTGCCTGACTCCCCCAGCTATCTGTGGACATGGCTGCAAGTATGGCGAGTGCATGGGACCAAATCAATGCAAATGTTTCCCTGGATTTACAGGGAAAACCTGTAATCAAGGTTTGTGCACATGGGGATGTTACTCCAGAAAGCAGACTGTTGTGCTGTCTCCTTATCTTGCAGTAAGGATTGTGTTATCTACCAAAATAGTAAAGCAAGATATTTTCTTGTTTACATAGAAGAGCTTAGAGTTTAAGGCTCTTGCATCTCCAGCATCCCAGACAAGCTCTAAGTCTCCTTCAGCACACAGAAGTTTGAACCTATATCATGTATCTCCTGCAGACTGATGACAAGGGCAAACTGTCATATTTATAGTCAGAGGATTAAGGCATGGAGAGATTATATAGGAAATTATTAGAAGAGCCAGAATTCAAATCCAGAACCCGTGTTACTTTCTTAACTAACCTTCTCATCAGAGAGACATGCAAGTATAYGCTAGACATATAATTTCTCAAGCTTCCTGGGCCAATGCCATCTGTTTGCATATGCTGATTGGTATTTTTGAGAACACAGAATKTGGAGTCTTTAGGATTGCATATTCAGAAACTTTGAATGCACCACTTTCCCTCCATGAACTTGCAGTTAGACATGGAAATATTTCAGCTAACACATGGGTGACAACTCAGCTTTTTTTTCYTGTTCTAATATATGAGACCCCTGTGTTGGATCAGATGAAAGGAGCAGGTCACTGTGCATGGAGAGGGGCCACCCTATTGCAGTGCAGATGCGTGAACTGCAGGCAYGTGAGGGAAGCAGGACATAAAGGCCACACGAATGGATGGGTCTATCCTTGCTACCTTCCTAAGCACCTGCAGCCTTTGCTTGAAAACGTTCCATTGACATACTAAACACACTCACATTTTTGAGAATCAAAACAACCCATTTATTACACAATATCTTTCAAACAATACACTATAAAGCTATACTATTAAGTATTTTAGAAAACTCCATYTTTTCCACTTTTGATGTTGCTTGCAGGGAAATAAGTCAATTCCTCAGTACCACTAGAGAGGAAAGTGAAACAGCAGCTGTGGTTGTGTGTAACAGATATGTGGGTATCACTTACAACTTCAGACTTTAAACCCAGAAGTTTAACCTCAGAAATTATTTGGCAGCTTAAATGTTACCAAAAGGCAACAGAGAAGCCCCCAGCTTTTAGGTGTTTTCTGGGCAGCGACTCCAGCTGGGTTTGATACGCCCTCCGTACGCAAGCAGATCAGCTCTGTGCACTTGTAGCAGGTTCAGAGTCCGCGGCTTGGTGGAAACACCGCACAGACCTACATGTGCAAATCGCCTGTTAGCTCCCTGGGCTGTTCTACCTTCTGAAGCATGGCCAGGAATTTTTTAGTAAAGTGGTGGCTGGCACAGGCCAGAAATGTCCCGGAGCTATTTCAATAGTATAGCCATATAGGTGGTCATGTTCCAGCAGCCAGGAATGCTCAGAGCCACTTTTAATTTACAGGCAGATGTAGCCTTGGTCCTCAGAGCAGAAAGCCTTGCTGAGCAAGCTTAACATGAGCTAACTAAAATAACAGAGATAAGGGGACTGTATTAGTCTGCCACTGAGTCTGAGCTAAATTAGCCTTATCTCCGTAGGTTCTCTTTTAGAGCTGTGTATGCTATCTGTGCATTACTGTGTATTGTGCAAGATAGGTGCAGCTAAGCACTTTTGAAAATGTATGGTCTAAGTGGAATAACTTTTGTTCCCCTCTAGTTTCTTTGTTATGAGAGTCTTGGTTATTTAGTGGAGCCACAGTAGCACAAAAATCCAGTGTGATTTGTAAGTTGATAGGTTTTCCTCTTTCAAACAGTCCCTACATTTAAATAATAGAATGGAACCCTCTTTTTCTTCCCTGGACTGAGCTGTAACAAACACTTCTGCATGTGTATAACCACCACAAAGTTTATGCTTTGAATGGTCTAGAGATTTTTCTGTGGTCTGCAGGGTGCATAGACATGAGAACAGATGCTTCTCCCATTAGAAGTGGAGCTGCACAAGCTCAGTGCTTGGAGAGTTGCATCTGTATTGAAATTATGTTATTGGTAATAGGTGCTGTTAAACATATGTTGAATGGGCTGTGTACGCTGGTGCATTCTGTTAATGAGTTCTGTCTGTTTACTAACGAGGTTTCAAAATACAAGCAGGAGAGGTGTCAGTTCACAGAAGTCACAAGCACACATGTGCTTGTCATAGGACCAATACCATTGTCAGCACTGCTCTGCCTATACCACACAAATTAAACTTTTTAGGATTCTAGTTTTCTCCCTGTCAAGGATAACTATTGGGAATTTGAAATTAATTTAGTTTCTGCAAAGCCTTTTAGATCCTTGATTTTGAGAAGGATTTAGAGTGCTTTTATTCTCAGGATTTTGAGATTTTTGAGATTTGTCCTTTTATTCTTAAAGTCACATAATTCTTATCATATACTGTATTTCATTTCTGCTACTGATAACCTTGGTGCCAATGTGTAGCTCAGAAAAAAAAACAAAATCTTTGTTTCACTTTCTCTCAAGCTGATTTGCTATTCTTAGTCTCAGGTTTTTGCCTTTCTAGTACAGAGGTCAACTGGAGGGCTAAAATCYCCAGCTAGAATCAGAGAAATCCAGAAGAATAAGTCCCGGAAAAGAGACTAACTGCAAGTCTCTCCCCACCCCTCCACCTCTTCCTAACAAGCTGCCAGATGTGGCCAGAGTTTGCATTAGTTTTTCAGGTGTAGAGGTCTGTGTACGTTAGTTTTGCTAGCAGTCTTTCAGCCAGATGGTCTGCTAAAGTCTCATCATGCAAGGGRCTGGCTCATTTTCAATCCAGGCAATTTTACTGTGGGGAATTCAATGCATTAGGCGATATTATCCACCTATATGTATAAATATATGTGTATAAACCCAGCACTCACTTCATTCCAATGACTTCTGCAGATCTGAACGAATGTGGACTCAAACCACGTCCCTGTGAACACAGATGTATGAATACACATGGCAGCTACAAGTGCTATTGTCTCAACGGGTACATGCTTATGCCAGATGGCACATGTGCAAGTAAGTAATAAAGCTGATAGGACAGGCACACCAAAATCATCTAATCGCATTTGATCCCAGCAGATTTTCTTCTTGTGATGAATGGATTTAGCTTATTCAGGACAGGGTCTTTGCCTCAGCTCTCTGGTACCGTCAGCAGCTGAAAGAGGCYTTCAATTTGGCAGCATCTGGATAAAGTAAACTAGGTCATACTTATATTTTGGTGTTCAGAGGAATTTTTGTCCTGCTAGATATAAAAATCTCTGATAGTGTCACTTCATCTGAAGGACAGCTAGTATAACCTTGGTGTATAGTCCTGCCAATTCATCTGTTGAATAAGGATAAATGAATCTATCCAAGCAAAGCACCAATACAGACTACTTTTTATTGTGCTGAATTTCATGCCATTACTCCTTGCTTTACCTTTGTGTGTTCCCTGACTCATTTATTTTCTCTGAATGTTGATATGCTGCCCACACTTGCCGCCAGCTTCTTGCAAACGTTTGTTCACTGAGCTAAGGCTTATCTAAACTCTATTTCTACTATTTTCTTTGTCTTCAAGCCAGCAATGTAATGGAAAGTATTCTGCTTTCTTAGCCAACCTGATTTTTCAGACCTGAGGAAGCTTCTTATTTTTCAATGACACTGCTTTGTTTGTAGAAAATACTTTTTTTTTCTTCACCTGAGCTGTTCCATACAGGTATTTTGGCTCTGAATTTCACCAAATCCTAGGTAACATGGTGACAACCCTTTCTGGAGTCTACGGGACTGAAGCAGATGCATCAGTTGGACAAGGAAGCTAGGTGGTCTCAGCAGTCGAACAATCTGCTTGAGAGGTCTGTCCTAAAGCAATGGACCTTGCTGTATGGGGTGCAGCACAATCTTTCCCATGGATATGACAGAGAACCATAAACTCTGAAAGGCTTTGATCTCCAAACCTTGGAGAGAACCATTCACCAGGCAGGGTGTCCATCTGGCGAGTTTGCTGTCAGTTTTGGGATAACTGGAAGAATACCCAGCCTTAGCAAACRCTCGCAGGAGTGCAGGGTCTGCAGCTCTGGGGCAGGCAGAAAAGCCAGAGCTCCTACTCTCTCTCTCTCATGGCAGGGAGACTGAAATTGCTGTGAAAGGTGCCTGGGGCCAGAGCTTTTGGAGAGTTTCCCTCCCCTGCAGCGCAGCTCAGGGTTGTGCCTCTGCGTTACTAATCATGGTGGGTATCACCGGCAGACAACAGCTGCGGGGCCCTGAGATCCCTGAGAAATAGATATGACCTTCCRTTTCTTCCAAGATAATTTGTGTATCATCTGCTGACATCATACACCARGCAGTTTTCAGTAAGGCCACTGTCTTATGGACAGTTGAAGTTGGCAGAAGTTGGCAGAAGCYGGAACTACTCAAAAGAAACTAAATTTTGAGCCCAGCAGCAGCTTTGTCCCACCCATCCCTCACTCCCGCTCCTCTGAGCTCAAACGCTTGCTGCAGCCACGCTTCTGAACCAAGTCAGAAAAGTAGATCCAGGTTGTTACTAACCATTTCTGCTGGATTAGCTTTAAGCCAGTCTTAGTTTAGGACTGTTTTCCTGCCTTAAGAAACTCTGCATTTGTACCAAATTTGTGCCAAATGTGCAGTTGCACCATCTCTTGCTTAAGCCAGCACAAAATGCTGAATTTCTCAGCAGCAGTAGTGGCCAGTGTCAAGTATATATGAAAAAATTGCCTGAGCAGCTGTGCACCCTGGAGCTTGCGTTTCACTTTGGCACAGGGAAACATTATTTCTCAGTGGGACCCCGACAAACACTTACACAAAATGAAACCAAATTTCAGGGAGGGAAACCAGGTTTCCCATAGAAGAGAAGTATTCATTCTTCACAGGTCTAGTGAAGAAGGCAAAAAAATGTTCATCTAGCTTGTGCTTCATTAACCCAACCCATCTGCCACCTTCTAGTTCCAAAGAGCCTTTATTTTCTTAAGCAGAAACTATGAATATGAAATGAAGTAGTAAATTTTTTACTCAAGTAGACATTTTTCTTGGTTAAGTCTACTAGCCTCCCATTTCACTTGATGCTAACTTAAGCTTGTGCTCAGATGAAACGCTACGTTATTTAACCAACTCTAGAATTCTCATCGTTTTATTCAGGCAAACATTTTCAGCATAATGTTGCTCCTTTTGAATCAAATTCTCCACAATGTAAGTCTCCTTAGCAAGATGAAGTCCACCTAGTCTGAGCAGTCAGGCTTTTGTGCAACCGCGCCAAGGGACCGTGGAGTTGGAAGAAGGGTATCATAAAAATATGGCTTTGGGCCACAGAGAACCATCGCTTAAAATAGATAATAGGTTAGTACCTAACACAAAATCACCTCAACTCTGCAGGAATTACTATACTAGACCTGATCAGCAGTTCATCTAAGCCAGTATTATATCTAGCCAAAGCCAAGAATAGGAGCTTCAAACAAAAGAGAAAACGGACAATTACCAATTAGAGAATAATGTTTAGTAAGTTTCTTCATTACCACTTAGGTAGTAGATGATGTGACAAAGTATGATGATTTACAGTCCATCTTTTTTTAACTCTTACCTCCTGTRTGTTCTCATTCATACACAAGTAAAATGCATTTGCAAATACAGTGAATTCTTGGCCTTCAATATTTTTCACTTAGCCACAAAGTCTAAACAAACCAGTCTAAGAAAAATAATTTTACCACAGATTAAACAGAATAATTTTAATAGCACACAGAACTAATACACATTATATTTTATATTCAAATCAAATAATATGGCTGTAGCTATATATGTACCTGCACACATTGTTGTCTTTTCTATACACTCTGTTATTATACACCGTTCTGAAAGYGCTAGTACCTCTGACAACAAACACRTTGCATTTTAAAATAAAATTCGTATCATTTTCTACCTAAGTGGTGAGCTACTTTCAAGTTCTTGCAGCTGGTTTTTGTCTCATATAAGTTGATAACTGTTCCAGGTTTTCCACTTACAAAGAACCTATATACAGTTCTGTTTCCCTGAACACAACCAGAGTGAAGTGGTCAGAAAAACCTTCTTTGCACACACCTCCATCTCTTCCAGTAAACACTTCCAAATACTACTTCTCTCCGTGGTATCATAACACTAATGCTTCCTGGATATCTTCAGGATTTTAGAAATATCTCCCTACATATTTAATACATTTCTCCTACTTCTCTAGCCTCTCATAGGTCTCTCAGACAAGATCTAGACCCCTACATTTCTCTTTAGAGGCTAATCAAAGTCATATCCAATATTTCACACTCCTAACCAACCTATGGCAACCAAGACTTGTGTTCTGGCTAGTGCCTTGTTAGATTCAGGTATCTGTTCCATAAAGGGTCAAACTAAAGGGCAGTTTTTAAGTCCATCAGGCTAAATAGTTTTTTTAAATCAAATTCTATACTAGAAGCATGTTTAATGGTAAGCAATAAATACCATTCACTACTGAATAAGAGTTTTCTGTATGGTAAAACTATCACAATGGAAAATACAAAAAACCTTTTTTTCTATTTTGAGCAGTTCTGTCTCTGAATCTAAAAGGTAGTAGTAAGAAGTCACAGAAATGGGAGCAGAGAAAAAAGGAGGAATAAGGGCAAATAAGGAAAGAACAAAGTGAACGAGAGGGGGAATTTAAGATCTATCTCATGGACTACTGAATTGTATTACTAATGTGTTAATGTATAAACAGCTTGATTAATGATGATGTTCTGATTAATTTTCTGCATTCATTCAGATCTAACTTAATTTTAAGTGTGTGATCCCAGCCTAGATTTTTGCTTTTTTTGTTATTTTAAATACTGTTTTCAGGTTCTAGGACATGTGCCATGGTGAATTGCCAATATGGATGCGAAGAAGTCCAAGGAGAGGTACAGTGTCTTTGTCCATCAGGTGGCCTTCAGTTGGGACCGAACGGAAGGACGTGCATTGGTATGGTTAGAGAACTCACTCTCAGCTTCTTTTCTATAGGATCCCGAAAAACTTAAGTCTGGGGAAAGGTTAATAAGTAGTTAGCTCTCCTCGCTGGCTTGAATAATGCTTCTTGTTACTCGCAGTGTGATGTAAAGCTTGCATGCTTTTTTTAAAAACCATTCTCATAATATTGGCCAAGTAATTCTTCGGGCAAGTCCCATCCCCAATAAATAATTAAATGTTCTGATATAATTTGGAGTCATCAACAGATTCAGTTTCTCCGTATTGCTCTCATCGTCTACAATGTTTTGCCTTGCAGGAAGCTGTCCTACTGATATAATGYGTTGCAGGATTTGGGGGTTGTGTTTGGATGGGTTTTTCCTTTGTTGTGATAACCCACAATACAAGCTTCCAGATTTTTCTCCAGAAGCCTCAACATCACTTTACCTGGGGGTTTCCTGTGTGATCAAGAAAGCATTACTTACAACAGTTGGTACTGTTCTGTGATACCATTTTACATTGTCATCTGACAAAGCAGTGCATTTGCAAYGCAATTGCAATCCAATGCTGAAATGGTAGCCATTTCAATATTGAAGCTACATGAGCTCCTTTCAAAACCCAATAGATGTGAAACAAACCCTCCAAAGCAGGGACCACTCGAACAACTAGAGAAGAAGGGGCAGTGAAGTGTGCGTCAGGGAGCAGCAGGAGCAGGGCTGTCAGCTGGGAGCCGCCTCTGACCCCAGCGTCTGCAGGGCTGTGCCCTGGTAAATCAGGTCCAGGGTCTGCCCAGGCATCTTTTCAAAAGCTGGAATATTCTTGTTGGTGTTCATCACAGGCAAGCCTGAAAGGCTCTGAAAGTGTTCTTTTTTCAGACCAGATGCTCTTTGTTTTAAATTTAAGGGAAATACTGCTTTGTATGTAATTTATGCCATTTCATTTTAAAATAGAACCAGTAGCAGAGCTTCATATGTGAAAAAAAAAAAAAAAGAATTTTCAGTTCCAGGTTTCTTCTTTACAATAGCTCCAGCTAATTCTTGAAATGCAAGTTGTCCTTTTGAATCAATAAGTACATTTTCCTGTAAAATGCTAACTTGCAGCATTTGAACAATACCAAGTTAAAAAAAAATCACACAGAAAATGGTTTTTGTTTCCTTCTTTCCTACTTTCCCTCTTTCCCAGTCTAGCCTTTCTTTCCTAGTCTCATCTGCCTTTAAATGGGTAACATCCCTGGTCAAAMCCAGGGAATGATATTTTGTGGTTTTTAAATCTTTATTCCATTCAGGCAAGCATAGAAGATTGAAAATTGCAGCTGGGAAATATTTTATTTCCCAGAGCTGCCCAAAATAGAGTGGAAAATAGAAAATGGAAATTTCTCCTTGAAGATATTCAAAAGCCATTTTGACATGGTCCTGGGCAATCAYCTCTAGGTGTTCCTGCTTSAGCAGGGTGGTTGGACCAGAYGACCTCCAKAGGTCCTTTCCAACCTCAAYCATTCTGTGATTCTGTGAAAAAAACTTTTTGCAACAAGTSCTATTTACTAAAATGCCTTTAGCAACATTCCTAATGACATTGATGACTTCATATATTTTTACATTCTTTCGTCACAATGTCCTCCAGATCATAAAGGGCAGCTTGGACATGATACCTTACAGGCAAAGAAGAATAACAGTARCTAATCCATTTCTGATGCTGCTTACCAATACATACTGGTTGAATGATTTTTACAGCTTAAAGAATGTTTTAGATGTTGAGAGATTTAACATTCAAACATAAAAAATGAATTTTAGCTGCAATGGCAAAAACAATATTATACTTAGCATTTCAAACAAAAGATTAAATAAATTATTAACCAAAAGACACTGCTGTGTAGAAGGACAGTTACTATATGAATTGTTTTCCTTAACACACAGCTGTAGTATCAAGTCACATACAAGGGTTGTATGGCCTGGGACTACTTTACCACTTTCAGGAGCTATCAGATAAACCCATATGGATACTTGGCTCAACTTCCAAACTATAAACACTCCAACATGAGAATGCTATTTCTTTCTTTCAAATGAAATGAGTTTGCAATTGGAAATGACCTGCATTGAGTAATCAGCAAGGCTTTCGGACTACTACCAGTCACAGTTAACATGTTTGAATTATTTAAGAGCTGTTTGAAGGTGAACATTGTAGACATATGTACTTAAATACAATAGACAAGATGAGTGGTTCTTCTAAATTTCYATTGAATTATTCAGGCAACTCTTTTTATTCTTTTGTATTGAGTTCATTTGTAATTACCTTGCCTCCTCAAATGGATTTGGAAGAATGCTGATACATGTTATAGAAGGTAAAATAGACAAAAAGGTRCGTCCAGTGGTTGGAAATATCAGACCCCTTCTTTCTGCATGACTTGTGGTATGTCACTGTTTTTCTGTCACCAGTTCTCCATCTATAAAATGAGATAGTAACATCCTGCCATATAGCATAATGGTTAATAGATTATAAGATACTCTAATGCTCTGATATTAGTCACAGAAACACTATAAACAGATAAATGYTTGAAGATCCCTGGTAATTAGTCTTAGCTTAATTCTCCTAAGAAGCTGCATTATTCCTGGACCTGCAGAGCAGAACAGCACATTAACGTCTTTCACTTTTCCTTTTCTACATGTGCATAGGTGAAAGAAAAAATAACAATTATAGATAAAAAAATTTAATTAAACTTAAACCTGTTGTTTCTAAGAGTATGGTGAGTCTTCAGTGTTCATTGCAGACATAAACTTCACGCTAGGATCGAGTGCAGCAGGCTTGTCCTTTAGCTTGTGACAGACCCTGGTCCTGGCAGAGGCACTGGGAACTGAGAACCTGGAGAGGTCTGGGAGTGCCCTGGAGGCTAGGGRACAAAGACCATCATCAGAAATGTGTAGCGTGGGCAGAAAGAGGGATTTTTTGACTACAGGTTTGTTTAARTATTTTTCTGTTGTTGTCCAGTTTCCTTTGATCACCTAAGCACTGTAAAAGAATGGTGGAAATGTTAAAAAGACGAATGTGGTGTCCAGCAGCACTTCACAGCAGTTCTAAGCTGTAAAGAGCATTAGAGTGGTACGATGAATTATGTGCAAAGTCACTGCTATGTGCTAAAATGTGATAGGGAAGGACAAATGGCAAATATCATAATTGACACTATTTTAAATTTGACATTACAGTAAAACAAATCAAGTTAGTAACATTTAATTACAATGGTTGGTGAATAATATTCTTAGGCTCCTCTCATACCAAGCCTCCTCTTTCTCTCTCCAAAACATCTGTCCCTGTCATCTACCCTGCTTGGCAGACCACTCGCAGTTTGGAAACTCTCTCCCCGCTCTGTCTTGACTTAGCCCAGCAAGGGGAGGTGCAGAGATTCAGTARAAAGAGCTGCTGCTGCTCTCGGTTTCCTGTTTCTGGGGCTTTCTCTTAAACTATTCTCTGACATTTCCTTTCTTAGGGAAATAATGGAATTTGTGGAGTTCCTCCTGACCCTGCTCCATGACCTGAGGGCAAATCATTGTCCCCAGTGGGGAGCATCCCCGCTGCCGGTTACCCTTTCTTTTACCATGCCAGGTCTCAAAATCTTCCATAAGTTAGTTCATATTTTGCTGCTTCATTCGTATTACGGCATGCAAAAGCCATCCCCAAGTGTGAAATTTTAGGACTTTTTTATTAAACAACYTGTGATAGCCAAGACCAAACCATTCCTGTGCAAATCCCAACTAGTTCTTGCTTTCCTGGTTTACTTCCTCATGGATCTGACCAGCATTCCTTCTCCTGCTCTAGACATTGATGAATGCTCCACTGGCAAAGCTGTCTGCTCTTACAACCGCAGATGTGTCAACACATTTGGAAGCTACTACTGCAAGTGCCAGCTTGGTTATGAACTGAAATATGTCAGCRGCCGTTATGACTGTGTAGGTAAGATTTAGCCCATGAATTTTCCTCCTGCATTCTTTTTCATTCCCACACCATGCATCTTTCCTGTCATTGCCTGAAGCATGTTGGCCTAGTCTGGGGATACTGCCTCAGAAATGGACAAAAGATGTCACTAAATATTCTTGGTGACACTTTGAACTTTACTCTGGGTTTTCTCTGTGACCTTATGAAAAACCTAATCACTGGCACTTGCAAATTAAATTGTCTCATTGTACCAAGTCAAGATGTGCAAGAGCTTGTAGTACATTAGCAACAGYTGACTACAAAGAAGTGCTACTTCTGATACAGGTTTAGTTAAAGAGCCATTTTTTGTCCCCTTGGCTTTCAACCTGTGATGAACAAGCAGTCCCACAATCTTTTTTTTTCTTTTTTTTTGGTGCCATTAATGAGGAATGTGAATCAAGTGCCTTCATGGCTGTAAAACTGGTTGTTTGGATGGACAGTACAGGACTTTAAAAAAAAAAGTWTGGAAATTGTAGGTTTTAATTACTTTTCAGGTCTCTCTGGCATGCCTAAGTTTCTCCCAAACAAAAATAAATACAGGCAGAAAGTTATCTTGACATGCCCAAGTGTTAAAACAAACATCAAAACACCTTTAGTCCTGTTTCAATCCATTAGCTGAATGGTGGAAGAACAYAAAGCACAAGTCACTGTAGCAGGAACTGCTGCAGTATTGTTCAAGCAGTTGACTACACAAGGGCCTGGAAGGCTTGGAACTACTATGAGAAGTGCATACAAAAGAGAATTCATGGGTTTTGTTTATGTTTGCTTGGTATTGGGAGTTAGGAGTGGGAGGGAGATCATAAGGTAGGTTTTGAAGACTCAAGTTTGCATTTCCTSTTGTATGCAATCCCTGAGAGTCTTAAAGTGGGAAAAATACTTACTTTTTTATACAATATGTGTGCATGGGGGAAAAACTGGAGAGGTCTCAGTAGTCAGGATTTTATCTGCAAACCTGAATCTCGCTCTCAGACATACCATATTTTTGCGTCAGTCTTCCTGCTACTTGTCTCCTAGCTGACTTATGAGAGGACCTGTCAGCTGCTAGAAATGAAGCAAGCTGGATAAAACGCAAGTGGTGCAAAAATTTGTGCAACAACTTGGCTCCCTCACGTGGAAGAAATCAGAAACATCTTTGTGATGTAGCAAAATAAGGGAAAAGCAGAACAAAATCAGTTACTCTTGATGCCTGTACATTTTGCTGTCAGTTGAACGTAGTATTTTCTACTGAATTTTTCCTGATTATACTTTTGTCATATGGCATCATATGTATGCTGGAATGTTAGAGGTAGAGAGAAGATCTCAACAYCTTGCCATGCTCAGGGTTACTTTCCATTGCATTTCTTCCAGAGTGAATGAAAGAATGAGAAAATTTGGTGAATTGTTTTTTAATTAATGTCACGCATTCTCTTGGTGCCTTTTGCTTTTTATTAATAGAACAGTGTGTACAACCTGTAGTTTGAATCCTGTTCTCAGTCAGAAAACCAGTGTGTTCAATTTGTCTTCACTGGGATGCTCTACAATTTCCATGGATGCATATGCCAGTAGTTGTGCAGTTGAAGCTGACATTAGTGTGAATTCTTCTCCCTCAGATGRTCTCTGGACCATCTTGGACTAACASTAGTAACTACAATACCTGGAAACAGATGGCTGGCACAAACAGGCTGTCATGAAGCTGGGATTTCTATGCAGTTTTCACTAAAGCATTTATATCTTTCCCTAGATGTAAATGAATGTGTGACAAATACACACAGGTGTAACCTCCATGCAGAGTGCCTCAACACTGAAGGATCCTTCAAATGCAAATGTAAACAGGGCTACCGAGGAAATGGATTTGATTGCGCTGGTGAGTACCACTGGATGTCAGGAATAGTGCCATATTGTTTTTCTCCAATAATTGATGRTTGTAAGGTGTTTTCTAGGAAAGACTGTGATGAACTGTGCTGCAATACCAACCAAGGCTAACCTCTCCATGAAATAATATATTTATTGTATGAGTTATTGCACAGTTGATACAGGTATTATTAGCTCAAATTCATTTTTCCTGTGAGTCCTCAAGTCTCATAGTATCACTAGGAATTTCAAGTRGAACAGAGAAGAGAATTTGGCCTGAAGAAACAGAGAAAATAGCTTTAAAAAGTCTACTGTGTATTTTCCTCAAACTCCCACGGCTAGCCTCTTGGAGGGCTGCGCAGTCCCTTCCAGAAAAGTTTCAAGCTAACTTAGCAAAAAAGTGAGAGAAGGGAGGAAAGCTGTGATTTCTGTGCTAAACTGTTTTCACTTATAGTTTTGCGTTTGTTTGTCTATCACATATTAAAGACTTCCTATAAAAATGTCATTGCCCGGTTCTAGCTGAATATGACCCTCCAAGAAGAAAGAAGGRAAAGGTTGCTCTTGTCTTTATATTTAAAATCAACTTTTTATTTAATTCCTGTATTAAACCTGGCAGATATTTCTCCCGCAATGTCATTAAAGATGTTTTCCTCAGGAGGACATCTAAGTCCTGCTCAAATTTTTTGAACCAAAGACGTTGTGAAAACATTTTAAAAGCTCTTGTCTATAGCAGATGAAGTCTACATAATATATAAACCTTTTTTCCTGAGTCTTTTCAAGTAATCCTTGATCAGATATGTATTATGATTATACTTCATGGTCACAGATGTTCTATGAGTCTCTCTATTATTCATGTTCCTATTCCCATTATAATAGTAATCGAAACCTCCAGTATAGCATCAATATTGACACTTGCTGCATTTGGAGTAGCGCTTTATCTGTATGATAGTTTATCAACCAATGCATTATCTTCTCCGCATTTAATATTAAATACATTCACTCAGTATGAGCACTGTTTTGAAATCAATGGTTCCAACTCAAAAGCCATTTGTACCCTTTGGATCTCAGGTATGAGTTGTTTTACAACWTTTTTACATTTTTATACTCCAGGAGTGTACTTAGTATCTAAAAATCATGAAGATCCCTGCCAGGGTCAACCCWAAACATCTGATTTCAATCAGGTTGTTTTATAGATTAAGAACTTGACAGTGCTATGCTAAAACTGTATGTATACATATGTATGTATGTGTAGATAGTTATATGACATATCTGTGCATATATATGTATGTGTATGTATGCTGTTTCTCCTACCCTATACTGCTGGAACTCATAAAAATGTATATATTGCACTCCTYCAGGCTTAAAAGTTTTATGTATTTATTCTTCATTTGAAGTATTGTGKTTTTGTTATAATAGCTCTTCTGCATTGTCATGCCTTTGGTGCCATTTTGAAACACAACTTTAAATGTTACATACTTTTTTTTTAGTTATGCAAATGTAGCTTTTCAAGCCCAAAATTGGTCTAAAAAATGGGATATTCCAGTGAAAAGTAGAATGAGTGATAAACCCAGTGGAGAGTTTTCAACCTATTGTTATAATCTGAAATTATTGTTAGTACCTATAACTGTATAATCTGGGCGTGTTAACATATGTTAAACACAAAGCTAAAGCAACTCGTAATTAGTAGGGYTAAAACTATGTTTTGGAAGACATAAAAGCACAGAGACTTCTCCTAAGTTAAAATTTTGTTACGTTTCTACTTCCCGTGAAAAATATTGACTGTTAACAAGAAAAACCTGACTGGTACTGAAAGGATTGATTTGGACAGAGATTGCCTCAGCAGAGCTGTTCAGGTTTTTTTATGCTCAAATTCAACGTTATGAGCCAGTTTCCTTGCTAGATCACATCCCTTGTGATATGCCACTGCAGCTTACTGCAGCGGCAGGATGCAATGGGGCTTGAGACCTGACTGAATATCAAAGCAAACTGACATGACGCACCTTGATATGGTTCTGTTAAAACAAAATGCACCACGGATGAAATGTTAAAAAAATACACCTCAGAGCAAAAGGGTCTGGGTTTTTTTGGTTTTGTTTTTGTTTTGTTTTCTTTCTTTTTAACGAGAAGTTRAACATTTCAAAGGAAAATATCTTTTTGACCAAGTCTATGTCTAAAATATTCTTTCCTTAAGCAGAAACAATTCAACAGGAATGCTTGCTTAAATGTAAACAAAGGAAATATTTTAGCTTGTGGAGAGGCTATGACGCATCTTTTAATGTCTAGCCCTGTAAAAAAATCAGTGCTGAAGATAGATGATTTCTATCTTCACACTGGTTTTTCTATTAAATTATTCTCTCTCTCTCTGCATACTTTCTCATGTCATATTTCCAAGTACTGAAGTCCATTATTTGCTTAGAAGAGGCAGAAGCTGTGCATTCATAAACTTAATAGAACACACTAAGTGGAAAAGAGATTTAATGCAAGAGAGGATAAAGAATAACGCATGGTAACGAGAGAAATCAGAGCCGTAGGCAGAAGGTCAAAAGGCAAGRGTCTAGCTAGAAAGATGTATACAACAATAGAGGGGAAAAATATACAGAGTCAGTGGTAGGTAAAACCTAAAAGCAGCGGTGCTAAAAAGAGACTGGTTTATCTGGTGGTAATTCTCATACATACACCTTTTTTTAAAGGGAAGAGGAGGAGGTTCTTTTAACCTTGAATGTTTCACTAGTTGATTTTTCCTGCAATCCTSAAAAGAGTCTGATCAGTGTAACTGATGGGGGCAGGACATGCGTTTTGCTATCAGGGAAAATGTATTTTCAAACAGTGACACAAACAGCAATTAGATGTGCCAACCTACACTGAAATGCTAAGTGTTCTCCATGTCATACGGCGATTGCGGAAAACCTTTGGCTTTACTGAAGTCAAAGGAAGTTTTCCTGTTGGGTTTAATAGAATGAGAACACCATCCTGGGAATTTGGGGCTGGAGGCTGTGGCTTCACATTTTTTTTGGTGGCAGCAGCTGCAGCTYCTGCAGTCCATCCCAGCTCCCAACAGACGGGCCTGGGGTTGTGCTGCAGCTAAACGAAAGGCTTCTTAAATATGTCCTCAGTACTCCACAGAATTATTCCCTCAGGGTGGGAATCCCATTTTCACAGGGAACCATTAATTCTTTATAGCAATTGTCTCTAGTATATAACAAACTGGCTGCCATGGCAGCAGTATTAGCTTTTTATAACAAATGAAAACATTTTAATATATAGCTTAATTTTCAGAGTATGAAATGTGAGTAAATAAGCACGTTGTTTATAATAAAACTTCTATGGCTACATCTCCTCATGTTACCAAATAACCTAGTAAGTGAGGTAATGTAAAATTYACCTTTACACAGAAGGTGGGGGAAATTATTTCATTTAATATGTATGTCAATATACTAACTTAGGAGAAATCTGCTGAAACATCAGGCTGCAAACAGTGCTGCTTGTATGGATATGACCTGTGATTGTTCAGGAACCCTTTTGCCATTCAACACTCCTATACACATGAAACGTTGGAGGCTGTTTCTGAAGTCTCTCTAGCATACATTTCATTTGAGAATGCATAGAGGTGTAACTTTTCAAATGCTCCCTTAACRGTGTCCTAGCCATTTCCACATCTGGCCTCTATCTTGTTGCAATCTGTTGCTGTTCTCAGGTTCATGTGTTTCCTGACTTCCTATTGTGCATTGAAAAACCACATTTCCCTCACCACATGCTTCTCTGTATATTCCAGCTTTTATTGAAGAATAGGGTCCCACAAGGTTCCATAAGCAATTAAGATTCCTGGGGGGAAAATGAACCTATTTTTCATTCACTTTTTTGGTAGGAAACTATAAAATAACAGGAAAAAGCAGTACTAACTTAAAGCCTACAACCTTCAGGCGTCACTCTAAGGAGCTCAACAATGGCACTCTTGTTATTGCCCAGCTGGAGGCAGAGGCTACTATTCTTCATTATGCTTTGCTGGATATCTAAATGGCAATACAGAGTCATAACAACTCTCTTTGTCCCTTCTGTATTACTCAGGTTCCTTTTCTGCTCATAGGGTAACCCCTAAAACCCATATATGATTTTGCTTTCTTATTAACTTGCCTGAGAAAAATTGGGTTTGACATCATAAAATTTCAAAGCTTAAAAAGCGATTCTGGTCATATCACTGGTGAGATTCTTACAATTTAGTTCAGTATGGACCCAAATACTGCTGTCGTCCTTTAATGAATAACAATTTAGGCTTTTGTCATACCACATTTCCTACTGGAAGCATTGCTGGCTGGTTTAGTCAGGTATTAAGCACAGTCCAGCGTGATGAATTTGCCCTGATTTCTCAAACCATCCTTCCCTAAATAAGATGGTAAGAATTTTAGAAATGAAACAGGCTAGAAATACATATTGCTAGATGATATTCCATGGTGCATAAAAGAGAATAATAGCCTAGAATATGTGTTTTAACCTGTCTATGAAAGCTTTCAGACTCTCTTAAGACTACCTAAAAGAGGTTGAGAACTTTTAGAATGATTTCTGAAGCCATGTCCTGCTGATCTAATCTTCACTCGCATCTACAGACTCCCCCTAAACATGGTAAATGATTGTCTGTATCCCTCATGCCCTCTCCAACTTTTATATACAGAAGCGACAAAGGGAGCTACAAAAGGACTTGTAAGCCAATCTCCTAGGCTTGTCTCTCACCAGGTTTTTAAATACATTGCGAGGTGTGAAGGTGGAAGCAGTGCAGTGCCCGCTGGAGTGCAGAGCAAGCTGTCTCCTGTTGCAGTCCTCTTATGTTCAGAGCCCCAGCCAGCCCTGGCTGCAGTAACAGGGCATGCAGGAGGAAAACAGACCACTGTCTGTCCCTCTCCTGTATCATCCCCAGAGTATTTCCCTTTGCACAATACAGCACAGAGACAGGGGGTTGGCATCTGTTCTCTCTCTATTTTTTCCAACTCATCTTTCACAACTTGGTCGTTAGACATCCTACACCAAGCCATTTCTGTGCTTTTATAATCTTACACAGCAGCTGATGACAGAAAAGATTTACTTTTAGCCCTCAGCCACCATTTGCCTTTCTTTTTCCACCTCTCTCTAATTCAAAGAAATAAAATACCTTTGAAAGCTGAGATATTTTCATACTAGGGCAATAAACACGAACTGTATAAGAGCAGGAGGTGTTAATCTACATGCTTCCTGATGGAAGGTGCATAAAGAAGAGCTGGGATGAAATGCACTCCATTTCTTTTCACTTTCTAAAATTCTCTGTGCAGTCACCTGAATGGATAAATGCACAAATGTTTGTGAGCAACACCTGTGCATTCATATACATGTCTTGGGGTGAAGGGTCCTGAAAAATCACTGCCTTAGCTGTAGCACCCCAGATTGTCAGAGAAGGTGAGCTGTTCATTCAGGCWAGTCCACAGGCAGTGGATTCAACAGAACAGACTGAGTTTAAGGTGGTCTATCCTTACACTGGATTATTCCTCCTGCAGTTTATGGGTAGACGTAAAAAGCCTTAAATCCACACCTTCGGTTACTCTAAAGCTGAATGCAGATTAGAAGGATACTAGTGATATATACTAGTGATACATCCTAAAATATACTTGGTGTCTAGTCTTTCTTTGTCCCCATGAGCATGCAGATTTTCATATTGCAGAAGCAAACTGGAGTCTGCAGGCACGTGGGGATTATACACTTTCATCCCCCTATTTTTGTCACTCCCGTCAGTTGATTTTCTGCACTGCTTAGTTTTGCACATACAAGGAGATTGGTTTTCTGACACCACAGAGGTTATTGTGTTGAGCTGTAAGAATTTTTCATTTCACTAGGAAGACTTCAAAGCAGAAACTAAAAGCAGATGTTCACGTTTGCTGAGCAGTCAGTCCTGGCTTGAAAATCTCCATAGCCTCTTTATTAGCAGCCTGAAGTTTCTTGTTTGTCTTGTTTGTCTCAAGAGGAAATTTGTTTGGAATGAAGCTTTCCTGTTAAGTTTTTATTGCTGCATTCTGAGTTTAGACCCAGAGAACCTTACATCCTTCATGACATCATCCTCCAGAGGAAAGGCTCACTTAGTGGCGTATTAGTAAAGAGTTTACTTACGAGTATCTGACAAGCAAGACTACAAGTTTTATCCAAAGGAAAAGAAAAACAAAATCCTCAATTTTTATTTATTTTTTATTGGCATCCATTTACTTTATACCTCCAACTGCAGCCTCAGAAAATCTGAGTGCTCCAGTGAGCACACCAAGAGAGTCCGATTTTTTTCCTGGGATACTAGGGATACTACTGGGATACTACTACATGTAGTTGCATTTGCTGTAAATAAAATGTGATGAATTCACAGTGATAGGATTGTATTTTCCAGGAGTGAATATAAATTCAGGGAACTTTCCCCTTTTCCTACTTAACTACAGTTCTATTTTATTAACTGGTGTTTTTTCTTCTGCTATGTTTCTATAAAAAGAAGCACACAGAAAAAAGTACTACCCAAGGTTACAAGTCCAGTCCATCTGTCCCAAAATACTACTATAAAGTTTTTATTATTATGAAGTGAGGAGCAAAATAGGAACATATTCTTTCCCTGATAATGCAATCACTAGACAGCAAAAGCAGAGGGAAATAAAAATAGCTGACTTCTCCCACCATTTACAATCCCAAAAGACTGTAGGCACTACAGCATCAATACTGATCAAGAATCGAAGACAGGAAGCAGTATATAAGGCTATTCTGACCCATTGGTGGAAATGGATTCCATCTATGGAAGAGCCTTTGTACAGCAGACTGGAACTGCTCAGCTCTCATTATTTCCTAGGTACTTCATATAAAGGACTCAAACTGCAGAAGGCTGTCAGTAGCTTATGACATGGTCGTGCTATCCTGCTTAGCAGTCCTTCTTCCTAACCCACACAGATTCAGGCTGTGGCCAGCCCTAGAGGGCTGGGTATATAATTGCATGCTGACTGGTCATGTCATAGCAGTCATGAAATCCTGAGTTGATTCAAAAACCTGATTGTCTCAAGCCTCAAAGACCATTGCCATGGACTTTAAAACCCAAGGACACTCTCTTCCTCAGTAGCTCTGCTGCTGTGACAGGTGGGGGCTTGGTTAACTCTAGTGGAATCCTTATGGTGGGATGAGATCATCTCATAAAGTAGAACTCCCCAGATTTATGTCTTCTCTAAAACTTGCATATTTGTCACACAAACCCTTCCAGACCTCATTTTGGCACAGTGGTGTTCCTCGACTGATGTTGAGCAGCAAGTGATGTTGCTGCAGTATTGCCATAATTTCTCCTTTGAATTTGCTTTGTACCGTAGACATACCTTGAACAAACTAATCTGAAGTAGTCCTGGACTTAACCCTCAGTTATGATTTGGCCATCAGCACAAAGAGCCATCAGTCTGTCAGATGACAGAAGAGTACATCTGGAAGGAACTAAAAAAGATCAGTTAGTCTGTTCTTTTGCTCTGAGGCAGACCATGTCCARCATATTAATGACAGATCGTAGCCTAACAATTTTTTAAAAGTTCTAGTGATACAGTTCAAATAATCTAAGTGGCTTGCTCCTGTGTTTTACTGTCCTACAGCAAGGATAGTAACCAAGTTTTTCGCAATATGTAACTAAAATCTCTCTTCATTTCATGTAAACTGATAATTTTCCTATCTTAAGAGAACATGGAGAACAGCTGGCCAACATACTGTCTCAAAGGAGCCCTTTGYGCTGCTACTGGGTCCCACCACTGGTGGAAAATCAATCCTGCCTCCCCACATCCCTAGAAAYGCATTTTCAAATGGTTCCTATGAAAAATGTCCCTCATTCAAGCATCCAAACATAGTTTGATGATTGTAGAGAGAGAAAAATCGAATTTTAAAAGAAAAGGCTTGTGTCTTGAARCTCAATACATTGACAAGGAAAGCATGATTTGAAAATCAGGTCTGCCATTTAAATGTAAAAATGTCCTCTTACCAATTAATTTTTTGAAGTTTTTGCCTGGATATAGAGGATATTTGACTTCATTATACTTCATAATAGGGAAAACCCCAAATTCTAATTTTTTTCTTTTGTTTTACAGATTTGAACAATCTCAATTGGCTTTTACTCCACTCTTAAGTTTTTCACTTCTGGCAGCCTTTGTGTTTCTGAGCAGAATCCAAAGTTGCAAGACACTACAAGACTGGTTATCCTCTTAGTGTTTTGTAGCCAAGAGGAATCATAAAATAGTAAAAATCTCAGGAAATTTTATGTTTATGTTCTAGTCCACCTTGGAATTGCAAGAAGATAATAATTTGGCATTCTTAGATGCCTCTCTGAAGTCTTGGGGTTTAYCCCTTAGAACTAAATATCCCTTAGAGCTAAATAAAATGTGACGGAGCAGCTTGATGTATCTCCTCTCAAAATACGTTCCATTTCAGTGGCTTTCAGCCTGTGGTGCAAGTAAAGTTAGGCCAGAGAAGTTCACAAAAGATAGCTAAGAAAAATGCTCATTGCTAGTAGGCTGACATTTGTTATGCAGGGCATCACACCTCCATGGACAATTTTTAGGAGTCCACAAATTGGAGAAGGATAATTTTTTTACCCAAACTCCCCTGTAAAAATAATTAATGTAAGGGGCTCTATGGCCTGTGTTACACAGGAGTCCAAATGAGATTATGACAGAGAGTTGCTTTGGTCTTTTCACTGTAACTCAGAGGGTTGTCTACACAACGGAGCTAAACACGTTCTGTGCAGAGCTGAACTTATATCTCATAGTAGAGATTTGGCTGTATGGATCTCCAGACATTGTAAAGGACACCATGGTGCCATTTATAAATGTTGTCATTGCTGAATGATTCCTTAGATGAATATTTAATATTTTCTTCTTGGTTCTAGTTATCCCTGAAAAGTCAGTGAAGGAAATTGCAAGAATCCCTGGAACATCTAAGGACACAATTAAGAAACTTCTTGCACATAAAAACAGTGTGAAAAAGCATGAAACAATCAAGAATGCGATCCCAGAAGCAGCCATGACACCGGCTTCTAAGACCCACTTGCAGTTATTGGACTATGAAGGTGGTATTGATCTTGGTGGGAGCTACACTGAGGGAGAGAAAGAAACTGAAGCTACTGCAGAAGAGGAGGCAGAAGAGTCAGATGAAGAGGAGAAGGAAGATTATGAGAATCAAATTGACCATGAGCAAAACCTTAGAGGAGATGTCTTTTGTAAGTTTCTTCAGTTTTTTAAAAATCTGGTTTCAATGTAAAAATATATAAATATATATATATAAATATATATAACAAAATCAACACAAAACATTACAGCCATTTTATCAGAATTTACTTGTAGAGAATGAAAAGCAATCTAACATACCTACTGGTGAGACTAAAGGTACCGAATCTCCCTTTTAGGGGAATCTGTCTGCAGTCAACGTGAGCAGAGGAGGAGTGCGTCGTCCTGACGGCCGCTCTGCAGGCTGTGCTTCCAGAGCAGCTTAGACATATAGCACATAGCTTCTCCCCGTTTTCTTCACAGAAGCCCCAGCAAAACAAGATAGTGTGCTGCTTCATTAYGAGTAAGACAATAATTAGCTTTGATTCGTGATAGGCATACTCATCATCCTACGTAGTGTGCATTGTTCAGAGGAAAAACGTACGTTGGTGTCCTTGTGTTTCAAATAATATAGACCATATAATAGGCACCACTGTTGTTCATGTCATTCGCAACAGAAAAATAATGACGTGAATCACAGAGGGGTTTTTTTATCCCTTTTGTTTAAATGTGAGAGTTTATCTGAATGGACACTCTCAAATTTAAAGCATTTGATGGTATTTGAGCAGGAGTCTTGCTTAATTTCTGACATCAGTCATTTATCCGCAAGATTGCCATAGGTTTCCTCAGTCTGCTTTCAGGTGTTTCCTTCCAACCATTATCTTGTAGGCTATGCAATTTCTTGCTGTGTTCTTTAAAGTTTTCGGATGCATTTTAATTGGCTTTTATTACATCTGGCTCAGTCAAACATTCTTCAAGGTAGTGGCAAAAACATGTAATATGAAGAATACACCTGCTAATAGTTTATTCATGATACTTTCTCTTTTCCAAAGTATAGAAAAATAATAACTACCATCCCACAGTAATTAAAATTACACACCATATTTCACAATTATGAAAACAAACACAAATGGAATTTAAGTTAGCATTCAAATTGTTGCTATTTGATTTGGAAAGACACATAAGTATAATTTTTTTAAAGGAAAGATCATTTTAAAGTCCTCTGGAAAAAATGGTCTGTAATATTGCTACTGTAAGAACGCCAAGAAAAAATGTGATTATTCACCTAAATACATTTGAGAATACAAGCTTCTTTCTTTGCCAAAGGCACTCTTCTCCTAAAATTGCCTTTTTTCGGTTTTCAGTGGTCATTGGCCTGTTTCAGTTCAGGCTAAGGATATAGACCCATATTGCTTCCCCAAATTGTGCTAGCGAGCTGATAAACATAGTGAAGTCAGGTCTTTGTTCACCAACYCCCTCCCTTCCTGCAAATATTAACAGTGAGCGCTTATGGCATATTTCAAGTTTGCTGACAATATCAAACTGGGGAGAGCAACCCATACGCTAAAGGGCAGCGCTGCTATTAAAAGGGACCTGGCCAGGCTGTGGAAATGGGCTGACAGGAACATTATGAAGTTCAACAAAAGCAAATGCAAAGGGAGAGAAAAGCCTCATGCAACATTACAGACATGGGATAACTGCTTAGGAAGAAGCTTTGCAGAAAAAGGGAAGTGGTTCTTCCCCTCTATTCGGCACTTGTGAGAACACATCTGAGCTGCTATGTCCAGTTCTCCATTACAAGACAGATGTGGACTTACTGGCATGAGTCTAGCAGTTCTCCACCAAGGTCAGGGGCCTGGAGAACATGGTATATGAGGGGAGGCTGAGAGTAACTCTTTTTTCAGCCTTAAGAGGAGAAGGCTAAGGGGAGATCTTATAGCTGTCTTCAACTCAGCTTATAGGGAAGGCACAGCCAGACTCTTCTTGAAAATATACAGCAATAGAACAAGAAGTAATGAATACAAGTTAGAACAAAAAGAAATTCTGATTAGATATAATTAAAAGAATATTTTACCATGAAGGTGGACAAAAATCAGTATACGTATGAAGAGAGGTTGTGAAATATCCATCCTTGGAGATATTCGTAATATGACTGAGCTGGGCCTTGAGCAAGCTKCTGATCAGGAGGTCAGACTAGGTGACCTACAGCTGTCACTTCCAACTTACATGATTCTATGATTCATTCTATACTTCCAACCGAGCATTTCAAAGCAGTTTAGAAAATAGTGGTATCCAGTGTGTGTAGACCTACATCCTGGAAGATGCCTAGATGCCTCTCTGGTAGTGTAAGCACATAAGCTCGCAATTCAGGAATCAGTGATATTTCCAAAATATCAAAAGAGCTGCCACCTAGCTACATGCAAAAATACACTCCTGCATGTCAGCTTTTAACCAGACCAAATGGTGAAAATACTCAGGAGTGACATGCCACTTCAAGCCCTTCCTTGCACAACAAGAAAAGCTCAGGGTGGGATTACCAAAGTGAGGGAATGATAGAGCTCTCTCTTTCATGGTGGGACCTTGGTGTATTGAGAGCCCTCTTCAGACCTTATGACTGTCAGAGGTAGGAGGCAGTTGGCATACAGGCCAACACAAAAAGAGAACAGCAAAGTACCCAGGTTGAAAAAAAAAACAAAAACAAAAAAAACCCAAAAAACCCCAACAGCCAGAGCAAAAGAAGTATGTTCATGTTTCCACCTGATAAATTGGGAAGCTCAGCCAGCATACAGGCGACCCCCCGTAATTCAAAATCTGTATTGCACAGACAGCAGGGACTTCAACCCACCTTACCTTCTCCAATGACTGTCATAAGCTCCAGGCTATACTCAATCTCCATGCTTTTTGTCAAAAGTTTCTGGCTAACGGTGCCATGCCTCCAAAGCTGAGGATCCTGAGCTCAGGATGCCACTGTCCCTCTRGCCAGCCACACCAGATTCATTACCTAAGCCTCAGCCTCTCTCTTTRCTCAGCCTTTCACTCCTGACAAGCTTATGGCACTTCCTATCCATCTTCTAAGGATTCCTTCGTAAATCACTTACCTCGAAGAGGTAGTAGGTGCAGGAGCTGAAGCCAAATTGGGGTTGAAGTTTTCACTGGATGGCAAGCTACCCCTGGGGTTCAGCCTCACCATGCTGCTACTGCCAAATGCACTTGAAAATCTCAGACCAAAGGATGAAGTGACTTGCCTCTGTTCTCTCATAAGAAGCAATAAACCCCAGGTCTTCTGATGGCCAATCTCATACTTTTACGATTAGAGAATTCTGTTTCACACACATTTCCACAAAAATACTATCCTAAAGAAGGACATAACTCTTCCCAGTCATGCTGATTATCTAAAGCTGGCCATAATTTCACAAGAAGTATGGAGAAAGTGAGCAGAAGACAGTTGCAATATATATGGCAACTTTTGTTAAGACTAGGTTCTCAGGTACTCAAGCTTCTTCATGAAGAGATGGGGAGCTTGCATGTGCCAAGAGAATGGTGTGAACTGACCACCACTGGTAGTACCAGGTACGTTCAGCTAAATGTGGTTAGACTGGGAAGGACTCAAAAAGGTTGACTAATTAACTGCAAAATGCTAGTGGAACCTGAAGAGAGATTTACCCTTGGCAAGAGTGTGCTTCCACATAGTCGTGATTTCTGTAGGGACAAATGCTTTTCTTTCCAAACAGCATTGCAAGAATATTGCTGGTCTAGCACTTTTAGGGGCATAGTACTAATAGGTTCTGTTAATAGTTATTATAAATAATAAATTAAATATTTATAAGTAATACTGTTATTCAAAATTCTGTGCCATAAAGGACTGTGGGCTTTTCTGCTTCCTCAACTGTAAGACAAGGCAGCCTCTTAGAAAAAAAAATAATCATCCAAGTCAGTCCTTCTAACCCTTTCTGCCTTTCTGTGATGGATGGATTGATTGATGGACTGGGGGAGGTAGCTTAGACATCTCAACAGGTTTCTTCTGTAACCTGCTTGGACAGGTCAGGAAGGATTGCCAGAAATAGTGCCCCCAGGGTAGAGTCACCATTTTTTTTGGTTAAAAGGACATAGGGCTCTGCTCTCTGTGCCTGGTGTTACAAGGGGAACATGCTCTTCTGTACTGGGCTATGTGACTTGATGCAGTTGCAAAGGGTGGATCATCTAACCTTCCTGTCGAGTACTCGGTGCTACACTATTCGGAATAGATTCATTTCCCAGATTTCAGTTTGAGTGAGGGCACACAGGGAATGTCCTTTGTCCATAGGAAAAGCCAGGTCAAAATAATATACAGGAGATTTTTGTCATGATGTTTGGTGAGGTTCTTTTTCAAGGACTTTCTCAACCAAACCAGGACATCTGAACACCGTATACCCGGGCTAGGCAGGGACTACTTGTCTCTACAAAATTGCCATTACGACTGACAGCAGTGACAATTAATATTATTGCTTGAAAACATTAAAGCACTGTGTTTTGTCTGTATTTTTACTTATACTGTCTTTGTTCCAGTCACATTTAGCTGGAATTTTTCATTATTAATATAAGGGATTTATATGCTGAACATATGAGAGAGATTTTTATGTCACCAGGGGATCCTGGCAGAAGGTTGGTGTGCTTCTTTATACAGGGATATTAGTATGCCCAAGATGTAGTTTCATTAAGTACATGAACTTGTATTATTTATGGCTTTCTTGTTTGACACCAACTACGTATAGGACTTAAGGCATTGTGCCATTTGCATTTTTCTTTCAGGATGGGTTGCGTATGTTAGCTGTGTTTCCTTTCCTTTTAAATTTTCATATGCTATACTTGATCCTTGTTATTATACAAATTCAGTCGTGATCCAAGCACTTAATTGTTTGAACTTTTGGCTTTAAAAACACTTTCGTTTTTAATGATATTGAAGGATCCTTTGGAGTACATGATTCGCTCAAATGTACAGCTCATAAATTTACACATTGGGTTTTTTCCTCCTCTGCTGATGACTGTTCAGCAGTGATTCCTTTACTACCACATTGAATTCCTCCATATAATCCCCTCAAGTATTCACATAGCATCTGCCTTTTGTATTATTAATATTGGTATTGTTTGTCTTCCACGAAGAGTAGTTAATTAGGAAAAATGGATAGGTCACACTTTTCAGAGATCCTAATTATTATTTTTAAATGTATGTATTATTTTTTACAGTAGTTTTACTACATAATAAATATACAGGGAGCCACAGAAAAATACTGTAGGGAAAAAAGGAATTATTATATGGAGAYTGAAATTATTAAAATAGGCCAACTATCAAAATGCAGGATATTTGTGATTACTACTCACAGTTTTTTTAAAAAACACAATAGTTAAAGATGATAGCAAAGTGAAGCCACCAACATTTAAGAAATGTCAAAATTAAGGTAACCTGTGAAAACTTAAATTTTTCTCTTATATTTTTATACCTTATCATACAGTCTGTAATGACTTTAAATGACTGTTTTCCATGGGATCCTTACCTTGTTCAGTGTGAAGGCAGGACCTGTCCTGCTGTGAAAGGTGCAGTTTAATAAATAGGACTGTCCTATTGATTGCAAAAATTGCAGATATATAGAAAATGAGAGTAAACCAAAGTATTGGAAAGCTCCTTACTGTGTGCGAAATGTCCTTTCTGTACATGGAAGAAGCCACAGAGAGGTGGACCAAGGTGCTTGGTTATATAAGCAATGACTGTACAGATGCTACACTCAAGTTAAGAGGTGAACTTATAGCGCACAACCTTAATTCTGTCATTTTCTAAGGTTTCAGTGCTTTTCGTGTACCGTTCATAATCCAGAATGGTATTGCCAACTGCAACTAAATTCTATATTGTGTACTTTATCAATTTATGAAACTCATATTGTGCTTAAAATACTCTGTAGTATCACATAGCCAGCTATGTTAATTACAGAGCCTCTTCCTTTGATAGCACTAAGAATGATAAAGAGGTTTTGGTTTTCTGGTTTATTTGGCAATACTTAAAGTGGACCATTTCCCTTATGGGTTCTARGCTCTTAATTCTGAACAAGAGCACTCTCTCCGTTAATCAGGATGTTTGCTCTTAATCTTATTATTTTCTGATAATTAGACCACTGTGTGAGCGAATTATGTTCAGACCACAGCTCAGTCCACAGCTATAGATAAAAGGCTCAAAAGATGTCACACATCTGGCGAATGTAATTCTTCCAGAGGAGGATGCAGTAGCAGAGGTGTGGCATATTCCTTTCAGTCCAACGTAGTGATATACTGTATATATAGGAAGCTAGTCATCATTTTACTACCTCTTGTATTCTGCTTGATTTTTTTACAGTGCCTACTCTGTTTTTTGGGGGGTTTATTTATGGGCTTTGAACATCAGAGAGCAGTGTTAGAAAGGCAGCGAGTACCGGGTTCGTAAGAGTTCCCACATGCTGCAGTTTCAGGCACTTTAGAATTCTACGTGTTAGAATTACCAACACTGAGTTAATTTTCCCAAATTTTGTGTGTTATTTTTACATTTAGACTAACTAGACTACCTAGGCAAAACCAGGCATAGGCATTTTCCAGGAGAAAGAAAAATCAAACAGCCATAACAAGAAATAAAAATATACCACACTGCCCATAACTAGCACACTTAACTAGCACACTTAAATACATGGGTGCTTATATGCTGCTATATATCTGTTCTTCCAGTATAGCTGCCTCAGCAATAGCTCAATGTGATGCCACAGATGATTTATAAAAAATACTGTCCCACTAACAGGAAAAAAAAAAAGAACTAAAATTTAAGGATACCACATGCATTACTGCAGACAAATAGAAAATTACTTCTGAGCTATAAACCAAGCCATATTTTTTCAGASAAAAATGTCATTTCCAAATGGACTATAAGTAATTTTATATACAGCAGTTGGCAAAGCAGAGAGGTGAAACCAAGTGCACATAAAGAAAATCCATCAGTGTTTTCAGTAAGCTCCTTTAGCACCACAGAGTCACTTACCAGTCACTTACCAGTGCTTTTGTACTGTTTCTGAAAGGTGCCCATAAAACAGTGCTCCACAGACCTATCCTACTGAGCTTCTGCTTGTTGGGTTTGGGGTTTTGGCTTCTTTTTTTTTTCTTTTTTGTTTTTTTTTTTTCACTTTGAACCTTTTAATATTGCAGCTTAGTCCAAGCAGTGCTTTTCCAGATGTGCTCCTGAAGCTTCCTATCGCTTTTGTGATCTCATTGCCCCTTATTTGACTTATAGACTGACTTGAGGGTCTATCCACGTGGTACTTTTCAGTTGGACCTGAGCTCACTTTAGTTGTGCTCCAAGCAAGCCGGGTGCAAGCCAGCTCCAACCAAGAAGTCATGTAGTCAGAGTTGGCACAACTAGCAGACCAGTGCTAACAAACCTGTTTGACAGGCAGAGTGAACTGGTGTCTGCCTGCACTTCTAGGAGGACACTGCTGTGCACTGAAAGGATATGCTTGAACYCAAACCCAACTAGTTCTTTTGCTGTATCTTTTAGTGGCAGTCTGTTATCTTTCTTTACTTGGCTACCTAAAGATCCCCAGACAGGGGGATGGCTCGGAAGTGGCTCTCAGACCTCATCTATTTCATTATGCGCAGCGCTCCCTGTAAGCTTGGTGTTTTTAAAGTGGAATTCTAGTTTCATGTATAAACTTGTTTCTAAATCCCCTTCATGGCACTCTATTTAGGCTCGTTTATACTAGAACAATGTCTCAATGCTGCTTTTCAGCACTACTTTCTCATTTCTGAGGTTATTGCTAAGAAGCGTTTTCATGATTGCAGACATCCTCAGTAGTTTCAGAGTTGKTTTATGTGAGTCCTATTATTTTTTATGGAAGTACTTTCAGCAAGATAGAGCTGGCTGGGGCTATTCTATTTTGCAGAAAGTCTCTTTCCTTGCTGCAGTTCCTGATATATAATACAATTGACAAACTGCATCTAACATGGCTCAAAGAGATTCCCCCTCCTCAGAACAGGGGCAWTACTCAGATAATGTCACAGATAGCAACACTGAACTTCTTGCAGGTGCAAGAACCTGTGTCAGCAACAAGGTGGCTGTTCTCAGGACCAGAACATCACCAATTTACTTATGTTCAGCTCATCACAGATATTCATAGACACAACTCCTATGGAAATTGGTGGTAGTTAGCTACATAGGTACCTCTGAAGACCTGGGCATTAGTTGTCTCTGCCACTAATTCCTGCTCATAATATCAACCCATCTTACCTCATAAGAGTATCATGATGACATCAATGGTTAAGAATGTGTGGCACCATGATAGGAAGGGCTTTACATGTAGAGATTATATAGTAGCTAATGCTATGGATAAGTAGATGGGTGGGCACCAGCAGTACAGACAGAAGGACAGACTCTGCTGTGCCTAAAGCGTGTGAGCTTTTGTTGGTGAGTGTATGTTCTTAGGGAACATGAGACGAGGCCTGCCTTTCTGCAAGCACCATTTCACAGCAGAAGAGCTGAAAAGAGCAATCCTGACTCCTGCCTAGTACTTAGGAGGGGGTAAACTTTGGATTCTGGCTATGTCCAATGATGGTCTGATGTAAAATGTAGGCACATTCCAAGAAGTAAGGTTTCTTGGAAACCTTTCTGTAAGCTGAAGCTTACAGTTTCTCATAATATGCAGGTGATACCTTCCAGTAAGTGGAGAACCTGAGTGTAATGCCTGACACTGAAAACAAAAATAGATTTGGATACAAAATTTGGCTCTTTTTATGTGCATGACAGTTCTTCACTTGAAGCATCTGCAGCACACAGCTACACCTGCATGTATATCCCTCAAGTGAATTCAAATGCAATTCAGTAACTCAATAAATAAATCATTCTGGCAGCTGTTATCTTCTGTTAAATCACTCCACTCTTTCCAGAACTGATCATATTTTAACAGCCCTCTTCATTTTGGCAAGGGTTTTCACAGCCTGAGCCTCTTTCACTAAGTACGAGGCCAAGTTTATGGCATGACAGTAAACTTAACACCTAATCTGTATGTGCCTGTTCCTAAATGTGTATATGTAGACATATATTAATCTGGAGAAAGATACATTAATCCTTGCCTTAAGTAAGAATATTATCCAGGTGATTTAAGCAATGGTCTGGGTGAGGGGAAGGCTGCAAGGGCAACAAGAGAGGACACGCTCCTGGCAATTCATCAGAAAGCTCGTAAGATTGCATGAGTCTCCTTTCTCGGCTCAATTCAGCACCTCTGGAAGTGCCTCCAGGGCCTCTTCGTTAGTGTGTGTTTTCTCTGGTGTACACACAGAGCAATTTTTGACAGTTTTGAAGGAGAAGAAAGGTTAAGTAGATGGCATAGTCTTTATGGTGCTAGGAGGCTCTGGATTGCAGTTGCAAGTATATTCTCTGGGTTGCAAGTATAGTCTTAAAATTGAGTATGTGTTTACAACTGTGAGTGTTTTGGAGTATTTCGATGGAAAGCACTAGCTCAGTGGAACTCATGGGAACAAACTCCCCTCTGACAAATGTGTGTGCATGTGAAAGTAATGACTTTTAAAATATTTGGCATTTACAACTTTTAATAGCATGTATGATACAGTGCTGAGTAGGGAAAAGTAATATCCATTTCCCTAGCTCCTATCATCTGGCACTGTTGAGGAAGTCTGAGCTTTTCTTAGCGCTGCTGCCCACATGGTGTGGCTGAAAAGTGAACTTCAGTCTGTCAGGCTTTCCACTAACACCTTCTGTAAGCAGTAATCCAAAGGATCCTCCCTCACTCCTCCTCTAAAATGGCACATTTAAGCTGCTCCTGTTTTCATAGGTGTGTATGTATATATCATAGGTATCATCTGCATATGTGTTTGCAAAGGATAGAATCCTCTGCCAGTGAAAGCAGATCTTCCCCTTATCTCATGAGTGATTAGTTACTTACACAGGCTCTGCACATAGAAGTTGAGACTGTAGGTTTTTTTTTAGTGAGTGCACATCTCCATTAATCACTTAAAATAGTACAAAGGAGCTTAATCACAGAACTTTGAAAATACTTAGAGTATTTTAGAGTATTACTTGAGTTTGCAAGCTTCTATATCTTTGTAGCTCATCAAACAGGAGAGGTTTTGCCTTGGTCTCTGATGCTGCTGCTGAAAAATAGTACTTCTTGAGTAACTACTTCCTTTAGGGCAGTATCTTAGAGAATGCACCTAACATTCATTAACTGTGCTGCTGTACCGACTCTTCCAGTTTGGCACAAGACATGTCAACCAATTTTTACAAAAGAACTTGTTTGGGGATTTCCACCAGGACTGGTYATCAAAACATCAGGCTGTGCTTGCCAGCTGTTGCAGGAAGGGTGAGGAAGAGGTAGGGCAGTCACTGCACCTTTCCTTCCCAACAGACAGCAGAGCTGATCACGTTTGCGGGAGAACACGTACCCCAGCAGAGAGTACAGCTTCAGAAAAATAATTTCCTGGGGCTTCTGTTATAGCAGTACTAGCTATTGCTTACCTGAATACAGAGCTGCGGGCCTTTAATCCCCCAACGTCTATGGCTTTTACAAAGTCTCTGAYGTTACCCATTTTTTGAGGCTGCTGTTGGCAAAGTTCTGCCAAGCCATTGAGTCTTTGTCTTTGCTGTCTGGTAGAGTTCAGGTACTTTGATCATTAGCTGAAGTTTTGTAGCAAGAAAGCAGATCACCACGCCAAAGATAGATCATGTTCAACATTTTATGACCTTGTGAATCTTGTAGCTCCATTGCCCACAGCTTAGAAGGCACAGTGCTGTGGAAACCAGCAAGTTAAAGTTTAAAAAATTAGAGTTAGTATCTAACTGGGGTTAGGAATGTGAGTTTGGTGGTGGAGTAGAAAACACATACATAGAGTTACTTAAATAAATGATGGCAACTGGTATAAAGGAATAAAGTTCCATTTTGTGTTCCCATGGGGACTCAGCACTTGACGAGTTGTTTTCCCTAGTTCCCAAGATGAAAGAAGCAGCTGTCTTCGGCCCTCTCCTGGCACAGAGGAAAGTTCCAGTGTCGAGACCAGAGCAAGAAGGTAGATTTTTTTTTTCCTGTGTATTCTGTGTTTTCATGACAACTTATATTAGCCAAGCCAGAAACAGTTTAAAAGCTTTTAACATAAAACAAAGGTTTGGTGAGCACATTAGAGACAGTATCTGGCCAAACCATTCTGCTAGTTCGAATGTGAGAAGCTGTTTTTGTGTCCTTTTCAAAACATACTTTAACTGTTCATAAGCCATGTATAGAAAGTTCCTCCACATTGAAACTTGACTTGCAATTGAATTTCACTTGATTTATTTCATAGTTATGAAAAAATAAAGTAATTTCTATCATCTATAAAATGAAACCATATTAGAAGCGTGTTGCATAACATGCAACAATATGCCAATCTCCTTCAGCCATATTCTCTTGGTTTTTCTCCTGGTCCTCTGCCAGAAGTCAATAGGAGTTTCCCCCGAACAAGACTGAATAAATATTTACCCTGAATCTTAAATAGCCTGGCTATGAATTTATGATAGTTCCCAATTCATCAGTAAGTCCTGTGGGTATCAGAGTAAGATGATACTACCTGTTCGTTCTCACATTAAAAAATTGTTGTAAAATCAGTCAGGAGAGCATACAAGGTCCAAGACCTTCAATTTATGTACACAACTTAAGCTTCTGCCATGCCTTAGGAAACTGCTTCACAGACTTTCAAACAGAAAGCATCACTGCCTGTTGGGAACTATAACAGACTGCAGTGTAGCTCTGGTGAAAGTAGAGCATAAAGGCAGATCAAAGGGCACTCTCCCCGGCTCTCCTGATGGGAAGCAGTTTCCCTGTGATGGACAGAATCATGAAGCTGACTAGAAGGACCTGCTTAGGAGAGCCACGGAAAAAAGCAGAATCCAAAAGCGGGGACTGAGAGATTGTATTGAGCTGATGCATTTATAGGGAGCAGCATCCTCCTGGGGAGTTCCCAGCCAAGTGGGCAGGGGCTGACATGCTGGGATTGGCTGTAGCTGAGATTATTTTTAGGACAAGGTGGGTTTCACCCAAAAACAATCCACAAATGCTTCCAAATCTTACGGAAAACAAAACAAAACAAAAAAGACAGATGTGCTGGCTGACATTAAGGGTAAGATAGTGGGGTTTTTTCAATTCAGAAAGCAGTAGTCTCAGAAACAATGGATTTTTACAGTAAAGCTCTCTAAATGCCAAGTACTGCACTTCTCTGTCTCATGATAAAATACATGAAAAGAACAAGAAGGATGCTTCTTTCTGAGGAAATTCAGATGGCTGACATATTATTCTTAATCTGATCTGTCATGCTTGCACTGCACAGTGTTTCTTTCTTTGTGTATGTAATGCTTTTCATCTGCACAGGCTGTGCTGTGCTCTGGGTGACACCCTTTTTCAGTGTGCTCTAAAGGTCAACTGATTTGGGCTACTCCCAGCTCCATGTAGTATGAGTACCAAGTGCTGATGTAAAGGATTCCTCTCACRGGAGGCCAGCTTCTCTCTTTCAATGGATAGAACTGGAGCTTGAGCATCTCAGCTGATTACAACTACAGCAGTGTAACAAATGGAGAGAGGAAGGCTCTAAAGTTGGCAGATCCCAAACCATTTATGATGCTAGAGTTCAAAACTAACACCTCCAACTATACCTGGCGATCAGCAGGCACTCAGTATACAGAAGTCACAGCATATAAACTCATGTGCAGATGGGAGATTGGCAGTAAAAAGACACAACAGATTTTCCCGTGAGTTAAAGAAAGAATTACTACGTAACTTCTAATGTTTTGCTTTTTTGCAATTTAATCTAGGTTAACAGTATCTGAACTCAGATTGTAGATAACTTTAGAATGACCTATACATTCATAACTGGCTGAATAAAGAGCAAATTATTTTTATCAGTACTTATGATATAGTGCTCCTCTTATCTCTGAGTCTCCAGTGCCATTTTTTTTTTCAGTTGATTGCAGCTTCAGTCGWGGGGTCTGCGACTGGAAACAAGATGCTGATGATGACTTTGACTGGAATCCTGCTGATCGAGATAGAGGTATTTAAATATCTGTGCTATAGCTATGCTTTGATTTGATGGCTTACCCCTTCCAAAGAAAGGGGGACGGAGGGGAAAACAGAATCAAGAATTAGCTTTCCTATCAGTGGGTTATCTTTATAAAAGAAAAAAGGAGGCAGAGAATGGTGGGAGTGGAAATTGTTTCTTTGAAATATCCAGCAGCAACAGGTAATCAGCAACGTATTTCAACACAAACGAATCAAAAGATGAGAAAAATTATTAGAATATAACTGTTYGGGATTGCAAAGTACAAGGCAATGGAAACCTTATTAGTTATGCGTTGTGTCTCTCCAAGACTGGTAGAGCATTTAACCACACATCTGCCATTTAGATGGATGTGGCAATGTAGTCACTCACATGGCTTAGACAGCGCTGTGATAACTGCTCAGAAATCTCAAACTCTGCAGGACAAACTAGTGACAGCATGCCTCAGAATGAGCCAAGGGCAGGGGGCTATTCAAGAACAACCGATACTTGACCTGGTACCAACTGCAGGCCTGCTAAAACCTGAGAAAGAACTCCACGAATGCAATGTGTGACTGCTGTGCTGGTGTATACAAAAAGGTGTGGCTGAAGAAACTTGTTTGAATGGCTATATCTCCTCCCCCGTGACACAGGAAATGTTGCAGAAGTCGCTGCAGTAGGGACCGCTGGATCCTGCAGGTCCTGCAGGCCACTTGCTCCAGTTCCTACACGCACGTTCTCTCCCTCTTCCCTCGCAGTCTTTCCATGCCAGTCTTTCTTCACTAATCCTTCTCTTCTGCTCCATATATCTCCTTTTCCCCAAGTCCCTTCTCTGYGATGTCACTCCCAGGAAGACTGTACCCTGACCTTACCCCGTCTCCCCGAACTTACATCTGCTGATTATGACTTTTTTTATGGGCCCAGATGTTTTATCCCTTTATCACACCGTGTGTCTCTCTCATTTCATTGGTCTTCCAGGATTTGGGGAATAAGCTATCAGTTCCTTTATGAGTTTGTCATCACTGCAGAGGACAGTGGAGATAGTATTGAGCTACCGCAAGTACTGGAAAAGGAATGACCACAGAGGCACAGCAGCATGTTTCAGGCTGTTGCATTTGAAAAACTGAGATGATTTTGCCTTTGAAAGATAGTGCAAGGAAGAATGACTGTAATTGCCAGTGAAATATGAACTCATCTCCTCTGTAAACTGATCTGACTTCCAACAGTGCAAGCTTATTCCTTGCAAAGTACACTCCCTGCTGCTTTTCTCCARTCTGATTTTAAATTATTCAAATAATGCAGCTTCCATGTATTTTCTTAGCAAATCTGTATTCAATTTGCTAGTAAATAACACAAGTCCATTAAAGATGCGTTTTCCTTTTTTTTTTTTTGTTACAAGGCGATGGGTACTACATGGCAGTTCCAGCTTTTGTGGGGCACAAGAAGGATATGGGGCGTCTAAAACTTCTCCTCACTGACCTCAAACCAAAGAGCAGCTACTGCTTGATTTTCAGTTATCGGCTTGCTGGCGAAAGAGTGGGGAAACTTCGAGTGTTCCTGGCAAACAAAAAAACCACTCCTGTCTGGGAGCAGAACAAAGGAAAAGATGATAGGTGGAGAACTGGAAAAATAGAGATATTTCAGGGGGCTGAAACAACTAACARTGTAAGTATAACACAATGTATAAGCCAAATACCATAATCAACAGCTTAATTTCCTAATCCTCAAGTGTTCCACCAACTGTGTTATAGGCATTGCTTACTGGCAGTTGAAAGGCTTATCTGAAATGGGAAACAGGAGCACAGATTTCAGGAGGCAGAAAAGTTATTATCTGGTTGTAATTTCAGAACTGAATTGCCCCAGTTGGTTAGAACATTGATGCCAATAATCCTGTCATTTTGTAAAAACTGCATCAGATCATAAACTAACACAAACAATGAAAATCTCTGTTTAATATCTCACGCAACAGAAGCATACATATATTCCTGGAAAAATGAAAATTATCCTTGTTTCATAGAAGAGGATTCTCTCAAACCACACTAAACCAGATAATTAGTGCAAAAGGAGGCATCATGTATAATCAAGGGCGGGCAATCACCCTAGGAGCTGGACATACTAGCCAACAGGGAACACTGTGCACAGAAAACTGCCTCAATCACGGCTTCATCAAGTTTCTCCTTGAAATGCTAGGGCCTGGTTTTCATTTATGTGACTGAACATTTTCAGTGCTGTGTAAAGGTTTCTACTGTATAATTGAATACTGTGAGTATAAATGAAATGCAAGCTCTTTTCAAGCTTCTTTGCAATGCTGGAATGATGTAGAAAAGCCCTTACATAAATGAGATTCAGACTATAAAATAAAAACYCAGGCATCCTATTCATAAAAATTAACCTACTCTCTCTATATAGTATACATGCTATACTATATATACATACTATATATACAGAGTAAATATATCTATAGTATATACACCCAAAAACTAAGGATCCAAATAGATTGAAAATGAACAGTTATAATGTCTTCAAGAAAAGGAGTGCACTGACATCACATACTGCGATAAAACGACATTATGATAATAGGATTTCACTCAATTTGCATTTTATTTGTACAATGAAAATAAGTAATCTCATTAAAGGAATCCATTTGGTATTGTAAATCTGTGCAGAGGATTACCAGTCTAGTTCAAATAATACAGGGAAACTCTAAAAACTGCAGGGATTTAAGTCATTAAGTCAAGTCCTGTATTGTGATAAAATATTCCTCAGATATAGCATTATAACTAATTAACATTAAGAGGTGCTAAATGGTTGGATAAACTACATTTTCACTGTTAATACATCTCTTTTCTTATGACAGGTCACTTTTGAATCAGAACGTGGGAAGGGGAAAACTGGAGAAATTGGAGTGGACAATGTTATACTAATTTCTGGTCTATGCCCGGAAGATACATGATCATGGATATTTGAGTATACTGGATTTAATCCTATTTTTAATATTTGCCTTATTAGTAGTGTATTTTTGTATAATTTTCTTTATAAAAAAAMCAAAACCATAAAAACTGCCTTGTACTTAATGCAGCAATGAAAACAGAAAAATTGACATGTGCAAGATGCAGAGTACACTTTTTTATGAGTTATTCTAATACGTGCTTTGAGCGTAGCACTACTGTATTTTATAACTCAAGGTCAGGGTTTCTAAAGTATTATTTGTATAGCTTTTTTACAAATTCTACATGCTTTTATTCCTTAAAGTTCTTTTCAAGGCTATTCTTAAGTCTTCTATGTCATTTCTTCTACTCCACAAGAACATAAAGCAATATTTAAGAGGATGTTACTACTTCTGGTGACGTAATTTGAACTTCCTACTTAGTGTGTAGATACTCAATCTATTCAACAAGTAAGAGGAAAGAGCGGAGCTTTACTTCCTTCTTGATGGAGCTATGCAAGTTGTAAGTGGAGTCATGTCTCTGAGGAGTATTTTCATTACTAATAAAGCATGTAAAACATCTTGTTCGTCACCAGTGTCTGAGTCACACAAATCGCTGCTTAGAAATTATCCCTTTATAGTTTTATAAGCATTTAATGTTCATCGTTAACAGATGATGTTACCAACAGATACTGAAAAAAAGAACAAAAATAATAACCCACTATTAACACTTAAGAAACTTGACATTATGTACTGACCTTCAGGAACAAATTGGTGCCTGCTGGATCGCAGGCCTACTTTACCCGACAGAGGTGTGAAAGAACGGTTTTCATTTTCCAGCAGACAGTAGTCACACAATAAGGCTCCTTCTTACACAATTGAAAAAAAATGTTGTKGTTGTGAGTCCCTTCATATCCCTTCAAACTTCAGCAGAAGGAGCAGGGAGGTGAGCAGAACCTTCTCCCACAAACTAGGAGCTGCCACCCTGCCACCCCCCGCCACGCTCGCCCATGCACACACAAACGTACATATACACACACACGCACATGTTTGAGGAGGGTCTAGAATCCAGGTTACACCTTTTCTGAAAAGAAGTTGAATGACAAAGCTGTGGAGGACAAGACCATCTTCTTCCGTCTTGTGATCTCTTCTGAAAGTACCTAGCGGTCTGAACCCCAAGGGGACAGAGATGCCCACAGAAAAGCCCTGGTTCAGGCAATGCTCAGTTAAACGTGCATGCATACATTTTCCTCTTGGTTAGYTCTGTGTATCCCCTTCTAGGCTGACTGCTCACTGTTTATCATTAGTGACGCTCTTTATTTTATTTCTTGCATGAAGAAGGGGACATCCAAAACAACTGAATAGAATTTTATAGAGAAACACTAAAGAACCTTGAAGAATTCAGCCTATACGCACCTAAGCTTTTTAACAAAATACAACTCCAAAAGTTCAAACACCTTGAATTGCACCTATGAAGCAAGTCAGGGATGCTTGAGACATTTCTTGTTGAAACACAACATTTTTGCACTTTGCACACGGCTGAGGAAAGCGTAAGCAAGACTGGTAATGTTTGGAAAGTTTACAATAGCTATGTAACCAGGAAATGCTTGTTCTTTGTTAGAACTGGTTTGTGTTATGAAACAGGTACTCTGAGAACTGTACATGGACTTCAGCTTTGACATATGAATTTCTTTCCTGGTGCCTTAGGAGGTGCTGAAGAAATTGCAGAATAAGGACTTGAGAAAACCAAATTCTCTTTAATCTCCAGCAAAGACTCTGGGAGTTTCAAAGCGAGGGGAAAGTTCCCTAAGTAGTGGATCAAATGCTGACTATGATCTCAGGATGCCTGAAGAACCTGGTCAGAATGAGGCAGAAAAGTAAAACAAGTATTTTTCTGGACTCACTCCTCCTCATCTGACTCTCTGAAGTTGAACTACTGTTACTGAAGACCAAGAAAATGAAAGATCAGTTTTACTGAAATCAAATTCTGTGTCTAGCTTCAAACAGCAGTAATTTACACATACACAGTGCCCCTACAGCCTARGAAGCCTAAGAATTGCTACAGTCTCAAGCATTACAGTGCAAACAATATATTTGAAATATATATGTGGAGCAAACTGAGAAATACATATGTGGAGCAAACGAGCAAAATGCCTAGTGCWGCTAGGCATTTCTTGCACGTGCAGTTATTTGGCATGGAAAGATAAATGGAAGGCATAATGTCTAAAGACTATTTGCTCGATACACAAACAAGAGAGAGTAAACACAATGAACATGGTCTGATATGGAGCCAGATATGCCAATACTTATGTGTTGTTGGTTGAATCATAGCCCACCATGAATCATGACTGTGACAATTACTTTAGTTGTAGCATTCCACCCAAAAGACAAGATAAAAAGAAAAGATTTTGCATTTCATGGAACGAGTAAGAAAATTTTCTGCACAGATCAGTACAAACTGCAATAGCTGCCACAAGGCTTTCTGTAGTAGATGCAGAAGTTGTTTCTCATTTGTTTGCAATGGATTGTCAGATACAAGACAGCTTGCATTACAGGAGATCATAAAAATAATTCTAGCATAATAAGAACTGAAGAGCAAAACTGAAACCTTTTTTGTTGTGATTAAATTCAAAGATAGCTTCTGCAGAAGCAACAAAATAAATCCACTATGTATAGACGTTCATATAAACCACATCAGCACTTCAGCACATTAACTGGTATGGTTTGCAACATTCATTCAAAAGATGCAACTGCTCCGGGCACAAACTACATGTTTCTCCTTCAGATGAAAACAGTTAAAGGGCATATTATGCCCACAGTCATTAATGCCTCAAAATGTTCCTGACAGTTTTCCCTTACTCTGAAATGTGAAATCCATTATCTTGATTATTTTAGACAGCAAGGAAACTGCACTGGGAGTATTTGAAAATGTTACAAGTAGGCTATAATCATGTGGCTTGAACTTTGATAACAGCATTTGCAACTCTCAAGTCAGATAATAAACTTTGGAGACAGTACTCTGCCTACAAGTTAATGGAAAAAAAGAGCTTCTAGCTAATTACCCAAATCCATACTACATCCTTCAAAAACTACTCAACAGATGTGATCACTTAATCTTGAAGGTTGTATAACAAAAGGTTTCAATCACTTCTTCAACTGCCAAAAGCATTAAAGGAGACATTTCATTTTGTCAACCTTGAACACATGGAAATGCTGAGGCATGTTCCCACAAGATGATTATCTTGTAACCTGCAACTGAAAGGAACTTAAAACATTTTCCACCTATTAGATGTTATTTTTATACATTAAATAAGGATTCCCCACTGCAATTTTTAAGGATCATAAAGATAAAGGTAATGGAGAGATGCTTTCAATGACTGATTGCTACTCATATTTACTTCATAATTGCTGTATTTTTAGGACAGAGTCATACACCTGCATGTACTGGAAGTATTGAAATTCATGACAATATATTAATGAAAAGGTAAATAACAAGAAAGTGTGGATAATAATTTATTTGGCCATATGTGTACTGTTACATAAAAGCTCATCACAGCAAAAGATTTTTGATAGAAAAGAATTTCTAATTTTGATAGCTATTAACCTCTCAAATACTTGACTTTCAAGTTTGATTTCAACAAAGTTAGACATTCAGTCTCTCTGACCCTCCCCCCTCCAAACCCCAGCTCTTCAGGAAGTGCACATTATAGAACTGTTGTATAGAACTGTTGAGAGAACACTGATTGTTAATTTTTTATTTGGGGAATATTTAGTCTTCAGTGATTCAATAAACCATGAAAGCATGACTGAATGTTTTAGAAGGTTCCTTCCTTTTTTTTTTTAGGAAATAGCCTAATACTAATACTCTATCTGAAAATCTCTCAATTTCTTAAAATTTCTGTAATGCATTATACCAATTTCTATTTCAAATACACCCCTGAGAAGAATATTCTCCTTAGACAGACTTGAGAAATCATTTTAATAGTGAACCTTTTAGGTCCTCAAAGTAAAGCTAAGTTTAATCCCACATTTAAAGTGTTTTATTAATTCATTTTAAAATGAAAGAAAATTATTTCAAAGCTAAATATTATCTAGAATAATACAGTTTATGATAAACAATTAGTCTATTTGATGCCAATAGAAATAAGGTCTGAGTTAAAGGAAATAGCGTTTCCCTAGACTTGCCTTAAAATAGCATTTAATTCTTTTTTCTTCATATACTTCTTTTAGTTCTGTGCAAAGATGGTGCTTCTCCAACAGGCTGGATGGTGTGCAGGAGCACTGAATAGCTCCACAGACATGCTCTGTTAGGGCCCATCTCCAAGCACTCCCTCAAACGATTCCCAGGCAGAGTTTGGGAGTCAAAATGCCCCAGGAACCACCCCAGGAGGCAGTTTGCATACAGCGGCCCCATTTTTTGTAGCGTAGAGGAGGAGGTGGCATGTTTAATTTCCTGCTGTTCCTTCTGTACACAGACAATAGCAAAATTAGCAGCTCATTCAGGCACTTTAAATCTTCTTCCAGAGCTGACGGCCCCCTCCATTGCTTTCTGCTGGCTGTACAGGGAACATCAGTGCTTAACTTTGATGCCCAAAATTTATCTGCTGAACTGGACACCTCTGGGGTGCAGTCAGTAAATCTGACTTAGGAGGGTAAAGCAGGCAATCAGAATCTGGCCCTTGATTTCAGGCTGATAGCAGTTTAACATTAAATCTCTGTGTTTTGATTCACTGCAGTTTATTATAGTTACTATAATCTCTGTGTTTCGACTCACTGCAGTGTTATAGTTTTCTTGCTATAGTAGATAGCTTAATACATGATATTTTTGTGTACTGCATCAGGAGTTGTCTTCTCACCTGAAAACGTGACTTAATTTACAATATAATACCATAAAAAAACACAAGTCACAAACATGATAAAATGATAGAAAACAATGATAAAAAACTTTGAGAAATACATGCCATAAAGTAATCAGAAACAATATATTTCAAAAACACTCCAAAAAGCTATTCTTCCCTCAAGAACTAATTTTATTCTAAACTAAGTAACATTCACAGCAGATTTAAAAAGTGCTAGAGCAGATCCTGTAATCAAGAAAGCCACATGTTCACTTACAGTGAATTACTCATTAACATCACCTTCCTGCCCAGGATGTAAACATATGGCAGTCCTGATTTTCTTTGTCTTTTTTGAAACTGCCAGAATGTTAAAACAAATAGTTAACTTTATGTGCATCATCCTCATTCTGTAAGTTCAGTACCTTCCAGCATTACAGAAAATGCACGGGGATCTCAGGACTGCCTCCTACTGACTGGCCTTCAAACAGGAGGCAACTCATCTAAGGTATCCTTGATYTTCATTGCTAGCAGAAATGCACAGCGTTCTGTATCCAGTGTGCCAAGACACAGGATAGGAGAGAGGCTTTGGCTTCGCAGTGCACAAAGACATGAAGGCATTACCCTCGCCGTGAAGGACTGGCTGGTGGGTGGCAGTYGTATGAGTGCCCCACCTGGTGCCCAAGAACAAGCTGGAGTGAGGGCACGTGGAAATAAACAGCATGAGCAGCCACAACGGCAGAGGTGAGCAGTGTTACTGCCAAGCTCATCCACCGCCTGCTTCTGAAGTTTTATCTGATCACACATAGGCAGCAGCAGTTCAAAGCCAGCCTAAGGAAATCCAGGGCCTGATCCATCTCCCTCTCAAAACTGGATCGGAGCCTAAAAACGTGACAGTGACCCTTAAAATGAATTGCCACCCAAGACTTCTTTCTTTGTGTGAATGAACACGCTTCCTATGCTGTGAGGGGAGGGAGTCTCACAAAATTAAATCTGTCAGAGTCCCGAAGTATGGCCCAATTCTTGGATTTTCACAGTCTGTGGACATGAGATTTGTGTAGAATTTGTGTATATTCTCTTCCACATATCATTAAGGATGGAGGAAGAGGTGATTGTTTAAAACACCTTGGTCCCCATTTAATTTCATTATGATTCACTTAATAGTGCTCACATTACGTCATTTTTCTCCTTATTTGCTAGCAGAATGGTAGAGAGCCTTTTCGTGAACTGAATCATATGTCTAGATCATAGACAGATTTTGGTTTTTTTCTGGGAACTGTAAAAACRAGATAAATTCAAGACTTATTAACAAAGTAACGTTCAAACTGAAGAAACCTTACACTGAAGAAAGCTCTCCAGAAAKAACTACAGCACGGGACCACGAAATGAATGCTGTAGTGAGGGCCTCTCTTTCTGTGGGCCCTTTTTCATTCCTTTCACAATTTGCTAGATCTGAGCACCTCTCTTAAGAGAGCACAAATCTTGTTATGGTATCCTGCCACTGAAACAAACTGGCCACTACGTAACTAAACACTGGAGGAAGTCGACATTAGGCAACCCAAGCACAGGAAAGGGAACTCAGGATAAGGGTCATTAATTGGAGCATGGGAAAAATATGAAAGCCAACCTTGAACGCAGATATATGGTGAGGGACATTTTCTTGTGTCTGGTTCTTACTGCTCCCTGRCCATATTCATGTTTCCTCTTACTGCAAGATTTGGTATCCCAACTAATCAATTCCTTTATTAAACAAACAAACACTTTGAAAGTATTGTGTACTTCTGCTTTTCCTGCTACCCCAGCTGCCTTCGTACACAAGATGGAAATGATTTTAAGGGCTTTATGCTAGAATAGATATAATTGTATACTTCCACTCAAATTGCATGCTAAGTTGAAAGTCGTCTTTTTGATGTACATTCCCCTGTCAGGAGACAGATGCCTCATCTGGCTTGTGTCTGCTGGATTTGGGAGACAGATACAATTCCAAAGATGTGAAATCTCCYACCAGCGATAGATTGAGGCATGAACATATTGGCCACTCAGGAATTCAAGCAGTTGGAAAGAAGTCTTCAAAATCACTGCAGGATATTTTCTTAGTAGCCTCCCACAGCTCCAGCTTCACCAGTTTGCTTTTTGCTGTACCTGTCTCTCTGCTTGCTGCTGCTCTGCTASTCTGGGAACATCCTTTCCTGAACACTAGGCCATCTTGGGGGCCTTCTCCTTAGTCAGTCAGTGCCGTGATTAATCATTCTTGGCTTTCTAGATTTTCAGGGATAATGTGATCTAATTCTTCCTAGGCAGGAAACACAATAATAAAAATCATGTTTTAATGTCAGTGCCAGAAAATGTCCATAATTCTGAACAAATCTGTTTTATTCAGCCACGCTAATAAAGAGTTTCTGAACTGTCGCCACCTTTCATTTTGTCTTTACAGTCATATTATCACAGAGATTTAATACAAAACTATCCTGTGGCCAATTCAGTGCTTTACAAACCTATAAAAAAAGGCTGTATGAGGTATAAATCAAAAAAATGATGGTTTTCTATAGGATTAATGGYACTTTTAATAATGATATTAGTAATTCTGCCTTTCTTTGATTTTCAGTCAGGAGGCAAGAACATTTTTTAATCATTTATCACAACTTTGGCATTCAAGCTTTTTGCTGAAGATACGGAGACACATTCTGCTCTCAGCCATGTTTATGTAAATCTTCTTTCACTACTGACACTTTGATTTATGCTGGTGTTATGGAGAGCTGACATTGACTTTGCCTCCCTGTCTAGCAGCATTTCTAGCAAGTGACCACTTACCAGCTCCCTTTCAGGTTTTCAGGGAGGATATAATTTCCTTGATTCCTCTCCATSTGGAACAGTTGCTGCCATTACCTGTGCACAAGGTTTCAGAAAGTTCAACCCACAGCTCCAGTGCCTGTACGCAGGGGTTTTAGAGGAAATGCCTGTCTGTCAGTCCTTCCTGCCACAACACATTTTCCCTGAGCTATTCTGAAGAGGCAGTTGTTACAATTCCAAGAATGGACAACATAAAGAAGAGACTAAAGCTTATCCTTTGAAAAACAAATTGAAGAAAGAAGACTTCAGGGGAACTCAACCATATTTTGTTTCAAATAACTACATTACAAATATTTTGTGAATGGGAGTACATCCCTGCAATATTTCATTGCTAATGTATTACCGACACACATCATCTTCAAAACTGGTAAAAAAAAGCTTTTTATTTCATTAAAACAAACTGCGTATCACTGTTCTACTTTCAGTGACTGTGATCTCATTCATAGATATGGCTGTAAGTTAAAAAATAAGCAAAGTAAAAACCGTGACAGTTTTGCAGGATGTTTCCTCCAAGCCAGAACTGTTCACATGCGTTCTTATGCTAACGTTGTCTTTTATGGAGATCACACGCAGAAAATGCAAACCTACAGCTCATTTAAACTCAGAAATATTAAATTTTTATAGTGTGTCCAAAACGATGTATTGTACCACTGTGGGACTACATGACAAAGCAGTAAATTACATGATAAAATAGCAGACTGTTATGACATTACGATATGGCATAATTTTAAAAATAAAATAAAAATATAAAAAATAATTTTGTAGAATAAATAATACCCAACCATTTTGTTTTGATTTTGTTTTTCTTTAAATAGAACCATTGTTTCAGAAAAAAAACTTTTTTAGGGAAGCTTATTTGAAACTGATACTATTCTGTGCAAGAACCTTACAATGAACATTGTTTGACCAACATTTTTCCAACTAGTTCTGTGGATACTTAACACTTTAGCAGCTGGCACAGTATCTCCCTTTGTTCAATAGAAGCCTATGCTTTTAGAGAAGCAGATTCTTGTCACAGCCAATACTGAAGTCTCAAGGAAGCTGTCGCTGTTACAGTAGCACTGATTTTATCCCGGAAAACCATGCAAACACAAAGATGTACATATATATCATTACACACATATACATATATGTAGGAATATAATGGGTATATAATTTTTATCATACCTTTGTTTTCTTTTACTTCAGGGGTAATGAGAAAGCATTATTGTAAATGAGAAACTGGAATAATGATCCCTTATTCATTAGACCAAAGACGATTTAATGGAGACGCCCGAGCAGGCCTTTGAGTGAGGAACTCGCCTCCAGGAGGGGGCCTCCAGGAGGGGCATCCTCAGTTTTGATCCCTGCTCAAAGGAGGGCTAATCACAAGAAGCAAGTCATGCTCCTTCTTGTGCCTTCCTGCCCAGGAAGCTCTGTGCCTCTGCAGCAGGCAAGGCACTTTCAGCTGAGGATATAAGGAATCCTGTACGTACTGTGCTCATAATCATACAGACAGAGAAAGGTTAAAGAAAACTAGCATTCAAGAGCCTTACCCTGGGAGCCCCAAACTGAAACTGAACTGTGAACTCTTRAATATTGCAGTGATAGCTGCTGCTGAGCTCATGACATACGTATGCTGCAAAATACTTCAAAATATGTAAGATAGGCCATTGAATGACATGCCACATTGGGACCTGGAAGGCTTGGACTGCGTTCCTGTTCTCCTACTATTTGATTATGCCAGTTCTGGACAGTCACGTCATCTGCTTCAAATTCTTCATCTCTTGTTTCATAAAACTACGGACTCGTTGGGATAGCTTTTGTCCCACACTTTGTTGCTGTGTGAGCCACAAAGACAAGGCAAAAAGGAGTCTGATCTCAACTGTGGCCTTCAGCTAGCCAGGGCTAACCATTGCACCATGTGTTCAGTCACTGATGAATTCATGAATTTGGCACAAATACGTTGCAAGTTAAATATTAAACAGAATTAGCAATCATTTGGGGTTCTTCAGTTATCAGTGTATAATGCAACCTCTGCAGCACTAGCAAGGAAAGGTTTGATACCACTCAGTAACAAACACTGATCCCTGGTCCATTACAATAATCTAATAAATTGCTTATGTGATTTTTTACATTCTATACAACAATGCAAGGCTTTTTTTTTTTTCCTTTGTGATTAGTACTAGTGATGTTCATTACGTGAAAATAGGGAAAAAGAGGTGTGTCTGCCATACACGATATTCATGCTGAAACATATTTGGCAAGTTCCGGTAGGTAAGTTCAGTTTACTGTCAGCAGAGGGCAACATAGGCCTCATAAGTGAATAAAACCAAAAACGTATTAAAAAATCACACCGACTTTTTACTGTAATTGAGAATAAACCTCAGCATACACCTGTACATTTGCTGTAGAGCCGAATTTCTACAAGTATTAATCTTTTACAAAATCATTTTGCATGCCTATGTAAAACATACATGAAAGAGGAAAGCACTGCAATAAAGGCAATAACAAATACCTTTGCTTTGACTAAWATACATCAACTTTTAGGTGTTTACTGCATAATCTGGTATGTCCAGCACACTTCATTATATCCAAAAGCTGYTACCCTGCGAAGTAAGTTTTATAATATTTATTTTCTTTAACCCTGTGTATACCGGTAGCTCCACTTGTCCAAAAGATTAGTTGGTTATACCAAAAGTAATGCAGTACAATGGTGAAAAAGTTTTACGATGTTTTTTCTCTTCTCTGTTAGCCTTAGGTATGACACTCATTTACCCCACTTGGTGTGTTGCACTCTCTTTCCCAAGCTATGTTTGCTCAAGAAGGACCATATCATACCTGAGGTTAAAGTCACATGAAAATCACCTACTTTTTCATTCTTCTCCGTGCTGAGGGGAGCCAAAGTGCTTTTCCAGCTTTCACAAGCACAGCACTCCCAAAGCCCTGCTCACAAGGCCTGTGTGCAGCTCCCACGCCATCAGCATGGCAGGGCTCCCACCACCACCCTGCCGGCCACCAGAGGAAGGCCGTGCCCAGCACGGGGGCTCCAGGACAGCACCCGGGGGCTCCAGGRCAGCATCCCTGTGCCCCTTTCACCCCGCGGCCGTGTCAGATGCCAGAACGGAGCAGTGCCCGAAACGTGGCAGCAGCCTCGGTGGAAGCTGTGCTTTCACACCTCGGGCTGCTTAGGAAAGCAAGTTATTTTCACGGCCGTTGCTTTCTCCGGGGTGCTTTCAGCCCTGCAGCGGCGCTGGGGGACAGCACAGGAGCTCACACTGAATATGCCCCCCCCCCCCCCACGGCCGTCTGACAACGGGACGTGCCTTCTCAGCCCGGGGGCAGCTCCCGCCCACTGCGGGAGCAAGCGGGGACGTCCACGCTCTAAGGCGAGTGTTGCCTCAGGCCTGGCGCCCGAACCAGGTCGTTCCGCCGGCGCGGGGGCTCACAAAGAACCGCGGGCCGGGGCCACCGCGCAGCCGCTCGCCCCCGCAGTCCGGCCCGCCCGCTCCCAGAGGGGGCGGCGGCGCGGCCCGGCGCGGAGCAGGGAGAGGGAGGGAGGCGCCATGTTGAGGCCTGCTGTGGAGGTAACGGCGCCGGCCCCGCTGAGGGGGTACGAGGGGGGTGGGGGTAGTAGCGCTGTGTGTTTCGCCAGGGGCCGTGGGAGTGAGGCGCGCAGCTCCCCCCTCCTCGGGGATGCCGAGGAGACGCTTCCCCGTGCCCTGGCGCTGGGGGTGAGGTCCGGAGGGGTGGTGGCTCCTCGCAGCGCCACGAAATGGCGGCCCGCGGCGGGCGCGACCCCCGCGCGGCTTCGACCCCCGGGAGACACAAACCGCCCCGCTTCTCCCCAGGACCGGTTTGCCCGGTAGCACGGTGCTAGCCCTGGCTCTGGCCTCGGGGGCCAGAGGGGAACGGAGGCAGCAGTAACAGCTCCCTGAGGAGGTGGGGGGCGTTGGTAGGTAGGTCCGCGCTTSCTTCTCCCTCTGCCTTGGGTGTGCCAGGAGTCTGAGGAGGGGCGACATTTCGCCCCTAAGCAATACAGCAGTGGGTCAAACTTAAGCTAGGTGGGTCTGAGGATGTGTAGGAGGAACAGACCTGAGGAGGTTTTCATGAAGGATTTGGAGAAAAACCACGGAGTTAGCGTACCCATGGTATTACTGAGTGGCATTTTGGAGCCCAGTTACTGCGTGAACTGGCGCACCCATTTTATGGGAGTGATTGCAGGTTAATCTCCACCTAGTTTCTTGGGCCRGTGTCTGAGATGCAGATTACAGTGGTGTTGGTCAGCCGCTGGCGTCGTGAGGCCGACTCCAAACCTCTTCCAGACAAGCTGTCATTTGCRGCTGGCTTCCACATCAGGCAAACGTCGGCTGCTTTCAGACAAATACATACGGCTGGGCTGCTTCTCCCAGCTTTTGTAATTACCCTGCTGATTTATATCATAAGCGGCTGTAATTCCTACTCACAGAAGAGGCAGATCTTGAAAATTGCAGGATGGTTATCTGATGGTAGTATTATGGGAATTTTTTAGGTATTTATTATATTGGTCTCCATTTAGCATTGATGTCTTGAGATAAGTCAAACGCTGGCGTAAATATAGAAAGGAATTWAGAGTTCACACTTTTAAATGTAGTATTGTTTTTAATAATTAAATATATAAAAATCCATTTCATTTCAAGTGTATTTCATGTCTTATTTCAACCAGTACCTCAGGTGTCTTGATCAAGACTCTCAAATGTTTAGACATTGTATACTTTCATATTTAAGTATTCATGTTTTAGCAGAAGGAATTTTAGCAGACACTAATAATATCCTACAAATACCCTTTGATTATATCATACACTTTCTCTGTAGAGGGGTCAGGGACATATGTGCTCTTCTGCATACAAAGGATTTATTTTTAAGGGGAAAAAGTTATATCATTTTTCAGTGGAAAACCTGTAAAGAATGGTAAAGCAATATCTAATGTAAGTATGTCCCTGGCAATGGAATGACAAATAGAAATAGTATTGAGCTGAGGCTTAACTAGAAATTGAACATTACAGTCTGTGTTCATCTGACAAATGATTAAAAACTCACAAAAGTTCATAAAACATGTTTTTATTACTTACATATTCAATTTTTATATTCATTTGTCAGCACAATTTGCCATAAAAAGCCATTGCAGACTGAACATTTACTTTTGCTTGTAGCGTGCTAGAATTGAAGTCTTCGCAGCTCTATATGAATAAGAATAATCTTTAAAGCTATTTTGTCAAGGAAATGTATTCAAGAGAAGTAATTGCTTGTTCCTCTCAAACATTACTCTCATTTTGTTTCCAAACCATTAAGTGAACAAATGTACTTTGAATAGGTGTCTTGAGTACATTTTTACTTGTTGATTTAGCCTCCTGTCTGCAAACCAGTCTGTTTTGTTGGACTTCTATGCCAGTACAGAAGCTTACTGAAAGGAGGATATGAGATCCACATTAGGAAAGCGTTGTTTAGATTGAGGCTGTCCAGGTTTCAAATCAGTACATCTGCAAGAGGATGTAAACAGTATTTATGGAGACTGAAAAGTAAGTGGATGTGCAAGAATGTTAGATGAGATCTGTCACTTAAAAGCCAATTTTAAACCTGCAGCTCACAACAAGTTCTTTACTTCAGTGGTTTAAGGAAACCCACCCAGTCAATTCTACCTAGGTAAATGAACAAGAAATTCAAAAGGAAGTTAGAAAATAGTGGAGGAAAGCTCTAATAACAAGTAGGAACATGAGAGGTAACATCATTATGATAGTTATAGGTCAGTAGGGAAAGTATTGTCAGTCTTTTACAGTTACAATAAAATGCTCAAAACTTTGACTTCTTCAAGTACTGGTCCTTGGAGCCATATTGTACATGATAGTGTAACCTTTCTTTTTCAAAAAAGTAAACTCCTAATCACTTTGTCTGTGGAGGAAAGATGGGAACACTAGAGGCTTACAGCCTTAAAAGAAATGCAGAACAGCTCCCARTTTTTTACTTCTAAAAGCATTGTAGTGTATAAGCCAATCTCAGTGTATTGGGGATTTTGATTTATAATTTCCCACGCTGTTTGGAGGACAGCGTTATGAAAGTCATCTGCTTAAATTTCAATCAACACTCTTTTCCTATGTATATTTGTCACTTGTGGCCTAAGCAGTAGTTTATGTTTTGAAAATGTACCCCGTGTGTCAAAAGCCTGACCTTTGACTTGCTGGAAACTCCAGCTAGTACCTCATACTGGCAAGTAGTGGAAAGTGRCTGAAAGAAAAGGTATTCCGCTGCCAGCTTTGATAAGGCTTTGTCATAAAAATTTGAAAAAACAGAGCGCCCCATGGAAAATCTRTGTGACCTTGTGCCCAAACTTGAAAGCATGATTTTGAATAAAGATAGTTAATRCTGAAAAATCATCTAGTTGTAGGTTAGAGAAACCATGTAAGTGTTTCTTCATGTGAAATGGTGCAAATTTTAAAGCAGATAGAAGCACACGTTATTTATATGTAATTTCAAATGAAACTCTTAATGATGAATCTCTGTGAACTATATATACATTTTATTATTGCCCCATTGAATCGTAAGTGAATCTGTATAGCTATCCTATTGTGGAAGAGATTAGCTAATACCTCCACTTGATATTTGCAGTCTGTAACTTGTTAAAACTAAATGTTGTCGTTTTTTTTTTTTAACTCCTTAGAAGTGTTTTATTAAAAAGGTCAACCATATCAATAGAAATAGAGATTTCAAATCAGTGGAATAATGCATTACTTGTAACATTTTCAGGGTTTAAGGTGTTTGTCTAACTCTGATAACCAGTCAGTTCAGCAGAAAAATTCACATGGGTAAGGCAGACAAGATACAGGAAAAGCTAAAATATCTTCCAGTGAGAATCAGTTTAATTCTAAACTAAATTATTAAAAGAAACCATTAGCAAGGTAAAATCTCTACTGGAATGTATGTGTCCACTGTCGCATCAGCTGGAGCTCCTAGAACTCAAAACAGCTGTAGCTGTTCAATTCGTAAAGAATTTTCTCAGCTACTTTTTGCCATGAGACAAGTCAGAGGTGTTACTYGTCTGGTGTAGCTGTAATATTTTGAGTCTTTTCCTGAGCTCCAGCTTACATACTGAGATCAAACGAAGCCAGTGGCTAAGCAGTCTGGTAAGGGCAACAGCTTTTCCTATCTCATTAAATCCATACATGTTTGTTTGATCTTACTAGAAAAATGTGCTGACAACTCTACTTTGGGGTTGATCTCCAAGGCTTGATAACTTCATTATGTAGTCTACTGATTTTTTTAATTTTTTTTTTAAAGGAAGTAAGAATTCTATTGTAATTAAAAATGGGGGTTCTAGGAGAAACAACTCCAAATAAAAAAAAAAATTGCCTTGTAAAAGAGGCTACTGTGTGCATCCTCACGAGCGCGATGTACTTTGCCTTCTATCCCCTGCAAACTCCCTCTGTTGGGAAGAAAGCTGTGGGAGAATGGTTCCAGTGAGAGAGAAACAGCGTAGAGACAATATAGCTCCAGGTTAGTTAAGAGCGCAGTAGTTCAAGCAGTCGCTGATGTAAAAGATGCAGAACAAAGCTATTGCTCTMTCGGACTACTTTTCATTATGCACATACTCCTTCACCAGATGTTGTCCTTGAAAAATTCTTGAAGCAATGTTTTAGTAGTATTCTTACTTAATTTTCCTTTTCTTGTTCCCTATGGCTCTATTCTGTTGTGTGCAGAAGAATGAAAGATGCGTTTTGCCTCTGGGACTACAGTGATAGCATTCTGCAAGTGAAGTAGAGATTTTTGGGGAATGGTTTTGCAATAATCCTGAGCTCACGTACTCTGCTGCTTCTGTATCTTTGACCAAGAGGTAACTCTCTTGGTCAGTGAGGTGTCAATGGTCATGGACATCTGGCAATAGTACTGCTGTATTGTCTCAATTATTATCATATTAACTTAGATTTATTCATGTGGCTATTCTTCGAAGATGAATTTCTGTATAGTTCAGAAATTTTTTGGGGTGGGAGGCAGTCCTGCTGAGAGGCAGGAAGAGCTCTGATTTTTGCCAAGATGGAATAAAAGCCCCAGAAAATCATTTCTTGGTGACATCTTTGATAACTGCTCTTCCACTGTAGATAGGGTGAAGGAATGTTTTTGGGTCTGGAGGCTGGTTGTGAGAATTCTCTGGTTTCCTCTTAGGCTCTAAGTTTAAAATAGCATTTGATCATTTTCATTGTTTATGTGGAATTTAGGTTGCCCAAAGCAAGAAATCTGGTGTTTGCAGGACTGTGCTATGCACCATCTCTGCTATAGCATTAACCACGTTTTTGCCAGAAAATTTATTACACCGTTAGGAGTACTTGGCTTCTTCTGATCTTTGTCTTGGCTGTGGTCTGGATTTTCTTTTGATTACATAGAATTCCTTGGAGAAAAAAATCATCTACAYTGAGGTTGGGATGAGGGAGAAGAGGACTGGTGTTCAGCCTTCTCTACCCTTCCAAGACATTCATCCACACTTACTTGGATGCATTCTGAGTTTGTCTTGGTTTATCAGTGGGAGTTAGCTGTGCTCAGGCAAAATAGGCTATGGCTTTGAACTAGATAAGTCATATAGCAGAGACAAGGCATTTACCCCAAATGGTTTTGGAGGGGGCAGTGTTTTTCCCAGGGGCTGGCTTTGCAGTTAGCAGCAAGTGTTTCAGGCAGGGTTGGTTTGTTTGTTTTCTCCTGCTTAGTCATTTTACCATTTAAGAAAGTTCTGATTCAACTTGGTATTATTACAGGATGACCATATTTTAAACCTGAGATAACCTGATCTTTTTTTCCTTAGGAGCAAAATTACTTACAAGAATTTTATTATCACCATCATTTATTCTTGTATACGCAAGTGACTCACTATACCATGCAGTCAGTGTGAGAGCTTCTAATGATTTGRCAAGAGAGTACCTCATCAGCACAGCATTACAGAGTCTCATTGTAAATATGAGTCAATCTCTACCTTGTAACCTTCARTAGACACTTGGAATTCAAATGGATGTTCTCATGCATTGCTGAAGTTAAGCAGGATGGAAATGCCTTGTGTAGTTGTAGGAGGAATGAGGATGTTTATTTTGTGCTGCATGAAACAGTGATACTATCATTTGTACTTCTGTTCTTGCATCTCAACAATAACAAAAATGCATGATTCATTTCATAATTTAAGGAAAAAAAATCCTTTTTCTTGGATTTCTTACCTCTTGGAACTAGGAAGACAGCAGAACTGTGCTGACTAAGTACAATTCAGTTAATTTTACAAATAATTTGTTCAGCAGCATTTGCCAAATAGCATTAAATCGGGTAGAAAAGTGGTCAAATTCCAAATTTAAAAAATGTTGAATGAAAGAGCAATGTACAGGGCAATGATTGGATAAGGGACGTACCTTTTCCCTCCTGCCTGTATCTAAGCACCTTTGGTTTTACAAGGGTTTTTTTGYCAAATTTAGGCAAATAGCCTAAAAATGTGAAGTCTCCTAAAGGTCATAGGGAAATTGGTTTATCTTTTTTCTTAAGAGGTTGGAGTTTCTCCTTATGCACATTTCACAAGACTCCCTGGGTTTGCTATGCTACAGCTCCCTCAAGCGGTAAAATAATTTCCCATTTGGAATTGTAGCTTGATTTCTGTGAAACACTTGCCTGCAGACAGTTTTGAGGCTTCCYCCAACTTCCTCTTTGTTCTATCTTTTTTTTTCCTCTCACCACCCGCCCCCCCCCATGTTGAACATTATGAACAGCTGCTTAGGACTGTGGGGTTATCAGAGAAGTAGAGCTGTGGATTAAAGGGTTATGATCGTGGTCTTCGTTCTGCAGCTGACCTATTGAACCAGCTTGGGCAGGTTATTTCACCCTGTAAGCCTCACTTTTGTCATCTGAGAACTAGAGAGAATGGTAAATATTTGTAAACTACCTAGAGTTGTTTTAAACTCTTATTTCTTTAATTTTTTTGAAATAACTCTTATTTCAGTCAATGATTTTGCTTACCTGACATAGCAGAAAACACAAAAAGTCTCTTGTCAGTGGGCAGGCAGAGGTCTGGCAGCTGTCTAGGGTATCACAGACTTCCACTATTCTTTTTACAAAGTAACAAAGTAAGGCATACCCAGACCTGGAGGTTTTGCCATCATTCCACAAACAGCAAAACCCTGATTTACAGCAGAAACGTCAGAGTTCAAGAACGGGAGTCTGAGCACGAAAGAACTCAGGGTTGCTATACTTAGGTTCCCAGTGAACTTTGGCTAGAAAATACACTCTAGTATTACCACTGTATCAGTAATTTCTTGTTCTCCCTATAAAAACATGAAAAACATGTTTTCTACAATTGTCTGAGGAAATCATGTTGTGCCTTGATTAGAGAAGCAGAAGAGGTCCTTGAGATCCAGACATAATATGAAATGCTACGCAGGATTCCCAGTATTAAAGAAGAGCTCTGCCTCATCCTCTGAAGGAAGCCAGCAGTAGTATGAACCATTTCATAACCTTTTACGTTCTTTATAAGTTCAGGAGTCTCTGTTTAATTTCTGATCCTGTAAAATAATGGTCTCTGTCAACCTTGGTGATAAATCCAGTCCTTGCTTGACTTACAGGGCAACAAATGCACCAACAACTTTTTTTTTTTTCATCATACTGCCTTTTAATTTAGAAGCTGAGATGAAATTTATGATTGAGTAGTTAGCGTAGTATTTAAGATGTATGTATTACTTTTAATCTTGAAGGATCTTAAAATCCTTTGCAAACTAGGTACACACAACAAAGCCAGTGCCATTCCAAGAATGCTTTCCCCACAGAAACCTATCGTCACTGATAAAGACATACTTATTACCATTATTTAGTGGTTTCTCTGCTGGCTGTTTCTTGTGCTTCTGCCAGTTACCAGTGAATATCCCACTCCATTGAAGTAATTAATTATGGATTTAGTTCTGTTCTTGTCATATATTTTTGATGACTTATTTTTTTCTGTTACTTTTACCTAGCTTTGCTTAATAAGTTTGAAGGGAGTCACTCAGTTTTAGCTCTTTGCTATATGTTGTACATGCTGAGGAAAGCATTCCCTTAGAAGTGAYTGTTTTGACTTAAATGTGAGTAGTCTCTTAAGTGGTTGAATTTCCAAAATTGTTTAAAAATCATTGCTCATATTTTGATGTCCCCATTCTGTTTTCAGTTTGCTTATTTAACTACTGCCATGACATTTATGTACTTGAATTTAATGTTGCATAAACTTGAAAAAGTCCATGCATGACTAAGACGATCTTAAAATTTCTGATAATTTAATTTATTGCCTTAGCGCATGTGTGGAAAAAGTCCTAAGGTAGAACATATATACTGCATTTAATCCAATCCAAACCAGCCTTTTATATATTTGGTAGAGAGTTAAAAAAAAAAAAACAAAACAGGTTGTCTTAGATATGCCTATTAGAAAAAAAGCATCTTAGTGTGGGGTGATGAGTTAGCGTACATCAGCTCCTTCTCAGTAGCTGTAGGTGTCCCGTAAGTGTAAGGTAATTCACTGTGAGTGTGTGGCATAATGGCTTTGTTCTCGCTGCAGATGCTGGCGCATGGGCTCCAGCTCCCCTCAGAGGCTTTGTGTGAGTCACCCCAGCTGCCAATGCCCAGTCATAGGTGTGGAGCCAAAGGAGGCTTTTTCAGCCATACAATTTTCTTGTGTGAGACTGGCCACAGAAACGGGCTTGTCTTCACCTTGCCACCCTGGTGGGCTGCCTAGGGCCAGGTGGATAGCCATGAGCAAGGACCACTACCATAAAGCAGATGATATCCATGGACTTTATGCACCATTTCTTACATAACGGATCCTCACCCTGCAATATTAGAGAGGAAACTTTCTATGAAGCATAGTCTTCAATGAAARATCAAAATACCTCACCTTTGTCGCAGGGTAAAAGTATATGCATGGACAAATTATCAGCAGAGCACTTTGTGTGTAGTAATTTCTTTGCATGTCCATAGTCCTGTATACTAAATTTTGAGAATTCATGAAGTCATCTTGCATTTGGATAAGTATATTTTATGGTATGTGTAGCATAGTAAAATACATACATAGATAGGTACAAGAACTGAAGAAAATTACCTTTGAAGTGGAGTATGTTGGAAGGAACAGAACTGATTCTAAGGCATAGGGCAATCATGCTGGTTGAGGATATAACTGTGTCACCAACTCTACCCTAGATTGCATGAAAAACAGTAAATGCTAGCAGATCATAATTTTCTAATGTCAGCTACTTAGTGTTCAGGAGACAGGGTACTGTCCTGCTGCAAKGATGGCTGCCCTACGTAAGAAAACACCTCTTTCCATTCTCACAGCCTCTGCGTGTTSCTGCAACAGAACAGATGAGCGAGGATCTGATTATACGTGCTTTTCAGTATGATGATGCGTAGAGTTCAACTTAAGTATTTGAAAAATGCYGTTTCTCTGATCCTGAAACTTCTTGAGTAGTAAATCAGTTTCTGTAATAGCCATTATTGAGGTTTCTCAGGACTTCAAAATGTTAGGCAAGAATGAGCTGTTGAAATACAGGGTAAGTGAATGCAGTGATCATTCACTGTGCAGGTCAGGTTGGTCTGTGGTTCAGGATTATAGAAACAGGTGAAGGTTTATGCTTTCTCCCTCTATCTCTGTCCTTTTCTTTTGTGGAGCTCTGAGGCCCTACCTAAAGTTCRAACTTATTTCTGTCATGCAGAAAACAAGTTAGCTGGGCTGGTGGTCGTAGAAAGCAACAGAGCATGCAAATTACCCAGCTGTATCACTTGTCCTTCTCCTCCCATTCTCAGGAGATTTCATCATGGCAACAGTGATAGTGCAAGAAATCTGCTTATGAGTTCCTTTAAATGTGGACATGTGTAGCTAGCCTTGTATCAGTATCTATCAGGCAGATGACTTTGTCTAGAGTAGAATCGGGATGTATGCAACTTCAGACAAAACACTGGTTTTGTGCACAAATTTAGAAGATGAATTCCTAAGAAAAGAGGAACACAACACTCACAACACACCATTCTATTCTGCATTCTACATTTAATTCTTTTCAGCAAACAGGAGGATAATGTTGGTAGTATTAACTCTTTTTGTGTGTAAATTGGCACATAGCATTCTGAAATCTCCTTTTTCTTTTCATTTAACGTGTCAGAATATATGGGAGCATGCTTTAGGTACTTCTTAGGATTTAGAGGGATGTGTCTGTAACTTTTAAGAATTTCCAAAAATAGCAATTAGAAGTTTGTAGATGTCACTGTTTGGAAACTGTTTTGCAGGTGTCACTATTTTTGAGCTGCCCTGCCTTGATAATCAAACTGTAATATGATGCCAGAGCTAGCAAGGGAAAGGGCAGCAGTGGGGACCTCAGTTAAAAGTKTACTAGTCCGACTTGCTTCTCTGTTAGCAGCTATAAAGAGAAACTTTTGGAAGAGAGATAATGTGATCCCTTGCATAGCGAGTGAAAGRTTGAGGGTCATATAGGAACCAGAATGGCGTGTGGGGTTTAAGATCCACTGAGTTATGTCAGACTCACTTACTTAAACTTGCTGCAGAGTAGCCCCAAACCTTCGCTTTGCAGCTCCTGATAAAATGTGTTCAGCTACTCAGTGTTTAGTAACTGAAAAAATCCCTAGTATCAAGTTATAGTGACTTATAAAAGTTCCTCTAAAGGCTTGAAAACTCTGACATCTCCACCAGGTGCTTGAGAAAGTCATTTAGGTCAGTGGTTTTTGGTCAGATACCATGTCCACATTAGCTGGTTAATTTTATTGTTTTGAAGTTACAAATGCCTGTTATAGCAGCAGGTCCCAGACATGGTTTTTAATAGACTTTAAATTTCTGTGATAGAAAAACGAACTGATTTTCTGAAAACAGCGTGCTTATTAGATTCAATTTGTTAACACCAATACTGTAAAAACCCTACTAATATTTATATTGTTTCTCTGTATGTGTGAGGAGGGGGAGATACGTTGCCTATAAGGCCTCCTTTTTATTTTTTGTAAAGTGTATCATTTGATAACAGTGTCTAGATTTTAAACATCAATGGGTAATCRTCTGGTGCTTTTGGTGAAAAATGCTGAATTTCAGAACTCGTTGCTCCTYGTTAGTCCAGTTGTACTAGAGTCTACTACTGCGCAAACACTGCAAAGTCTACCTGTAATCTCATACAGCAGCATGGTTTCGTAGTTCACCTACCTTCTTGTAGTAGTTGAGAATCTCCCTGTGAACTTTGGTTGTGGTGTGCATGCATAGAAAAACAAGTATGACAAACATTTTTATTATGCTAGCAGTGTCTTTGTTAGTGTGGTTTTTGGCAAGACACTGTACTTTTCCTTAAAAATTAGTGTCATACCCTAATTTTTAAATTGTTAACCCTACCCCAGCAGAAGTCCCTGTGGACTCTCCTTTCCTCCAGTATTTTCCTTGCAYGAGTTAGACTAGCATGCCCGCTTGCATTTTTCCAGGACCCAGGCTCCTCTTCATTTTGCATTTGCTCCACTAACTCTACTGCATACCATTTCAAGAAAAAGCTGGCAAAACCAGTGATGTATACAAAGAAAATAGTGTAAAATAACATAAMATAAAAGGAAAACCCTTTGAGAATATACAGAAAGTGAATTAATGTCATAACTGCAGTAAATATGATAAACTTTTTCACTTTCAGGTTTAAAAATGTCTGACCAGAAAAATATTGTATACAGAGCCCATTGTATTGAAAAGCTACTGTCTGAGAACAATTTCCAAGATATTGAGGATCATCTTAAAGAACTTGAAGATGTTGGTATGACTATAGAATATCTGCAGGRGACAGAAGTTGCCAAGGCTGTATACAGAGTACTCAAGAGCTGCCCTTCAGTAGAGTTGAAAAAGAAAGCAAAGCAGTTATTATCAAGGTGGAAAGCACTTTACAAGAATAACTGTGTTCAGTCTATGCAAGTTAAAAAGCCAGTTTCTGTATATGTGAAAGAGAAAATKGAACATCTCAGTGTGGTTCCTAGAGAACAGTCGCTGTCTGAAGTACCATGTCAGCAGGAAGCATTAGATGCTACTAGTTCTAAAATTTTGGTCCCATCGCAAACTGTTAAAAATGTGGTATGTAACGACGCAGAAGACAGCATGAATCAGCTTGCTTCCTTTGAGGACCAACACACTGATAATGAAGATTCTAAACCTCTTGTTAACGAAGCRAGTCTGCAGCAGGATCAAATGAGAGCTCTGAGGTGTAAATGTACAGATCTTCTTTATAAAGCTTTGACTGGTTCTGCCAAAGACGAAGAAGAAACTGATAAATGGCTAGAGCTATCTAAAGAAATCGAAGAACATATTTTTGCTCTTCATGYTAAAAATGACAAAAGGTACAAAAATTGCATCAGAAGCAAAATCTCTAACCTGAAGAACCCTAAAAGTTGCCACTTAAAACATAACCTTTTTTCAGGGATGTTGAGTCCAAAGGCTTTTGCTGAGATGACAGTGATGGACATGGCCAGCGATGAACTGAAACAGCTCAGGGCTTTGTACACAAAATCATCTGTTCAGGAACATCAGCTTCCACAAGTTATTAATGGCACACAGACAAACAAAATAAAGTGTAGGCGCTGTGAAAAATTTGATTGCACTGTCACTATGATTGCTAGAGGAACTCTCTTTCTTCCAGGTTGGGTGCGAAACACAAATCCAGATGAACAGATGTTGACTTACGTTATTTGTAATGAATGTGGAGAACAGTGGTATCACAGTAGATGGATTTGTTTGTAATGCTACCCCTCTTTAATAAGTGGTTTAGAAACATAGATATGAGAAGGTATCTCTGAAACTGTATAATTTAAAATCTTGTATTGATATTATGTAGATGCTGCCTCTAAAAAGTGCAAAACCAGTTTTAAAAAATTGCTAAGTTATTTTTGAAGATGACTTGAATAAATCTATGTGTGTCTAAGTAATGCCAGTATGTAAAGAAATAAAAGAAAAAAGGGAAAAAATGGTAACACTATATCTGAGAGAGGAATATTCATTAGTAAATCCATTAAAAATATTCCAAGTGCTGCAAWTTTTTTTCCCAAAGTACTAAGTACTTGGAATTTTCATTACATTCAGCAGGAGTTCTCTCACAGAACATAAGTTTTGTTTACAGTAAACAAACTGTTTCCAAAACTGCAGTTCACATACTTGCGTGCATTGCAGAATGTTCAGCATGGATTCACTCCTTAATTAAATAATTTTTTGCAAGTAAGTGTTAGATTATTAAGCTGGTTTGAGAGGTAATGTCTAAAAGGAAGAAAGGAATGAAAAATAGAGTGTAAAAGGGGGAGAAGGCAGCTAGCAAATGAAAGCAAAAATGAAATTCTGCTTTAGCAGAAGGGAGAAAAATACAACTTGTGACAGTCTATCAGTTTCCAGTTCAGATTTGCAATGTAAGATGGTGTGTCCTGTTAAGATGTAAGATGGTGTGCAACTGTTAAGAAATTAATGCAAGATCAGACAATGGTTTATTTCAGAAAATTTTGTAAATACATTAGTAAATTTATCTTTATTTAATAAATAAAGACATGAAGTTAACAGGAGTCAATTACTTTCTGAATGGATATCCTCTCTTGAACTGGGACATATGTCCTGAACTGAGCAAGTTAATGTTTTTATATAGTGCAGGTTACCCAGAAAAAATGAGTAGAAGGAAATCTAATAGCTAAAGTTTTTATACATGTTTTTGTTCCAGAGTCAACAGGATTCCCACTGGCTGTATACTAGAACTATTTATCAAAAAATATCACCTTAGCATTRTTGTCACTCAAGTAATAGCCCTGTTTTGTTTTTTTCTGGAAAACTTAAAATTACTTCAAAATTGGCTATCTGAATACTTTGAATGGAGTATATATCAGAAGCCAGGGAGATGTTTCTTTTCTGAACTGGGAGAACCACCCAAGTCTGGGTATGTTTCACAGCTGTCTGTTGGTCTGTAGAAGAGTATGTTTATACTCTGTGTCCCTATTTTGGTTTCTTCACTGTTTTTGAGTTACTGTAAATGTTTAAATGAGAGGAAATGGGTCTTGCATTGAGCCCTCATTTTCTGAGCACAGGAGTGCTCACGGACTCAGGGACCTAAGGAAATGCAGTGAAGAATAAGTCCACTCTGCCTGAGACGTTAGGTTCTTGCAGCAAAGCAGTAGTACTGTTTGGAAACATAACCTTCATAATGAGTTTCCTTGCTGGAGTATGGAAGAGATGGTGAAATGGGTCAATAAATTGCCAAAGTCATGCTTTAGGCAGAGGAAAGTGTTTTGTTTCACCCTGTTGTATAAACACACTAACCCTGCATACTTGGCATTAATGGAGATCTCTTTTACAAATGCACAATGGACGTTTTGCYGTTCAAGGCTAAAATGCATCAGCTGAGCAGAGAAACCTGGTGAGTATTTGCTGGAGGAATTAAGGAGAGTTCCTGCACCCATCTAGCTGTAACAGAGCTGAGGCTGGTCAGCTTCTCTGGGCTAAGGCACTGCCCTGGAGCTCTCCAGCCCCATGGCCTGTCAGAGAAAGGAGTTAGGTGCATGAGATGAGAAAATAGCTGTTGGTGAACTAAAAGCCMGCCAGGACTAAAAATAAAACAGAAGACAGACCTTTATCTGTATGTGGTGAAAATGGAGCATAACCTGATGTTACAAAGATGCACTTACTATTATTCTACTGAAAAAAAMCAAGAAAAATCTTCCATTCTGTGAAGTGTTAACAGTTACCTTTCAGCGGTGTGATTTACTGTGGCATTACCTAGATTTTTATCATGTGAAAATGTGTGTTTTAGTGGAATTGGACTGATGTAAAACAAATATTAAAGTGTTAGGCCAGACCCCCAGTGTTCAACTGTGTAACCTATCGGTTAATATCTGACCTTCCTTCCCAGCCCTTACCTATGTGCTGGAATTGATGCTTACAAGCAGTCCTGTTTGTTCATGTGGAAGTACTTCTGTGCAAAGTATTATTTTTAGCTTTCAATAAAACCATAGGAAAGCAAACACTTTTGTGTTACTGGTTCACAGTAAGCACAGAGTTGTGTGCTGTCATTTTGGAGGTCATGGTCCTGCTGAGGAGACCTGTACTCCAGTACTGTGCTGTGTCAGAACACCGTGTAGCAGGAGACTTTATTGTAGCTGTGAACAATGGACACTTATAAATAATTTCTGCCTGCAGATTGTTTTGAAGGCATTCCAGTAATGTGCAGCTCATCCAAGTTTTGTCTTGGCGAAGGGAAATGTTACAAGGCATGGACAGTGTTTTTGACAATATATTTCAAGGATAAAATTTGTAGCCATAATACTGACTACATGTGTGACGTAATGTGTAACATCATTTTCTTTTGAATTGCCCATCACTAAATGTACAGTGCTAAGCTATATGCCCCAACATGACTGGGATTTTCTACAGATCCATATTTACTGAGCAGCTCAGAAAACGTAAACAGCAGGTATCTCAAAACTTTTTCAAAACATTGAGCGAGCCTGCCTCACTGCAGATCTGAGTGAGCCATGCCTGCAGCAGGAAGAGGGTCGTTTGGTTCTAGCCTTTCACATCTTGCCCTTCTAAGATGTGGAAGTAATAAAATCCAGTTACTAACAACTGCAGTTGCAGTTTATGGTATAGAAACAACTGTCAGTAACTACAAATAGTAAAAAAGTGGATTATAACCATGTCCCTTTTACAGCTATCCCTGAACTTTCTTCTGTCTGTTTCAAACCGAAAGCAGGGGGAACTCTAAGAGTTCCAAGGGCAAGTCCTTGGTACCCTTGCAGTTGTAAACTCAGCATTTTGAAGTAGTTTTGTATGGTAATACATTGTGAGCAGGCATTCTTCCATTGCCTGCCTTCCCAATAACAATTGAACCTGGGAGCTGGCTTTGTAGCAAACCCAGTTAAAGCTAGACATTAAAAGATGAAAATATATTTGTAAATTTTGTGACATCCAGTAATCATGAAAAGAATTTCTGTTCCTATTGAAAGAGATGGAGCCCTTACCTTTATTCAGGAGTTACCTAGACTAAGCTGCTAGCTGCTGGTTCAACACACACATAGTTGCTGGGTTAATTACCTAAAAGCCAGGCACAAAATACGCTCCTGCTTGCCCAGATAGTAGTCTGGGACAAGGAGGAGATCTGGGAATACTGGCAGAAAGGAGCAGAAAGTATTGGGAGGCAGGGAGAGTGAACTGAGCCCATTGTAAGTGTGCTGTAGGAAATGAGGCTTTGTTGTTCTAGGGCTGGTGAAAAAGCTCATCTCAGTTCAGTTTCGCTTTATGCCTAGTTCATGCTGATAAACACGCTGCCCACAACTTCACATTTAACAATTAGTGAAACTGTACACAAAATCATGAATCACAAATACCTTCTTGATCATTTTACGCCATTGGTTATTTTTACCTAACACAGTTCATTACCACTTTGGCCATTATTCCATCTGTGTTTGTATCCAATCCTCGTTAACTTGAAAGGTTTAGTAGAAAGCAGATGTCGTGTAGTGTCATGTGCCACTATATATCAGAATATTGTGCCGACATGAAGTGCCAAATATGAGAGACGGTCATTCAAGTAAATCATTGTTCTTATTTGAAAAGGTGTGGTCGTAGTTTCACTAAGCAAAGTACTGCTCCAGGCCACAGATTGTCAATAGATTATATTGTCCCTACCCAGATTGTGTAACTGCGCAGGCTTAAAATGTTTGACTGGATAAGGTTGTATGCCTTGGCTCAAAATGGCTCTAAAAAGTCAACTTGCAACTACACAGCGTATCTGCCAGCAGGAGGGTCTAGATTACTGGAGTACAGGGAGTATCAAGAGTCCAGAAACAAGAATAGAAGGAAAGCTTTGAGAAGTGAGATTCTTTTACGTTGTTGCAGTTGTCTTTTTTTCAGTTTGGGAAAATGATCTCTTAATTTTTTTAAGCAGAGACAATTTTGGTACGATATTTAGCATATCCATGATGCTACTCCACAAAGGAGCACGACATTAGAGGTGATCCACACAGACACAGGACAAGTGTATGCTGAATAAGGCTAAAGTATGTGTTTGTTTTCACTGGGGTTTCCAGAGATGTTGTAAATTCAGCTGCTTCTTGAATCCTATGATTTAATACTAGCGATAAGGTCTTAAATGTAGATTGCACTCAAAGCTCAAGCAGCCTGTAGCTGCAGCACTTGTAATACGTGTATTAAGAAGATGAGAGCTAAATTAACAATATCACACAACTTTCAATGTAAAAACAAAGATATTATTCTGAGAAGTGCTCTATTAATTGGAGTCAATGTTGCTCCCTTAACACCAGTGACAAAACTTCTGGTTCCTGGAGATCCACTGCYGGATCCATTTAGTTTCGTTCTGTTGAGGGCCTTTTGTATCTCCCCCGTAATYCTCTTGCTGTAACACTTTTTGGGGAGGTACACAGCTGCCATTTGTTGTTTATAACTCTTTCTTCCTTTCCAAGCCAAAAGGAAATTTGTGCTGTTTATTGTTCATATAAAATGTATTCTCAGTCTGCTGTGCTATGTACATTTGTTACTAAAGCCAAGAACTGCAACTCTTCAACCAACAAAAGAACAGCTCTTTTTCTGGCAAAAAGTTACCTGGTAACAGGCTGTGGGTAAGGAGCAAATATGTTGAATTACAGTTGTTCAGGGAATCTTCAGAGTGTAATGGCCCAGTTCACTGAATGCCTGGAAGATAAAGAARGAAACAAGAGCACTTTGATAATTTCTTGGATTGCTTGGGGGCTGGCTTGCTGCATTCTGGTATTAGCAGAATGATAAAGGCAGATGACTTCATATCCCCTTATTTTGTACTGCTGTAATTCAGCCAGGAGGTGACAAAGTCATGTTTTATTGAGACCTTGTCATCACTTACCAGGATGGGACAAAGTCTCCTTGCCAACTACAGATGGTAAAAAGCATTATTCACAACCTCTATTATATGAGAGCTTTGCTGATACAGAACTTTCTCATACACACACAGAAAAAATTGCCCTTTATTTGCCATTGGGATGTTATTTGCTAGTACATTGGGATGTGTTTGCTAGCACATGACATAGCAACAATTATCTCTTCATGAATTCAACTCTGAAAAAAATCCTTAAGGTGCAAGGTCGCCTTTCAGGGAGCTGGAAGGGTGGGTTGCTGCGCAAGAGGAGGTGAGCCAGGAGCAGAGAGGGTGGGTGACAAGGCGCGCAGGGACGGTGACTTTAGTAAAAAGGGTCACCGTCCCACAGCACCCAAACAAGGCAGATCTGGTGACAATACTCAGCCAAAACTMCAGTGAGCACCAGACAAGTCCGCGGGGAAGGGGCTGTGCCGAGGTGGGGCTGGGTGTCGAATGGGCGTTGGGGCACGAGGTGGGGTGCAGGACCGGGGCCACCAGGCTCGGGCAGGGCCCAAGCCGAAATGTGGCTCCTGCTGGCGGGGGACCCTGAGGCGGCTGCGCCCACCGGCACTGCCCCAGCCCTGCTCACCACCACCGGGACGGTCAGGCAGCGGCCTCGGGCAGGGGCAGAGCCCACAGCACCCACCGCCAGGACCCTACACTGTCTGCACAATTTAAAACGGGAGTGATTTTGGTGTACATGTTTCAAACCACATCTTAGCTGGGTGTTTTCTTCTGTCTGTTCCTAAAAACTGGCAGGTATAATTCATGTGACCAGCCCTATCAGTGGCGTTATTTGTTCTACAGTTTTTGATTGTTCTACAGCAACTATTGGTTTTGTTACATAGATGAATAATAGTAACAGGGTGGACCCAAGGGAAAAGGGCCTTCAGTTCCTGATCCTCAAGCACGCATGCGTGTGTTTTAACCATAAGAGTAACTCTAGTGATACTCCATTATGCCTATAAAATCACAAGCTTAATAGGCCATGGTTACAGCATGGTCCTTTTCTGTTTTCGTTTATGTTCCCATGTAAAATAAATAAAAATACCTCTTATCCCAGAAGTTTAAGAATTTTGTTTCTAACTAGAATTTTAAAAATTTGAGGGACCTGGACAAGCTCGAGAAGTGGGCCCTTGTGAACCTTATGAGGTTCAACAAGGCCAAGTGCAGGTTCTTGCACCTGGGTCGGGACAACCCCGGGTATCAACACAGGCTGGGGGATGAAGGATTGAGAGCAGCGCTGCCGAGAAGGACTTGGGAGTCCTGGTGGACGAAAAGCTGGACATGAGCTGACAACGTGCGCTCGCAGCCCAGAAGGCCAACCGTATCCTGGGCTGCATCAAAAGCAGCGTGGCCAGCAGGTCGAGGGAGGTGATTCTGCCCCTCTGCTCTGCTCTGGTGAGACCCCACCTGCAGTACTGCGTCCTGCTCTGGRGYCCTCAGCACAAGRAAGACATGGACCTGTTGGAGCGGGTCCAGAGGAGGGCCACRAAAATGATCAGGGGGATGGAACGCCTCTCCTATGAAGAAAGGCTGAGAGAGTTGGGGTTGTTCAGCCTGGAGAAGAGAAGGCTTTGGGGAGACCTTATTGCAGCCTTTCAGTACTTAAAGGGGCTTRTAAGAAAGATGGGGACAGACTTTTTAGCAGGGCCCGTTGCGACAGGACAAGGGGTGATGGTTTTAAACTAAAAGAGGGTAGATTTAGGCTAGATGCAAGGAAGAAATTTTTTACAATGAGGGTGGTGAAACACTGGAACAGGTTACCCAGAGAGGTTGTAGATGCCCCATCCCTGGAAACATTGAAGGTCAGGTTGGACGGGGCTCTGAGCRACCTGATCTAGTTGAAGATGTCCCTGCTCATTGCAGGGGGGATTGGACTAGATGACCTTTAAAGGTCCCTTCCAACCCAAACTATTCTATGATACTATGATTCTAAATTTCCTTAAATGTATCCAAGTGTCTGAGTGTTGGTAGCTTCATCCCACAAGGTATCAAGTGTAAAACAGAGTAATTATTTCCTCCACTTCTAAATGTAGATTTTTTTTTTAAATTACAAAATAATGCCATAACTGATCAGAAGTTATGTCTTAAAATTACCATCATTTAAAGAGGCCATTTTTCTACCCCTCTAGCACTTACTTGTATTTTACTTCAGCATTGGATGAAAGCAGATCCCAGGAAAAAAATACTTAAAAAATTTCCAAGTCCAGCTTTGTTAAATAAGAATGGGTCTAGTATCATCAGATTTGCCTCTAGCATGGACTGTCTTTTAATAATCCYGCTCCTGTCAGTAGGAGACATTTTCTTTTGGTGATACTGAGATCTTGTTTTCCATTCCTTGGGCCGTATTGTAAACCTGATCCAAAACTGACTCTGCAAGTGGCAATTCCAGTCCAATTGCATCTCCCTTACCATCAGAAGCATGTGATGACTGCTCGAGCGAACGGGTGTATTTCAAATGCTCTTTCCTGATGCCTGTCATCGCCTATTCCTCTTGATGATGTGGGAATCTCTTTAAATACACTTAAATAATTTCTGCTCTTTTCATTTTAATTACAGTTTGCCCTATCCTCGTGATGAGAGCACAGAAAAGACTTTATCACCAGCCTCTTTAGACTTTTTTCCTGTGATCTTGTTTAAACAGCCAAGTTGACATTCTGAATGACTACAGGAAAAAAGTGTCTGACTACTSTTTCTGAATAGCATACTTTGGATTTTGGTTAGTTCCTTCATTGACACATGTGTATTTTTAAATGTCTCTACCTGTAAAGCAAAGCTGCCTTACAATCGTAAGTGTGCTTACGTGGGGCCCTTGGCGTGGAGCACAGTGAGACTACTGCCTTTAATAAATAACTCTGACCTGCAAATACTATACAAAGGYGTTTTAAAGCTGAATAATTCAGAACATTCTGGAGCAAATAAAAGTCTTATCCTCTCGCAACGGAACAGTGGTCCTTCTTTCAAATGTCATGCGACAGCGATCACCCAGTACGGCCCCCGTGTCAGTGCTGTGCGCTTCCTGTGAGCAAAGCCGTTCCCGTAACCCCGCTTGCCAAGTCCAACACTTTTCCACAGGCCCATGGCTGAACAAACACCCACCCGCCYCCCGCCCCCCGCGGGCAGCCAGCGCCCACCGCGCCTCCCCGGCCGGGAGCGGGGCCTCGCGGGGTGGGTGGGGCGAGCCGCACTCTCGCCCCTTCCCGAGAGGGCGGGGCCGGGTGCCCCGGGCTCGGCTCACGTGATCCCCTCGGTCCCTGCCCCCTGTCCTCTCCGCCATGTTGTTTCTTCCTTCCCCAGCGCCCGGCGGCGGTGGCGGSATCGGGCGGTGGCGCAGCCCGGGCTCGGGACCGGCGGCAGCCCCCTTCCTGTGGGCAGGTATCGGCCGGCGCGGCGGGATCGCCCTCTCCTCCCCGCGTCTCCTTCCCTTTTGCCCGGCAGGCGCGGGGCGAGCAGTGGCCGCTGGTGTCCCGGGGAGGGCGGCCCGCGCCGAGGACTCTGTCTCCTCGGCCGCGGCTGGGGGTGAGGGGGCCGCTCTCCCCAGGGCCGCGCTCCCAGCCCGGCAGCCTTCGGAGGAGGGTGGGGGAGCGGCCTGGAGCTGACTGGGGTTTCGTTATTTTCCTTCCTCCTGACACTCCGCGTATTGCTCCCTTCCCCTTCCCCGCCTYCCCCGGCGCTGTCCGAGCTCTGCCGGCTCCCGGGCGCGCTCCGGTAACTGCTGGCCTCCGGGGGGCAGGAGGGGAGCCCCGGCAAGGCCCCTCGCTGCGGTGCGCCCCTTGCCGGGGCCGCGGTGGGAGAGGGCCCCGGGCGCTCCCCAGAGCCGGTGCGGGCGGCGGGGAAGCGTGGCGTGATCGGGGATCCCGTGACTTGGGGGCAGGCGGTGGCTCCTTTGGGAAGCGGCTCCTGCCAGGCGATTCCCAGCCGGCGCATGATCAGTCTCCGGCTCCCCAGTGCTTCCTCAGCACTGATGAAGATCTTAGATCTGTTTGGGTTTCGTACCTGTCCCCTCAACATCTTTCAAACCGAAAAGAAAAAAAGAAAATGGTCCCTTTACCTCCTTTTCCTGTTGCTATCTGCTGAAGAAGGACTTCTGTGTTCCCAAGGGGACCCTGAGCAATGCGATTTACGTTTTTAGTTCTTCTTTTTTGAACCAGTGACTTGATTTAGCTCTCCTCTGCAATGGCCAGTTGCTTTTCTGATCGTGGTAGATGGCTGTACAAACTTAGATGCAGTGATGTCTGGAGAACCAAAAGGATTAGGCTAAGATTGTTGAATCACTTTTGTCTGAGCGGTTAATGAGCAGTTTCAGTGTAAGTATTCCATGTTAAATGTAACTTGTGCAAAATAATTGAACGAATAACAGAATAGTGCAAGAAAACTAGTTTTAAAAACCTGTATTGGTGGCCTTTCCAGCAAGGCTACATGTAACTAGCTACACGGAGAGCACTTAGTTTTATTAACTTGGCTGGGGTAGGCAAGTAGGGAACTCCTTGGCTAAATTTTGTTTTGGAATTAAAACACTTGCTTGTCTGCAGATAGCTGCCATGCAGTCTGCCACCCTATGTGTTGTTTTCCTTCTTTCCTTCTTGTCCACAATAATTTACAGCTCTACTAAATAAGCATGTGGTTTTTGTCTTTACTTTTGAAGTGTTGTACATCACTGAAATTGTCAGTGCTTCCCTTTTTCAGAGCAAGTGTGATTGCGTGTGGTTGTTTTTTTTKGGGGGGGGGKTTTGGTGACTTTTTAGCAGCTTATAAGGTAAAAAGCTGTAATGGCAGACTAGAGGGAGAGCTATTTCTCAGACATACCCAAAATAAATGCAAAACTTTTTTTCCCGGCACTTTTATTTCTAGAGAAACCTAACCAAAGGATGGTACAACTACATCTGTGTTTCAGTATCAATGTGGAATTTATAATGAACTGTTATTTTTCTCTGTCTTCTTTCAGGTTGTATGGAGGTCTGTTTGTTGCCTCAATTTTAGTAAAGCCTTTTCCATTAAGTTAAAACTAGGGAGTGTGTAGTAAAAACAAACCAAAAAAAGGCTCTAGCAGTCCTTGTTTTGCTTTTGAGTGCTCAAACCATCAGTTTCCTTAAATTGAAAATATGTGAAAAAAATTGCAGAGGGTCAAATGAGGTATTTGGATTTCAAGCTGTGGGGTTTTTTGTGTCAATTTAGTAATAAATCATGAGAAACAGATCTTTCAGCTCCTTAGGACTGGAATTTTACATAAATGTTTCACAATGAATAAAAACTTCCCAGCAAAAAGGCTTGCAAGAATTCCTTAAGGTTTTTTTTATAATGTTCATTCTCCTTGGTGTTTTGTTTTTGTTTTCATTCTCTACAGAGCAGACAGTATGTTGGCCTGGTACAGTGTAACCCACTTAATTCCTTAGGGATGGGCTTTGGTCACATAGTTAATATTGGGAAGAATAAGAATGCACAATGCAGCCTGACCAGTAGAGGCTGCTATTGGTAAGAGTCCCTGGGGGAAAAAGGAAGCTAATGCAAGGGAGAAAGATGAGCACATATGAGCAGAAATAATTGCTTGATAAGTTATTGAAAGAGTGGAAGCAGTAACAGAGGAGTAGGTTGCAAGGAGAATGTCAGTTAATTCATGAATTGTTAGAAATGTTGGACCAAGAGCAGCAGCACCTAAGGGGGTTTTAAAGTTGGCTGAAAGTAATAGAATATTTAAGTTGGGAGATGCTCAACTGCGAGCTGCTGAGGAATGTCAACTCTTATTAAATCAGAATAAATAATAGTTTGCTCATTCTACTTGAACATGGGGAATGAGATGGAAAGTGAAGGCCAGGTCTCTGCAAGATTAAACTAGCAGAGGTATAAATGCAGGTATTTCTCCTGACAAGTTCTGCCAATTGAGTTTGTGGCTAGATATAAGTTAGAATAAACGAAGTGATTCTGGCAGTAGGTACTGGGATGATTTCATGATCCGGGGGTTATGCGGACTTCAGGATTCCTTCCCTTGGCTGCTGCTTCTTTCATAGTCCTGAGTCATGGCAGGCAACTGTTTGAACTAGAGTCCTGAACTACGTAGGAGTTAAAAATAACCTTATAAAGAAACCCCCAAATATAACTTTTTGGTATACAAACGAGTGGCAACAGCTGTATGTCAGTTCACTTCAGGTTGTGTTCATATTACAAATTATTATGAATAAACTCTGGTGATATTCTGGTGTTAGATAAAGCCTGTCTAGGCTGCTTACAATTTAGAGGCAATTTTCAGATAACCTGTCATCAAATTATTAAAGATCTGTCCAACAGAAAACACAAACTACCTTCACAGTGCAATGGTGAAGTCATAGATAAAGGAAGGAAGATTTGCAAGATTATTAGGATCTCAGTAGGTCAAGCCATATGATTGAAGGGCTTCAAGAGAACTAGGCAGCTCACAAGTGGCCATCAATAAAGGGGTGTTGCTGATCCACACCTCTTAGGTTGGTACCCCGTGAGGGGAAGGACAGTTTGGAGGCTGATTAATGTCCGAGCTTGTAATGCATTCAAATGTACAAAGCACGTAGCATCTTGACTTCATATCTGTATGTTTCCTTTTGAATTGAGAGCAAAATGCTTCAAGGTCAAACAGGCTTGTGGCCTCTTACGCACTAAAAAAACCCATCCTTTTACCACTTAATTGGCCAAGGTGTAAACCAGTACCTTCTAAATACAAGAACAAGGATTGGCTAAGCAGAGAAGAGGGAGAAAATTTGCCTCAGTCCTTTCTTTTCAGATTTCTGGAAACTTGCAGTTCTGCTATAGGTGATAAGTATAACTACTCTGTAGTGATTGAGGGCTGAGATATGTAAAAACTCCACCAACAGTAAGTGTTGAAAACTACTTTACACAGTTCTGGATTTTGCCCCTGCTGCTGCAACTCTGATAGCTGTTGGGACTTTTTTCAGACATTTTACAGAGATACAATTTACATCATTTTTGGATGAGCTGCTGCAACTAACAAACCACAGGAAGCAACTTTTTTTCTATGCTAGCCTGGTAAATATTGTCAAATGCTTTGTTAGTGTTAAGAAAAAAAATTACTACTGAGGGAGTAAGTTTACATTATGTTATTGAAAGGCTAGTGTTTTTGTCAGACAAATTTGAGGATAGGAAGTTATGAAACACGGTCAGTGTTATTGTTATGCTAGTTATGGAACTGCTTATTATGCTTGTCAATAACTTTGGGAGAGTGTTTTTTCTTCAATCTTTAACAAAGATGGCCCCTTTTTTTAAGAAGTCTTTCCTGAAAGCGTATTGGGGTGTAAATAAACGTGATTAGTTGGAACAAACTTGAGTCTGCCTTGCCTTGGATTTTTTTTTTCCTTCTCCAAGTCAAATGGGTGCTCTTTAACAACTTTAGTTGAAGCACAGTGTACCAGTATCTTCAAGGAAACCTTTGGGTTTAGTCTTGATTTCATATAGCAGGTGGTTCATCAGTGACCACTGGCTGAAAATGGTGACTGGAATAAATTTTCTTGCCTGTTTCCAAGTTAGAAAGTAGGTACAAGCGGAGAAACAACAGCCTGGAAATTTGAAATGTCCCTTACATCTGTTTCTTCAAGAATACTGAGGGAATTCAGTGGTGTTATTGCAATGGATCGAGTTTTTGGTGTCTTTTTTAAAAAAGGGGTGGTAGAGGTGAGATGTCAGTTGCTATGTGTTTGTGGTTTGTTTTTTGTTTTTGTTTTTTTAATGGTGTGCTGCTGTGCCTAGTATCAGTATGGTAAAAGTGAAACTATAAATTGGTCCTATTGACTCGGTTTTCTTAAGTGTGCTTGCTAACATCACAGGTACAGTGCAATTACTGTGTTGGCTAACAGTATTTTTCCATAGACGTAACTTGAGTTCAGCACCTGTCTTCAGCCTTCAGTACTCTGGTATAAGGAGGTTCTCCTTAATCTATTAAATAATTTTTATAGTAAAAAAAGACAAATTCCTAGACTAAGTTTGTGTGTTGCTGCTATGGTTTTCTAGACCAAGAATCTTGCTTTTTTTTGAGTGCTGCCTCAGTACCTAAGTGTTAAAAGAGGTAATTGCACTCAAAATAAAAAGGCAGCTATGAAGCCGAGTGTCATGGAATTAAGAAAATTTAGATGGATAAATTGGACAAGGCAGTGGTGTTTCTCTAAGCCTTGAGGGGCTGGGAATCAAAGATTTTGTAATGCATGCTGATTTTTTTGATTTTTTTTTTTTTTTTTTTTCCCCATCTTACTGCAGGAGGGGAAATGAGCCAGCATCTTTTGCCCCACCCCGTAGATCTGGAGGCAGAAGAATAATTGAGAGTTGAAGACAGCCATAACCAGCTCCATTATTTCTACTTTTTTTTTTTTTTTTTTTGAAGTGGCTTAGCATGTTGGTTTTAGTCTTGCCAGCAAATGTTTGGACTGCTAATGGAAATGTTTGACTTGTAATTCAGCTCACTATTTAAAAGGGAGATTCTGGGTGGCGACAATTAAATTACTCTTTCTCTTCTGGTATATGATCAGGTTAGAAATGGCATTTGGTAGAAACTGTTCCCTGCTTTTAACAAGAATATTGAAGTCAGTGGTCTAAGAGCTTGAGTCTAAGTTGGTGGAGGCAATTCAGAGATGGTTATCAAAATGGGCCAGAGTGGGGCTGCTTTTTCTTTGCTCTGAGTTTCTTTGAATATTGAAATGGTAGAAGAACATGAGAGAAAAATGTTCTGTTTACAGACTCCTCTGTGTACTAGGTTGAAGCTACTCTTACTGTGCTGCACAGTTAGTTTAATGTAAGAAATAACTGGAACAAATAGTTATCTGTAATTCTGTGGTGTCTTGCAGTTCCTGATGTTGGTTAAAACAATCATGCACATTGGAAATTAAGTTTTTGTTTTGTTTTCAGATGCTGAATGACAGTTTAAACTGAACTATTAAGGTAATAAATCTTCAGAAATATGATATCAGATGTTGACTGTTCCTTCCAAAAACATTGTCAAAAAGCATATTATACAGATAAGTTCAAAGGATGTAATAGGAGAAATAACATGAATTCTCCAGGCATCTTAAGGATTTTATTGTTATCTTATTTGTTGTAGTATTAAGGCTTCATAACTTACAGGGGAAAAAAATTACAAAAATTGAGCTCTTTAAAAATCTTAACTTATTTAAAGATGTGTAAGTGGAAAAAAAGCAGCAGCCTACTATGCTGAAAACTACCATCCTGGTTCTGCAGATACTCTAAATCACATAATCAGTGGGGCTGCAGATGAGTCTCTTATATAGTCAAAAAACCTGTAGTTGTGTAAAGTCTTTGCTGCTTCGAAACAAAAATGCTTCTTAATGCCTTTAAACATGCTTCTTTGCTATTTCAGATCCAGCTTTTAAGTATATACTTAAATGACTGAACACATATCCCATTTATTTTAGAAGAAAAACTTTATAAAAACATTAACCGCTAGCTAAGCATGACAACTTCTGGGGAAGCTGAATGTCCTGAAGAGTGATGTTGCCTGCAACATCACGTTGAGATACTTGCTTATCTGTCTTGGAAGACTGTTTCTGTAGCCTTTGTGTAGAAGGACCAGTTTGGTTCTAGTTGAAAAGATACTTTTAATGGTTTGTGGCTGATGTATAATTGTCTGCCCAGTGAAAGTATTTTTATGGTCATCAGTCTCCTAGACCTTACTATAATGGTCCATGTAGTTGAAATTGTGCAAATTAACTTCTCAGGTTCTGGATGCACAAAAGTGCTAGATACTGTTAACAGAGTTTCCTTACATGTATTTTGTTTAAAATATGGCTTCATGGAGAATTTCATGATAACAACTGCAGTTCCTCAATCTGTATAAGCTAAAGAAACAAGTGCATAGTACCAGTCAGAACTACGTAAGTCAGTTTTTTATTCACATTGTTTTCTAGGGGACTTGTGATTTCAGTAGGACAGGAAAAGAAAATACTAATTGTAACTTGTTCCTACACTGAAGTGGTAGAACAGAGAAACATTCAAGACCCTCTGTTCTCATGAATGCATTATTTATTAAGAAGATGCTACTATCTAATGGCGTAGCTCAAATAACTTATTAACCAATAGTAGGAATTAGGGAGATAAGTTAAGACATTGGACCATTTTAAATATTTCAGCATGAACGTGGAAATGATATGCAAGTAGGCTGGTGACTCTAATAATGCTTTTCACATACATAAAAAGGTATGTGTTCATATCCTGAGGCATAGCAATTACCCCATAGCTCTGTGAAAGGTAAATTAACAATCCACTTGTAGCTCTTAAGCATTGTTGTGATATAAACCTGTAGAAATACTAAGGATTTATAAACATTGTTTTTAATTACACAGTATGAATGAATAAAATTACTTGCTCTGAACGAATTTTTAATGGAAGCAGCCACTGTTCCTTGTATTTTGAGATTTCTTTGTGTTGAGGCTTCAGCTCTGGATTGTGTCTAACAAGTAAACATTCAAAGATGGAAAGTTAAAGACAAAAAAATTCCTGAAATTTCTTGCTTCTAATGTAGGCCTTGATTCTAAGGCAGCACAGTCATGAGACTCTCACGCCAGCTTGTATCAGGTATTAATTCCATAACCATACTCTGTGGGTGATGTATATGCSAGTAAGGCTAATTACAACTAGCAAGACCGCATTCCTTCCTTCAGAGAAGGAGATGGACTAGGCAACTTACGACCCATTTCCATTTTAAATAGGTGCTATTTTCAGAGAAGCCTGTTTTGGCTGAATTACTTTGAGCTCTTTTAGTAATGGTTAGGTATAGGAACAGCAGTTTTCCTCATACAGAAACTTACGTTTGGGCTCTTTAAAATGAAACTTTACCCCCAAGCAATTAAAACACTTCTTTACAGTATTAGATGATACTACTGTAATGAGGGCAAACCTTAGGCTGGCACAAAACACTAATGAGCTGACTACTTTTTTTAAAAAAATGATTCTTTAACACTAAAATCTGACAGCAAAAAAGCTTYATTGGTACCACTAATTCACCATCCCTGTGCTGGCAGCCAGGCTCTTCACTAGCACTTCCAGGCTTTTTGACAGTTTTGCCACAGGAAGTTGACACCTACTAACTGAACTGTCAGTGTAGGCTTGGCCTCAGTATTTGGCACCTTGAGTATCATGTGAAGTAGCAACAGGGAATTTGCTTTTGTAGTAGTTGTAATAATATTCCATTCATCGCGGCTGTTCTGCAAAGAGTAAACTGTAAAATACTGAATGTTTGTGTACCAATACCCAGTCACCTGACTTTTAAAATAAAATTACAGCATTTGCATTTGTTCTGCAGATAACTGTTCCCTGTGAGTTGATCTAAAATTCCTTGTCTGGTTGCAATTTTGGGTGAAGCGCAGCAGTTACTGCAGTGTAACAGATAGTGTCCTGCTTTATTTCTAACGCTTCCTCTTCACTTTTGCACATTAAAAAATAACTTCGCTAATGAAAGACGGCACTGAAGTGACTAGTTCAAGGCATGTGCTCTATAAAATTCTCTCATTCCACTTTCTTCCATGGATCTTTTTCAGTCAACATAAATGAATTGTCCTTGTTGAAATGTGATGCGATACCCCTTCTGCACAAACGTTGGAGGGTTTGGGGGGTTTAAGTGACCGACCAGTAATTCATGCAATGTACTGCTTAGACTGCCATACAGACTGCAGTCTGTGGCAGAGACACCTCTTAAACATGTGGTATTCTTACTATGTGTATCTACACTTTACCTGTTGAGCATAGTCCTCCTGCTTTTGTACATGAAACTTGATGTTGGTRGACTTTAACACTTTCTAGATATTTATGTGTGTAAAACTTTCTGCTTACAACTCTTTCTTTTTTAATGATTGTCTTAATCTTTACAGGTCTAGGAAACCAGGAGGATCTATTCCCATAACAATGGCAGCAAAATCCTCACTCCTTAAAGTAATACTGCTAGGGGATGGTGGAGTTGGGAAGAGTTCCCTTATGAACAGATATGTCACCAACAAGTTCGATGCACAGCTGTTTCATACAATAGGTGTGGAATTCTTAAATAAAGAGTTGGAAGTCGATGGACATTTTGTTACAATGCAGATATGGGACACAGCAGGTCAGGAACGTTTTAGGAGCTTGCGGACTCCTTTCTATAGAGGTTCTGATTGTTGCCTTCTAACCTTCAGCGTGGATGACTCTCAAAGCTTCCAAAACTTAAGCAACTGGAAGAAAGAATTCATTTATTATGCAGATGTCAAGGAGCCTGAAAGTTTTCCATTTGTGATACTGGGTAACAAAGTTGATATTGATGAAAGGCAAGTGTCTACAGAAGAAGCCCAAGACTGGTGCAGGAATAATGGCAACCATCCCTATTTTGAAACCAGTGCAAAAGATGCCACTAATGTTGCAGCAGCCTTTGAAGAAGCTGTTAGAAGAGTTCTAGCCTCTGAAGATAGATCAGATCACTTTATTCAAACAGATACAGTAAACCTTCATCGGAAACCGAAACCCAGTTCATCTTGTTGTTGACTTAAGTTTTTTTTTTTGCCAAATTACTTTTGACTAGCTTGCTCTATAAAAGGATGGGGAAGGTGTAGTAGATAAAGTAACAAATGGGTTTCACTCTAATATTAAAATTGTAATATTCTGCTGCTTTCTTGGGGGAGCAAAAGAAAAATTTCCATTCATGAGTGACCCATCATTAAATTAGTGACACTTTCTGTTTAGGAAAGTGTCAAGTAAAAACATTAATATAAGAATGTAATTTGCCAACTTTATTCAAATGAGAAATACTTTGAATATAATTAAAACTTGAAAGTTCTAGAAGCACTACTTTGGAGAAACTGTTCTGGAATACAGACACAAAGATACTTTTATATGTGTATATTTTTATGAAATCAGCATTCCATTTTTGTTTCACTAGAAGTCAGTTTCTTAATGCTAGATATTAAACTTCAGTCTCACTACATTCCTTTTGCTGTGAGTGGTACTTCATCTCTAATGTGTTTATTGTAAGTTAATATAAATTACCTTCAGGTCTTCTCTAATTGCCTAATGTTACTATAATTTGTGTAGGTTTTTAAGTAGGAAATAAATTTCCTACATATTTAATGATGTCCATTTTCCTTTCATTTACTATTCTAATGCTGTACTAATTTTTCCAGCGGTTTAATGCAAGATGCTGATGATTTTTTAAGTTAATACATGTCTTTGCCTTAAGTTCCATTCTAGCATGTTTCTGATCAATAAGGTAGAAAAACTGAGTAACTGAAGTATAACCATTTTTAGTTATGAAAGAGATGTGCTTTATTCAGTCAGCTTTAATAGCACTTGAAGGGATCCACATTATGACAAATTTGTAAGAGAACTTGTAGTATACAGCCTTAAAGTTCCAAACTCCTTGTTCCTGTTAACCTGAGCTATGAATGTGTTTACCAGTAAACTCTGCACTGTGAAACTGAAGATTGGCAATATGTAGAGAACTCAGGAAGCTCTTGACTTACAGTAGATTGTGACAGCTTTCAGCCCTAATACAAGTAAATACCTACAGCTAGTGTTTGAGCTGCATTTGATCTTTATTTAATTTGCTATTTTAGGATATGGACTTATACATTTAAGACAATGTCTTTTATATTACTGTACTCATTACACAATGATGAACAGAAGCAAATTCTGTATTTAATGGACAGTCTTTCTGCAGTAATGCAGATCAAACCACAGAAGGTGTATTTGAGGCTCTCTGTTGCAGTTAAATGGTAGAATACTTGTATGAGAAGTTGTTGAATGTTGGCTCTCAGAGTACCTGCTGTCCTTGTAATAGCAAACTTGATAATGCACTATTGCTTCAATGTGTAATCTGACTGCTAGCAGGCATGCACCTACACACATTGTGGACTTCAAAAGGAAGTCTGAGGCCTATAGGACAGGCCATGTTATTTGCTAAACTACACAGACCCTGCTTTCTGTACAGCGACTTTTTTGTTCCAAGAGAAAAGCCCTTCTTGAGAGTACAGTAGCAGCAAGAGTTTTCTCTTAATGTATCTGTTCCGTCTGTACCAGGTGTAATTATTTGGAAGTAAAGCTTGCAAAACAAACCCTTCTTGTTGCTCTTAATACACTTTCCTGAATCTATTGTATTCTTGCTTGAACCTCTCCAGGACAACTGGATCTGCTGCTCCTGCTTAAAAGTGACATCTCTTTACCTTTTGTACATTCTGAGTCTAATTTGTTCTTACAGTCCTGCATATACAGCAACAGAACCATATTTTGAGCTTCAGTCACCTAACAGCTAAATATAGGTTGAACTGTTACTTCTGTTACGTTTAATTTCTAGCCAATGAGTGAAAAGATCTGTGAAGAAAATCTTAGCTAAATTCCTCTTACTCTTAAGCTGAGAGAGCAAAAAGCTTTAAAAACTAAGATCACTTGCATTGGGGGCTACTAAGCTAGTGACATGAAATTGCTGTAAAACACTACTACCTTACTACTTAAAGCTTCCTTTAATGTTCATTTCAACAAAGGTAAGGTTGAAACAAAACAGGACATGAAGTTACCAGGACTAGAGTACTATAGGTATGATTCAAATAAGATTGCTAAAAGGAAACAATTAAGGATGAGGACCATTGTGCCTAAGAGTCCGTCTGTGTTTTCCCATCTGTCCTCTTTCCGTGTAACATCATGGTTACCAGGCCTCCATCTGAGAAGTGGGTTAAATAAAGTTAAATAAAACTTAATACAATAGAAGTGTATTACTTGTGTCCTGGGAGCTGCTCTACCACAACTGTACACTAATCACAAAAGTGGCTAGTGAAGATAAAGTGGGGTTTACATGCTATAGTAAATAAGACAGTATAGGAATTATGTTGCGGTTGGGATTTGGTCTGAGAGGGAAACTATCAAGTACTTGAAAGAAGCAAAAGTCCTATGAAAAGCAGATGTAGGTGATAGGTACAAAAAAAATAATCTTCATAATGCTTCATAACAAATATGAATTTCTGTACTACTTGAGAGTGTAGTACCTATTATTCAATATGGAGGTAAGGTAGGCACTCATGGCTTATGTTTCAATTTACTGATTCATTTCAAGTATTAATGTACCTCAAGTATTGGGGGGTCCTGTTAGCAATATTGAGTTCTGTAGGGTGACAGAGCATGCTATGTGATATGTATGCAAAGTTCCAGATGTCCTTTAAAATGAGGAGCAAAAATGCTGTCATGGCAAACTAGTGGGATTGATGAAAACTATGCATATTAGAACAGACAGCACAATGGGAAGAGGCAGAAGAAACTATAGCTAGGACACAGCTGACAGCTCATGTTACAATTCCAGCTTTCTCATACTGCAACAAACTTAATTAGAATTCTTATTCCTAAGCCTCTATGACTGGGTATGAACATAATACTTGCAAAGGAGAGCTCTCTTCTGCCTTGTCCATTGACTTTCATGTTGCTGGAAGTGTTTGTGGTCCGATACATGCTAGAACTGCATCTTTCAGACCTAGAGCAGATTTGTGACTGTAGTTGATCACAAGATAACTTTCACCTGTCACTTCCAGATAGCAGTCCTTCAGCTTATTGTAAAAAGTCACAAAACAAAGCATAAACAAGTGTTCCTCCATACACAGGGAGATCACAACTACCTAGCCAAGCTCCTTCAGAATTCTGTCTTGAGACAATGTTCCTCACTGCAAACTCTATAATGATTAATGTAATGAGTTATGTGCACGTGATTCTCCCTTTCCTGTGGCCAGTAACAGTCTGTTTTCATAAAGCCTAGATGGACCTGTGAGACTACCTTTCCCACTTACAATTCCTATATTCAGAAGAAAAGGGGAAAGATGTATGGGAGGTATAAGAACAGGCACCATTTAGCTAACTGCCTTCAGAGATCAGGCAAGTGATAAAATGCTTTCATTTTAGGTAACTTCCTATTGTGTGCTGGCAGAAGAGAATACAATTATCAAAAACCCCACAGTTTCTAAAAGTGGTGGAAACTCTTAGCACTAATCCTTTATCTTTGCCAAAACTTTTCTTACTGCCAGGTATATGATTATTTAACATAAGTACTTCCTCAATGGATCTTAAATGTTCGTATTTTTCCAACCATCGTGCTAACTGGGGAGGAGGCAGAAAACAGCTTAACAGCTCCAACTTACTGTCTCCTTATCATGAATAAGAATGCTTTACCTCAAGTGTGTTTCTGTTGCTTTCATGTATAAAGCAAAAAAACCSAAAACACCAAACCTCAGTTGATTTACATAAGATTACATGACATTACCAAAATGCTGTACAATGCAGTTTTTATGAAATAATACTGCAAAGACAAGTATTCCCATCTTCATGTGCCACCATGCCAATAAAGGTAGCCTTATGTGATCACCTAGTTTTCTTCTAAATCATTTTAAGTATACTCAACAGGCATCCACACTGYGTCATTCCACGTTTTATTTAAGGTAAATGTTGCAACCTTTATATTGCGTTCTTTTTCTCATGGAATATTTGACAGTGACAGTTTAGCAGTAAGTGTAAATTACAAAGAAATAATGACTGACTATATGTTTAAAGCACATATACATGTGGTCCCTTTAATTATACAGACTATGCAAAATGTACTTTCTAAAACAGCATGCCACTTCCTTTGGAAATTACTTTTCAGACATTTAAAAAAAAAAGTCTAAGAAGATAGCTTATACAGAGTTGCTGCAAAAGGAAACAGACAGAAGATTGTGAAACCAACCAAAATATTAGGTACGTATATGCCAAATGACCCATTTAAAAATTACTATTTTGGAATGATGGTAAGTTTTGCAAAAGGGTCCCTAACCACATTTTACAACAGAACGGTAGCCAGACAGGCCAAATAATGCCTTTCTGAAACCTCAACAAATAAGAGTTTCATGGTTCAAAGATCATAGTCTAAATACATTTTCAAAAAGAAGATTTCAGCATTTGCAGAGATAATGGAAAGAAGTGGGTTTAAACATGTAAATTTAGTTTAGTTTTTTTCCATGTGTTAATTAGAATTAAAGTCAGGGCAGACATAACAGTTCTGGTCTACTTTATTAATTCATTTCATTGATGCAACACTGCAGCTAAACATCTATTGCACTAAACATCTGGTAAATTTGCAATTTTAAGCTTTAAAACTTCAAGGTTTTTTTTCTCAAAACTTCCTGAAATACTGAAGACAAAACTTTGCTGATATATCCTCTTTTCTTTTTATTTAGCACTTTATAATACATACATTACACATTACAGTATTAACATAGACCTGATTTAATACCATGAAGAGTAAAGTTAGTCTGGTTAGTCTGCAGAGTAAGTTCTCTAGCAAAGGACTGTAAGTAGAAAGGTTTATAACAAAATTAACCACTTCTAGGCCAGACAGGCAAGAATTCCTTTTTGYTCATATTAAATCACATGACTGGAGATGTCTCTTGTTTTTCGATCTGATTTCCTCCCACCTTGTATAAGAGGCTTACATTTTGCATACACATTGACACCCACATTTCTCAGTCTGTACCTATTCAGCCCCTGAGATTTTTAAACTTAGTTTTCATAACACATAAAAGGGAACTTCTTAAGATACACATTTTAACCAGAGAAGCTTGGCTGTTCTTATCCGTATCAGGAAAAAAACCCAAAACCTTCTTCAGCATCCAATTTGTCAATCTTCAGAAAGATGAATATCTAACATGCTGAGAACTAACCAGAAGAACTACAGTTCAAATAATCAGGAAAGTATGGAAAAAGCACTCACTCAGGAAAGTTACTTATTCAGCTTAAAAGGTGTTTCTTCCCAAGGAACTGTACTTTCCTTTCAAAGGCACTGGATCGAATAGGAGAATTGAGTTCATAAAATGGATTCATTGCAAACTGAGGAAAGAAGAAAAATCCATCAATAAGCACAACGTCCAGCTCTGGAAAATGTTACTTATTAGCTTTCAGCCTATTTAGTGCCACTTAAGAGAACGGTGCTCCTCAACAGTCACTTCCTTTCCAGGCCCTTGCATACTCCCTAGACATGTGCACACCCATCCCTTAGTACCAGCTCCTCAGAACAAATCCATCACGACACTGGTGGATATTCCTGTTTTGGAAATTCGCATCCTTTGAGTCCCCGTAGGAGGCCGAGATGGCCACCTCCTAGTCAGTGCTGGCGACTGCCCCATCTAGTGGAAGTACTGCCAGGCTACTTGTTCTGAGAGCGAAGCACTTCGACCAGGCTTCTGTAGAACAGTCCTTCGCTTTCATTTTCACCATTAATGACAAAATACTGCCCAAAAATCACTGGACTAAAATGAAGAATAAATTCTGAAAGAGTACAGTTTATGACAATTTAGAAAAATCTATTCTGTTCAATGGAAAATACCACCTTTATGTCACACGTTATCAACTGTGGCTGATGTGGACTGCACGGGTGCTTCTCCACTTACACAGGCCCCCACAAGAAAACATGCTAATACAGGCATGCCTGACCATGTACAGCAGAACACACTTAAAAATACTGCAGTGAGACCATAAGAAATGGGYTCTTACCTTTATATACAAGTCATATACATCATTAAAGAAGTTCTTAATTCCATCTTCTTGCCTTACATCATGAAGCATTATAAATCTCATATGTAAAGCAATTAAGGAAAATTTAACTTTTACAAAGAAGAGAGACATTTAACATATCCTGAGACAAGCATTTACACCTAGTTCTGCATATACTTAAAATCTTCAGGTGTACATGAAATAGCAGTGACTACAGGAGGAAGCATTAAAAGAAGTAACTGGAGCAGTGAAATTTAGAAAGCATTACCTTTATATTTCAAAATTCCTCTATTTAAAAATAAAAATAATCACCTCTCTATTCAAGGTTATTCTTTTTAAAGATAGACAATTCTGAACGTGGACGATGCTCTCAGCACCTTTGCAGTATACCCCTGAAGTTAAAATGACATTCAGTGTTACTTCCTATGTGTAACAAATGTTTCACAACAAACACTTCTTTGACTATCTGTAGGTAAGATCAAGCCTTGACACCACATTTTCAAGATGCGTGTGATTGACACCAAGCATGTTTATCGCTGCTTCTCCTCTCTAGCACTATCAAAGGGATGGGAACAGAGAACCGTATAAGCTTGCTCAGACCCTCTCTTACTACTCCCCTCTCATTCCTCTTTCCTCTACCTCACATAAGCTCCACATTTCATTAGGCTATTCCAGCTCCTCCAAAAGGAAAAATCCATCTTTCCAATTGGTCCCAATTTTCAACAACTGCTGTGCCTCCCAACTTTTACTTCACTCTGAAGCATGGTGACTCTCTCTAACAATAAGAGTGGTAAATAGCCAGAGAAATCTGTTCCAAACCCATTTCATTTGGCTTAACCCTTTCTGGCAAAAGGCTTTTCCTATATAAAGAAAGAGAAGAGGGAAGGATATGTCCAGCTGTGACAAAAGCAGAAACAAACCATTCGTTAAACTTGTCCACAGTCTTCAAATACATGTTGTTAGAAAGCCACATGTTCTCATCCACTAAGTCAAGAGCAGCATGGGCAATGAACTGGTTGAGATGGCGATGATCATCCTAATGTATTTCCAGAAGACAGAGGATTAGTAATTCAGTGAAAGAAGTGAAATACAAACAATAATTTGCTCAAGCTGCTGAACAACTAGTGCTCAAATTTCGTGAAGTTATATATACCCTTCTTTTATGYGCCATCCTGTAATTAAATGAAACTAGTATATATTGTCACGATACTTGGTTTCAAGGGAGAGAAAAGGTCATAATAAAAAGGTCATCACAAAACCAGTCTTGAGAGCAGCAAAACCAATAAAGCCCATATCTAGAGCTCAGGAATGAATTCAAGTGTGAATTCTTTTGCTTATCAATGGGTAATCTCCCACTGCAAACTTATTCCACAACAGAGGCCCTGATAAAAGTCTTTTTCTCTGCTTTCCAGTCACCTGTTTTTGTGAAATTTACAGCAATTTAGCATTTTTTGGACCATAACATCTGTCAAATTTGGCAGAAATTAGGTTACAATGTTACAACTAAGTTACAATGGTTACAAAACAGGTTACAATGTGTAAAAGTTGGGGGACAGATGGGGAAAACAGAGAGAGAGAGTACAGATACACCGATAACATTATCACCTAAAGATTCTGTTTTTTCAGGTTATTTGCCTAGAAACATAAGATTGTTTTATTGTTTTGGGGGGGTTCTTTTTCCTAAGACCCTAGTGCAGAAAAACATCCTGCAGCTGGTATTAAATATATGCTTGCAGATGTAAATTGCACCTCTTCCTATAATAAACACAAATGGTCTTCATAGAGTGATCACAGTGTTTGGCCCTACACTACAAGAGTTGTGTGAGGAAAGAGCCATTTACTTTGCATACTAACTAGAACACCGGAGGACATCTGCCAAGAAGAAACTTGGGACTAAACCATACTGTAAGCTTCTATTAGACTGGAAACATAAGTAGTCTTGCACTGTTTCTCAAAATATAGGGACGCTGTTAATGTCACTCTCGCACCTCTCAGTGCACTATGTTTCTTCCCCAAATCAAGTTTGGCTCAGGGCGTTAACAAGTTCCATTAAACCATAATGAGGAAGAGACTAAGTAGTGAAGTTTAAAGGGCAAACGCTTGTGCTGATTTACCACGTATGTTATGCAAACCACTTACTTCAGGCAGCTGTGCATCTGCACTGCATTCACTCTTAAATGGCATGTCTCAGAAACAGAAGCGATGGTTGCCAAAACATATCAATGTCTACTAGCTCTCCTTCAGTGCACATCAAGTTTGGATTCTCTCTTAGGAGAAAATTTAGTATTTCAACCTCAGTCAAACAAGAAGATTACCCAAGCCAAGTTAATTCCATTAGCACAATGTAGAAAATGTATTTTTCCACTATCTGACACATCCTCACACTCACGAAGTCTAGTCCAACTAGTCTTATTTATGATTTTTTGTGGGACATTAGTTCAAAATACAGATGACATCATGCCGTTCAAATCAGTGACAGCATATACTTCCATTTTTGGACACACTCACAGATCCACACACTTTTATTCTGAAGTCTATTTTTCCTTTGATGCAATATCACAATGGATAGATTTATTTTTTTTCCACTTGAAACACTACTTATTGAGTAGTCTTACATTTCTCACATTCTCAAACCCGTATTTATCAATATAAGTTTTAAACCTTTCTTACTTAAAAGCAAGCCTGACTATGGAATATCATTAAAAATAAGATTTCTTTACAGTATAAAAAATAAGGACTGACTAGAGCTTTCAAATTTATGTTCCTTACTTTACCTTATTACTGTATACAGATGCCTTAAAATAGAGAATAACAATAATTAGCATTAGATAATGAACAGTTATTGTAAAAGCTCTACACACTAAGAGCAATATATTCTTCACCATACAGCATCAAACATCTAAGGAAACCATGTTTTATGAAGAACTAGTATGATCTGCAAAGACTTTGTAAGACACACAAGAACTCCAGAATTATACTCCCTATGACAAAGTTTCTGTAAAAAAAAGAAAACAGTGGATACTAGTAACACTTTTGACAACATGCTAGTCATACTTCTAATACACTGTAAAATTACGAAAGAAAATGCACCATAATTACATCATAGGAATATCACCAGGGAAAAAACACACCTTGGACTCTACTTTTCCAGGAGGCAGAAATTCCATTTCAAATATGGGATTATCATGATGACCAACTATCACAAAGTAGAAACTTCCAGACATTCTTCAGTATAGTATTCCTTACAAAAAAAGATAAACATGCTTTACTGATGAGTCGATGGACAAAACTCTTAATCCATCTGCAAATGCTCCTAAGAATCAGCCAACGTGCTTCCTATTCATATTTACCATAGCATAAAGAGAGAGAAACACTTTCCTAGATATGCACGTTTATACTTATACGGGGGGAAAAATAGCCTTAGAAAGTGGAACATCTCCGGAAGTGAATCTACTTACTCCTACCTAAAAACTCTTACTCTACAATTGACCAATCATTTAACCCCCGACAGCCCTCCCAGTGTCTTGGACGGCAACGATCCCATGAAGTAAGGGCGGTGCACCCGCCTCAGAGGAATCTCATCTGTCTCTCCCCRGGGGCCCTACAAACGGGCAGTAGACAGGGGAAGGGTGGCAGACGGCGGGCGTGGAACAGTCCCACGGAGTCCCACAGCCCGGCTCCATCCCCAGAGTTACCCGGGGGGAGTGAACACCCCTCCCCCGCCGCGCCCCAGCGCCCTGGGGCCCGCCCGGGCCCCCGGCGGCTCCCCTGTGCACCGCCGGGGCTGCCGTCTTCAGGGGAAGGGCCGGACGCCGCAGGGGCTGCCCGCGGAACCGGCGGTGGAGGGGTGGGAGGAGAGAGGGGGGAAAGGGGTGTCTATGCCCGCAGGGGCCGCCCCGCGCCCGCCGCCTACCCTGCGACGCCAGCTCTCCAACGGCTCCCAACAGCCACCCGGAAGCGCTCCTCGGCCCGCCCCAACATCCGGCGCCCCCATGACGCCCCAGCGCCCGCCGCGAGCCGGCGCCCTGCAGCGGCGCTGCCCGGCCCCGTTCCCAAAGGCGGCCCCGGGGGCTGCCGGCTCCGGGGGGCGTCCACCCGCCGCTGCGCAGGCAGGAACCGCAGGGCCGAGGCGCGGGCTCGGGTCGGGGCCTGCCGCCCTCCCTGTGGGCAGGGGCAGGGGCAGGGGCAGGCTGCCCCCGGCAAAGCCGGGGCCTGCGTGAGGGGGAGGCTGGGGCGCTCGCCGTCGCGCTGGTCGGGGATCGAGCTGAGAATCAATAATGTCCTTTTTTTTTTTTTTTTTNCCCCCCGGTATTGTAGGGCAGGATGGCTTCGGTTGAAAGGGAGACACTGTCCCAAGATGAACTGCGGAAAAGGCTCTATCAGACTTTCAAGAACCGAGGTGTACTGGACACACTTAAGGTGTGTTTTATTTTCAGCAGGTGCTACCTGTGATTTGCTGTACTACTTAACGTTGAAGGCAGTGAAAGTTATGCCGAATAAAGGTGTTTCCCACTCTCCCCAGCTGTATTATTTTTGCCACAGCCTAATTTGTATTCAGTTTTTGTTTGCCAGAAATGAGGTTCTTCCTAAACAGAAGTGCTTTTCRTTGTGGATTAGTCTCAGAGTCTTTTTCAGGAAGGTTGAAGACCTGTATTGGGTCTTTGAAAATTTCCATGATTGAGAAAAAAGTCAAGCAGGGAAGAGAGGAATAAATGAGAAGACAGGTTTGGAAAGGACCTCTTAAGTCTCAAAGTCAATTTGTTACCTATTATAAGTAAACATGCTATGTGAATTCTCCTCCTGAAATACTCCAGTTCTGTTTTAAAACTATTTGAGCTGTTTTCTCCTTGTCTGCTCATTGAGGAGAATGCCTTAGAATATGGTTGTGTTCAAGAGTGAAACTTTGTTCTGATTTGTAGCCTGGGTTTATTTATGGTTGCAGTGGCCTTTTTTCTTGTACTGAAAGTATCCTTCAGTTTAAGTAGCTCTTGCTTCTCGTGATGAATTTGTAGGCAGCAGTCATACCTTTTCTTCAGCATTCTGTTCTACAATGCTAAGCAAGTCAAGGTGCAGTAGTCTCATTGCTGGTTATCCCAGTAGTCCTCTGCATCACTTTGAAGTCTTTCCCCCTTTTTTWAAAGGAAGTAGATCATGATTGTTGTGAACTTTCCAGACAAAGTTTAGAATAGTATTAATTCTTCCCTATTTTTGTGGGGAAAGTTTGTGGAAGGCTGCATATATCTCTTTTTGAAGCATGTTATGTTTGTAGTGCTAGTCATTGATTGACACATCCACATCTTGCTTTTTCCAAACACTAAATCCCTTCTGTTATAGCAGAAATTTGTCTCAGGCCTTAAATGCTGAAATGTTGTATTTCATGCAGTTTCAGTTTTGCTAGTCTTTAAACATCATCTGATTGCATTTTTTTATGACATCTTGATCTTTGTATACTTCTATACACATCTTTATGTCTCCAACAAATTTTTTTAGATCCTGCTTTTTATGTCAAATTCATTAGTTTAAGAATACCATTGATAAGCTTATCGCCAAGAATTCCCTGTTTAGGACAACTTGTTTCTCCCTTAGTGATTTCCATACCAAGCTTGCAGTGCTTGAACCATTTCTTGTTTTGTTTGACTGAACTAAGAGTCTGTCAGGTGGAATGCTATTTAAGTCAATTTTCCTGCTTCTATTTTCCTGGTCTAGAGGATTATACATTGTATTAAAGATTTTGTAGCTTTTCTGAGCTGAAGAATTAATACAGTGGGGTTTTTAATGGATTCCTGCAAACATTCTTACATCTTCTAATGAGAATACTCTCTATTGTATAATTTCTGTAGAAAGCRGTGCTAAAATATCAGGCTAGTCTGATGGTCTAGCTTTATTAAGTTTTGGTAAGCAGTTAGTATTTTGTTGCATTTTTGGTAACACACTATTTCTTTAATCAACTTTGTCACTGTTGCATGCCTGCTGTTGAAAGCTTAAAACACTACTTCTGTCGTGATCTTTTAGTATGCTATAAACAATATGTATAATTATATAATGAAAATTATTATTTCTTCCTTTTACAGGAGGGAGACTTTCCAATTTTAGGTTACTTTTTTTCTCTATTGTAACTCATAGAATGCAGATAAATAATAAAAAATACAATTTAATTATTATTAGTGCTTGTAGGCTTTTTTGATTACTACCCTTTTGCTTCCCTACAAAATAATTGATATTAAAGACATTGAATTTCCTGTTTATTTTCCCATCTGCTTTTGTGATTGTATCGGCAGCTTCTTGATATGAGACTCAGGACTAGTGAGTTTTCCAAGTATACCTGAAGTTGAGGCCACATCAGGCAGGCTTTATTTAAGCCAGAGGGAAGGASAACTGGAAAGCAGTGATCTAAAAGTGAAGCTGGGGGTAGTACAGTGGAGTTTATGTGAGTTCTTGACTGAGAACAATACTTCTTTTCAGTCCTACATTTGATACATCTTGAGGGAAAGTCAAAGATCACTGTAGCCACCATTAGAGTGTTTTGAAGAAAGGCATGGTGTCCCAAGCACTCTTCTAAATTTTGCCAGAGTTAGTCTGCCCATTTCTGTTATGTAGGTTGTAATATAAAATGTACAAGTAAAATGAGACTCCCCATGAATTTTGAAAAATAAACGCTGTCATTGAATAACATGTAAACTGAGAATATAATGTCTTTTCTGTATCAGACACAGCTCCGAAACCAGCTAATCCATGAACTAATGCACCCAATTTTAAGTGGAGAACTTCAGCCACAGGCTGTTCCAAATGATGACAGTTCACTTTTGATCACAGCTTCCAACAGTTTGGTGGCAGATCATCTACAGAGATGTGGCTATGAGTATTCACTTTCTGTTTTCTTTCCAGAAAGTGGATTAGAGAAGAAGAAGGTAAGTTCAGTAATTCACCGCTTCTAAGACTTCTAGGAGCTTTGCTTTCTGGGGGCTGTTATTTTCCAACAGAATTGGAAAAATCCCCTTTTGTGATAGTGAAATACAAGTGCAAGTACAGCTTCCGATCATCTCCATAAAAGACTTCTAATATTCAAGGCCATTTTCATGAATACTTTAAACTGGCAATAAGCTAATGATGCTGTTCTGGGAAGCATAGCACAAGCCTCTTAACCTCGTACTTGCTTCACACAGTCTGGCATGACCATTTGTGAGGCTGTGTGGCAGACCACTTGGAGAACTGATCTTGATTAAAGCTAGCCTCTTGTTTGGCCATTCAATTCCCTGAAAGTGTGGTTCATGGTCAGKTTAAGCTGTTCTAACTACAAGCTGTAGCTGTGAAGACATTCTTTGCCCTCTCTTTGTTTCTCCTCTATGAATATGTGATAGGGTGAAGTTGTTTCTGACTGAAAATTAATTTTTAGACTTGGTGAGTAGTTAGTTGTCATTTGGGTTAGTGAGCTCATCTGATTTGTATGATAAATCAAGAAAAGAGGCAAGAAAGGTAGCAAAAGCATGTATCCAGGGTGGGGAGGAAACAAAACTATCTTTTCCCAGCTTCAGTTGGTCATAAACTACACACTGGCTGCCATATGTCTTAGGTAATGGGGATAAGTAAATGTAGTACTGGAACAGCAGGCCTCTGAAAATGATTTTACAGGGCAATAAACAGATCTTTCTCGAATGGAAAACATTCTACAACTGTAAAATAGTGCCTATTACATATTTGAAATGTTTTTAAAGTGGTTAACCTTTTCTAACTTACCTTTTTTTTTTTCCCCCCCAAAGCTGTGGACTATGCAAGATCTTCTTCAATTAATGAGGATCAATCCAAAATCCAGTCTTTACAGATCACTGGTAAAGTTATTTTGATTTTGAAAGTAAGCTTAAATTACGGTTGTGATGAAATTGACTGGCTAAAACAACTTTTATTTCTTACAGACTTCGAGAACTCGGAAGGAAAATAAAGGTACAAGATGTTTATACATGATGCAGACAAGGATAATTGTCAGCTTCATTTTTATTAAGATGTGAGCAATASAAATTCAAATTTCTTGAGTGTATGTTGGTATGGAATAATACAGATTCAGTAAGATTTTGAAACTTGCAGTATATCAGGATAATGAATATTATATTTCAGGATTATCCAGCTCTTATTTGTGGTGTGGATTAAGTGTTAACATTCACCTACAAAATAAATGTACGTTAGAAATACGAAAAAAAATCTGTAATCAGATATTAAATATAATGCTATTTGGGAGCTTTTCATGCTAACTTTGGCAAGCTCAGATTTTGGTTTGTGTTTATAACAGACTATATTAGCTTGCATAATGTACTTCAAAAACTAGTTAAAGATTTAATTGACTTTCCATTGGTTTACATAAGAAATAATTCTCATGTCTGCATGGTGAAACCTAGCTATATTGAATAGCCTGAAGTATTTCTTGATCTTCAGAAAACCCTATTGCCTAATGACCTCATAATTAAAGTAGTGATAATCTGCTCTCTCAAATGACCTTGGAAGTCAAAGAGAGAGAAATGGATGAAAGGAAAAGTTGCAAAAGGGCAGCTTTTGCAGAATGAGATGGAATGACTGGAATATGCTTATAATAAAAATCTTAAGAGTTTACTAATATTGATTTTTACTTAAATACTTGGTTCTTTTCCGTAAATCGAATAGGTTTTCTTGTACAGTGAAAATGACTTCATTAATTACAGGCTCAAAAATTCAGTTTTGGTATGAAATCATAACTAACTAATATATTGGCTCTTGATAGGTTTTCTTACGCAGATTTTAATCGGACTTACAGAGCATCATCTAAGTAAGGAAACTCATGACATGGAAACTCAGACAACCTCAGTGCCTCCTTACAGAGAATCTCTTGGTAAGTGCAACCTCTGCAAGCAAGTCTCCCCAGATATTTTCATATTGGTAAATGGTAAGTATTAATAAAGTGTATGAATGTTATTTATTCATCACTTACTGAAATGCAGCCTGAAGTAATAATAAGGTCATACCTATCACTAGTACATTGGTTTTCTAACCTTTCTTAAAATAAAGCAAAAGTCCTGTTATGTTTTGGGTTGTTTTTTTTCTTTTTTTTAATCACTCAGATGTTTTCTCAGGCATTTTAGCTGAGAGCTATAACATCTTAGATGGACTGTAAATGTTACGTGSTGAAATACGTTCTGGAAAACAATTGTAAATGCATGCCTTGCTTCTCTTTCTATGATAGTGTTTCAGTGAAAGTTAGGCATAGATTGGGAGTTCTTGAATTATAATATGCATGCTGTTAGTAATACAAAAAACCTAAAAGTTGCATGCAAAAGAAAATTCTTGTCCATCCATGATAAAGAGGATGAATGACTATGTAACACCACAAATAGTGCCTAAACAGCTAAGTGCCTCCTCCTAGGTATATGTTGTATGGCATAGAGCTGATAAATGGCATTTCTGTGCTGCCTCTGCTGTTGTACCACACAGGTCTTTCTATGACAGTCTACTTAGGTAAACTAAGGAACTTCCTACAGAGAGACAGGTTCCTACGGGAACTTTGGTAGGATAACTGTGGTGACTGTTCTTAAATTATGATGAATGTGTTGCTCTTTTTATAGCTGAGAAGCTTCAGCTGATTGATGAACAGTTTGCAGACTCTTATCCCCAGCATCAGAAATACGAATCTTTAGAAGTAAAACTTCATGAATATAGAAAAGAAATAGAGAAGCAGCTTCAAGCAGAAATGTGTCAAAAGGTATAACTCTGGTCATTGAATTTGAGGGAGACATTTGTTAATTTTGACTTTGCACGTTACAACCTTTTAATACTTACGGTAAATTGAAAGAACAGATCTAGTAGTGAGTTACAACGAACACAAAAGGCTAAGTTAATCCAGTATCGATTGTTAATTTGATGACATAGCATGTCTATATTTTCCATTCCCCTTTTTTGTTAAATGTGCACATAATGTTAAGCTTCTTATTCTGATGTTAATTTGTAACACCTTTTTCTTATTTTGATTGTCTTAATTTGGTAAATTTTATTTGCTCTTTGATTATTTTGTTTTATGGAGAAATGTTTACTCTGCCTAGTCGTACTATTCTTTTTCCTTCCCAGTTAAGATTTGGAAGCTTGAATTTCAATATAATGCATAGCAACTGAGAGGCATGAATTGCTGCTGTTTAGCTTGACAGATAGTTGAGTTAATTTTTAATACTGATGAGAATTTGCACACTATTTCAAAACATTATACAGAAACACTAAAATCAGAACAGACAACACTATGAATGATTTCTGGGTCTTTTTTTTCTTTGCATAATTGAAGACAGCTCTTTTAGAGCCTTTTCCTTCATTTTGGGAATAAAATTAGGATTTTTTTTGTCACATAATATGTCGATAATCCTTGTATCTGAAAAATGGAGCAAAGAGAATATACTGCAGTTCATTTAAATATGTTTTTTTTTCTCCCCCATAAATTTCTGTCAAGATCAACTTTCTATCTATTTGGATAGAAAAATTTAAATTAACTGTAGTTCATTTAAATACGTTTTTTCCAATGAATTTCTGTCAAGATCAATAGTTTATTTGGATATAAAAATGATGATCTGATAATCAGAAGTCTTAGACACACTTCTGAAGGCAGTCATCTGCATATAAACTGTTTGAGGAAATCAGGTTAGTCATATTTATTCAGCTAGTCAAGTTGAAGGACGGAGAGTTAAAACTGCCAATGTGTTTTGCCTTCATTTTTCATTTAGTCTTCATTCCCCAACAGGCACTGTCTTTTTAGTAGGTAAAATATGTTAATTTTTGTGTTAAGTTTGTCGCAGTTTAAGCAAAGCAGTTACAACAGAGGAGATTGGAATCTTAACCAGATATAAATCACTTCTAAATTCGATTAACTTTACATGGATCCCTTAGCACTGTGGCGTCAATTACTAAGACGTTTCTAATCCAATTTATGTATGTACAAGTGATGCTGTACTGTCTCACCATTTCTTTTTCACAAAACTTATGCCCACAGACCTGAATTCCTTGATAAGACATTCCTACTGTGCTTTTTCCCCTCTCTTTAACCACCCTGATTTCTCCAGTCTCACAATTTTTCTATCATTCTCTTTTTATTCTTTTGCTCATTTTTTCTCACTTTTTTTCTTACAGGCTTGCTTTCCATTTTCTTCCAAATGTTTGTTACAGTTCTTTATAACCCTGTTTGTTCTTGCATATATTGCATTTCACAACATTGTATGGAGGCATGTTCCCTACAATTCTTCTGTGCAGCTGCAAGATGCATACTTTCCTGTTTGTATGCGTTTACTTCTTTTTCAGTTGTGCTAAGAAGTCTGTGAGTCAGGACTTCTGTTTCTGTAACCCTCTTTATGTGGAGTTACATGTTCTGCATTTTTTTTACATGTTCGGCATTTTTGGTGTCCAGATGAATTTCTGTTGTTCCTGAGTGATCCAGGACAGGTCTGCTTCTGCTATTTCTTGCATCACCAGTCAAAAGTGGTTCTTTGGGAAAGGGGCAAGAATAGAGACAGTGTCAGAGGAGGAATTCAAGAGTGTGGCCATTCCTTAACGGCAAGCAGCCTATCACTCCTGCAGTGTGTTTTTCTTCATAGGCCTCTGTTTTGCTCTTCTCCAAAGCTATTAGTTTTGTATAAGATCTGCTTCAGGATGTCAGATAAATGCATGAAAACTATGTGAGACATGCAAATACTGTGTGTTGCTAAGATACTTTTATCACAGTAATTTAATTTCATCGAACTAGCATATATTTCCTAACAGGATTTCCTAAGTGAAATTTAGAATTGTCTGAGGAGGGATTGTCTGTCAACTTGAAGATGGCCCTACTTAACCCTCTCTTCCTCCTTTATGTAAAAGCTAGAACATTTTAAAGAAGTTGAAATAGCAAAGATTAAAATGGAGGAGAAAGTGCAGACCCAGAAAGAAATCTCTGAGTTACGTCATGAGTTAGAGAGGACACATCAAGCAAAGTCTGAAGCCTTGATTTCTCGTGAAAAGAATGCGATTGAGAGGCTTCAAAAACAACAAGAGGTAAAGTTCCAAATATTTTTTTCTTAATCTAGTACAAAGTGATTCTGTGAGTAGATTAAACTGTTCTTTTATCTTTGGGAGATTTACGTTCAGATCTTACTTGGCTTATTAATGAAAACTTTGAATTTACTTTTGTTTTCATGAATAGGGGAATGAGTTTAGCAACTGCAAGAATGAGTATGGGTAAATATCTAAGTAGAGCTGGCTGGAAAAGGAACTGTTCTGCAAGCTAGGATTGAAGAATTTAAATGTAATAAATACTTTTTAATCTGTTTTAATGACTTTGCTGAATTCAGATCACTGACTTTAACAGAAAGTTGATACGACTTTTCACTTTCCTGTTTCCAGAACGTAGCTTTTAGTTATAGTATAAATTCTTTCAATTGCTAAGAAGGACTCTAAACCAAATGGAATATATAGTCTGTATGGTACGGATATGCCATTTCTGTATGTCTTTATATGTTGAATATTATTAATAGCCACTGTCTTTACTATAAGGTAACATCTTGCTTCATTTCTTTGAACACTTTTTTTGTTGATGAATTACTCCTTTGGACTGTTAACTCTTGGTGTTTTGCCAGAGTAGTAACAGTTACTGCAACACACAGTAATTTGTATATAGTTCTAAATTGCTTCTCCCAATCTCTTACTACCTTTCAGTTTTTGGAAGAATAGTTTGCTTGCTGTTCTGTTACCTGTTTGTCTAGCCACCCCCCTGCTGTCTGCAGTTGACCTTCTTATCCAAATAATTTAGTCATCCACAAATGCTAACCACCTTTCTGCTCTGGTGTGGTGGGCTTTTTTTGTTGTGGTGATGGTGGGTTTTTTGGTTGTTTTGGTCCCCGCCCTGAGACCACATGATGTTGGTTAACAAAGCAATCGTACAGTTCTCTATTGACCTCCTTCCAATCTGAAAATTACACATTTTATCACTACTCTATGAAATTCTTTCATGGTTATGTCCTTAGATGTTTTTTTCATAACCTTCTATTTTATGCTATCAAATTTTCTTCTGTGGGCAAGAAATTAATTCAGTAATTTTTTTTAAAAAAAGATGACTAGATCAGCATACCCGTCAAGCATTTGTACGGATATTTGGTTGCTCATGTCAGCTTCTGTACTCACTGAAAAGTATATGTTTTGTTTACCTGGGAACTCTTTTAACAGAGACCAGCAGCTCTACTGAGCTGAAATATATTTGCGTTAAAGGTAGAAGGTCATTTAACCCTTTACTAAGATAACTTTATGCCCAGGAATTATGGTTTGACAAACTGCTCTATTTTTTGCACCGGTAACAGCAGCTAAGTCTTTCAGCACCATCAAGTGCACATGACTTGCAAACTTGATATGAGCACCCATAGGGCAAAATAGTACTTTTTTTCCTTCTTAGGCACTTATTATTTCTTTGGAGAGAAATAATGCCTTGTGTGCTTAAGAACCAGAAAAGCTATTTTTTATTAATAAGAAGATATGTGACTTTTGGTAGTGGCATGTTCATCACTTGGAGGATTCCTTTTAAAATTTGTTTGATTTCTGTAAGTTAAACTGCAAAAACTGAAAGACTGCTGGTTGACTCAGTTTCAGTTTTAAATCATGTTTTATCAGGGGCTTTTGGCATTTGTTTTTTCAATTTTGTTTTTATGAAGAACCTACAAAACTATTGTTTATTAAAAAAATTCAGGTGTTTGAATGTATTTATTCTGTAATTTTTTTAAAACAATTTTTTCTTTTACATAAGTTTTAATCAGTGCCATCTCTTAAAAGTGTTTACAAGTAGCCAGTAGTGAATCCATCTAGAACATTTTTACTCAGAGTAAAAGGAGAAGGGTAATAAAAAAAAAATTTCTGGATATTATTTCAAATTATGACTGTATAAATAAAATTTATTGGAGTAAGACCAATTACTGAAAAAGAGCCTTGAAAGTTTGAACGTGTTAAACAGTAGATACTGTATAAAGTGTGAAGTAAAACTAGAGATAATATTTTGTGATTCAGATAGAAGCAAAAGAAGTATACGCTCAGAGACAAAGTCTACTGAAAGATATTGAAGCCATAAGGACCAGAGAGGCAGAACTGAAGCAAAGAATTGAGGCATTTGAAGTGTAAGTTGCTGAAGGGCATATACAGTGCTAAATGATGATGTTGTCCTTTTTCTGGAAAGCATGTTTCAAGTTGTTGTGGCTTCTATGATGTTGAAATAGACTATATATCCTGTAAGTTGTTTTGCATTTTGAGCAGTATTGTATAGTGTCTCTATGAACAAGGATACCCCCTACAAAAATAAGTTTTGGGTTTTTTGTATTGCTTCTCATCCAACCAAAACAGTGCTTTGGAGGCAAGGAACCAAATGTTTGCTTTGAAGTGCTTAAATTAAAAAAAAAAAAMCAAAAAAAACCCAACAACAACCAAAAAAAACCCCAAAACAAACAAAAAAAACCCCCAAAAAAACAAAAAAACCCAACCAAACAAAACAACACAGTATGTAATCCTAACACTCATAAGGTATGTATATGATATTTTGCTTCTTTAGTCCTGTGTGTTCTGGGGTTTTTTTTAACTTGTCCTTAGTAAGATCAGTTTTCTTTGGTTAAATAAAAAAATAACGGAACCATTTTTGGCCAGTTTCTCAATACTACTTACTGTCATTACTTTGACATCTGCTTTTTATAGCAGAATGAGTATCCCGCTAACAAAAACGGGATTTTTTTTTAAAAAGCCAGCAGAGGGTGCTGGTAGAGTAGCATGTTCAGCACTATCTCCTCTGAAGGCTTTCTGGTGTGGGAAGCGGAGCTAGGGTTACCCCGGGATAGCCGCATAATTGATTGGTACTGGATTTTAAATAGGGCAGTTTAGTTTGTGTCATATCTGCTTGTTCTTAATGAATTACAATGACAGATTCTGATCATAATTTAAAATTGCTACAGTGTTCCAAGCAAGCACATTACCCTTTGATGTCTCTAAATGTTATTTTAAAAAAGCACCAAAACCTAAAGTTTTGGCTTTATAACTGGTCATTGTCTGTATATTTATGGATATTTCAGCACTCAGAAGCTTCAGGAAGAGAAAAATAAAGCTATTGATGATGCACTTCGACGTCGGGAGGTTGCTGTGAAGAACATAGAGGAGACATATGACCAAAAGCTTAAGACGGAACTCTTAAAGTAAATTTTTCTTTTGTCTCTAATAGGACACATACTACTTCCTATGAAAACAATAATAAATTCTATAGGATTTCTTTTGAAAAGTGTAACAAAGCAAGGACTTTGAAAATGTGCACTCATGTTTTTGTTTTAATCGGCTTGAATTCTTTACATTGTTGCTTAGCTCTTTGCTAGTGAGACAAAATGTTCTGTCAGGTTCAGAAAAAGCTTGCTACAGAAAGTAATTCTCTTTTGATTATTGGTTATGTTATTGTTGTAGTTGTAATTCTGTGTTGTTATCTGGGAAAGAGATGTGACATTAGTTGTATGTTTAGACAAGAGGATGTGAAGCAGCATTAGTGACTTTCTTTGGCCACAATTAAAAGAACTGAGCATTTTATGAACGCAGAAAAGGCATGGAGGGGAAATTAGCATTAAAGRGATGTTATAGGTTTCTTGGGAAAAGGGTGAGAGGCACACTAGCCCATTGTACAGATAGATTGGCTCTTACCTTAACCCCCTCCCCATTTTTGGAGAGGGATTCTCTGTTATAGATCACCCTCTCTTACTGACTACCATCTGCTTGAACATGGTTTCAAACAATTTGCTTAGAAATGCTCTTTGAAAGTGAAAGACATCATCTGTGACTGCTTTTGAGGTGTTGCAGTGTGTGTATATCCTAACTTTGCTATTGTACTTTCTCGGGGTGCTTTGGTCACTTGAAGGGTTACCTGATGGGTTCAACACAGGCAGGTGCTCTTGGCATGTTATTACTCGCGTATTTGACGGCATGAACCCGTCTTCCAGTTAGGCAGTTAAACCAAATGCATGATGCATCATTACTTTTTATTGCAAGCCAGTGAACAGTAAGTATTATCTGTGTTAGTGTGATTATAGTTTAGTCTGGGAAAGACTGGAATTTACACAAATGCACGCACATGTGCGCACACACATACTTTGGGAATACGTAATTCTTTTTACTTCTAGATATCAGCTTGAATTAAAAGAAGAATACATAGCCAGAACCAATAAAGTTACCGAAGATGAGAAAAAAAATAAAGGTAACCATCTCTCTCAGATTAATAAAGTAGCTGTTTATCTCTAGAGCTTTTACTAACAGATATCAAAACACTGTTGTTACAGAACAGTCACGGTGTTCAGTAACAGTGGTATAAGTGACAGAAAAGCCATCAGAATAGATTTTGAAAACATGTAGCAGGATCCCATGACAGGTCAGCAACTCCTTGCTGTTCAGAATGCAGTGGGAACTGTGAGCTGCTGCTTCGTACAGAGGCTGCAAAGCATTTTGCTTTTTCAGTTTTCCATCTCCTTCAGAAGTCCTACTAGCTCATTCATTCTCTAATTGAACTCTGGTACAGTCTGGTACCATACCCTTGAATGGTTGCCAGTTTCTACATTTATTGTGCACAAGATGTTTAATTGGAGCTTGAGGAAGAGAGCTGGGACAGATAACATATTTAGACTTTTAAGTTAGGGACATGTGAAAGAAATGATGTATCGTGCATATGAATTTGATTTACTTAATTTTAAAGGATTGTATGTATGCATATGTATATATACACACAATGTGATTTACTTAATTTTGAAGGAGTGTGTATGACATTCAGTCATTTTTGTGTCTTGAATTAAATTGAATGTTGGGCTTAGCAGCTTGAACTGTTCTTTGCTGATGCAGTTTTTTACTGTAATACTCTACTAATTTTAATTCAGCGTTTGTGATCCTCCCTGTAGAGAAAGCTATGCTTTTGCATGAAGAAGCCATTGCTGTTAATTCAAAAAAGGAGGAACTCAAGCAAGCTATATCACGCACGAAAGAGCTTGAGGTAATTGTAAACATGAATTCAAAGAAGCTGTGTTCTACTTAGTGCTTTTGAGGCACATTTAAAAAAAAAAAGAAAACGTGAAGTAAAAATATCATTAAGTAGTACAGCAGTTCATAAGCTTCTAAACTGTTCTTTATCTGCAGCTGGATTTGGAGTCAGTGAAGGCCCAGGTTCTGTTGGTAAATAAACAGAATCAGTTGTTGACAGAAAAACTGAAAGAGGTATCAGACTATCCTTTGCTAAAGGAGGAGAAATTGGAGCTCCAAGTGCAGAATAAGCTACTTAGGCAACAGTTGGATGAGACTCGCAGTGAGAACCAGCATCTTCGAGACAGTCAGTGTGAATGATTTAATAATTTTCTTGTTCATGTTTCCCTCCAAGTATTTGTTTAGAAATAAATTTTCATTAAAATACATTCTTTGTATTATGTTTACTAGTAGTTTGCATTAAACCCCAACTAATGTTTGTGTAAAATGAAACAGTCCTTGACATTAGAAGTTTATTTTCTTTAATATGTCTGTATAGTAGAAATCCTGAATTAAGTGGTAGCTATAATAATATGAAGAATATCCCTTTCACTCTTTGAAAAAAGCAGTGCAATATTTCTAACCATAGCATTAGTATGGTTAGTAATGGTAAAAGGACATTGCATTATTATTTTTAAGTGCTTGCTTGACTATAGTTATAAAATGGCAAGTATTTTTAATGTGCGTTTGAGATTATGGGAGAGTAGAGATGTACACCCAGTTACATAAGGTAGGGATGTGTATTTTTCTTCCAGGACAGTCTGGGTCTAGTTCTTAAATGACTATGCCAACAAGAATTTCAGTCCTTTGTAAAAGGAAGAAAAAAATCTCTAAGTACTTTATTCAAACAAAGCCTTGTTATGTTCCTAAAAACAAATCAGCTTTACATTTTGAAGGGGTATCATGTAGAAAAGTGCACACTCGTTCTACGGGTGAGTGTCTAGTGTTTCTCTTTCTGGGTAGAGCTGTCCCAGCCCTCGGCGGAGCACCTGGCCTGCCAAGTGGAGCTGAGAAGAGTGGAACATTCTAGGAAGCTGGCGCTGGATGAATTTGAAAGTCATAGGCAGATTTTGGAAAAGCAGCTACAAAGTGAGGTAAATTGTTTTTTCTAAATAATTTGAATCCTTTCTTCTTCCTGTCATCTTGTTCACGTTTATCTATGTACCTGTGCAGGCTGTTTAGCATGTAGTTATAGGGATTGTTTGTATTCTTCTTGGTTTTATGTAAACAACTCCAAAGAAAACAAAACACCACCAAAAAATGACCAAAAAGAAAGCCAACCCAACATAACCAAAGTAAATCTTTCCAAGTCAGTAAGTTGTCAGCACTGACTTTCAGTAGGATACTATGTGTATATGGCTTGACTGGACCTGAAAAAGAAACAAGTATTGAGCCAGTTGCGAGTTGTCTTTTTGTTTGAATTATGCTGTTTTTTGTTTTTCTCTCCTATAGGTTGAGCGTTGTGCCCAGTTAAAGACCCAACTGCTGGACTCTGAGGCTACTGCCAGGAAGTTAAATGTGCAGGTTGAAGAACTGAAACTGCAAGTGAAACAAACACAGGCAGGTTTGTATCTTACACCAGAGCAGTCCTTTATGAAGTTCGCTTACCTGACCAGTGTAAGAATTTCCAGAAGCATAAAAAAGCTGCAGCTGCATAGAACTAATACACCACCAGTGAGTAGATTTCAAGTTTAAAATCAAAATCTATTTAAAAGCCCAATTTAAAAAGCAGACTGATTACAATTTCCCTTCCTTTCAGAAAACAAATATAGGAGGAAGGGAAAACATTCCTCCCTGAATACTTGTATGTTTTTATTGTCTGTTTTTCCTCAGTATGAAGACATTAATGTTTGGTGATAACAATCACTGTTTTCCAGGAGGCGAGTTGTGTTTTAATGCATTTTGATTCTTGAATGTTCATCATAAGAATAATCACTTTGAAATTATATTTCGTACCTCACAAATTTAAATCTAACTTTTAAACAGTTGTCAAGGCTAATAACTTATGCACCTCATATGGGCATTAGAAAGAGGGGCATTTGCGTAAAGCAATTCAGTCTGCTGAAGAAATGTAGTTCTAAAGGTGCTTATCTGTCAAATGGCTAATATCAAGTATGATAAATAAATGTTTTGGGATTGAATTCTGCAATGTTTATTCATTACATACAGCATGTGTTGCACCATAGTTCAGTATATGCAATACTTTATATTATTCACTAGACCAATGCATACATTTTCATATATGGTACAAGTATTGGTAACATTTGGAATTGGAAATTTGTTAGTGTCAAAATAGCAAATACATATTTTAATTAAATGACTGAAAGCACTGCATGGACTTTTATTTTGCATCAGAGTTAAGGATGTAATTGAAGAACCATTTATGTAGAATAAAAACAAGGTTGTCATTTTGCTGAGAAAGATACAGCCCCATGGCCTTTTGGGCTTGCTGAAGCACACAAGTGCAAGCCAGGAAGCAGACAGCCCTGAAACATTCAATTTAACTGACAATTTTGGAAAAGTACTTTTCTGAAAAAAAAACAACAGTATTATCTGTGCTATGTTGTTTTTCTCCAAATTTCTTTTTTGATCTAAATAGAAGGAAACTGTTAAGACTTGTGGCCTGCCCTGTGTCCCTCACCTTTTAACAGCATGATTGGATATAATGTGTCCAAAGTGGTGATGTTTTAATTTTTATTTATTTATTTAAACATAATTTAAGAAATAACATTGTAGAGTGCATACTTCAGGTAGTTTTACATGGAAGGATTATATATTAAAAAAATAGCATCAGTGATAACTTGCAACTATGCAGCTACATTAAAATACATTTAAATCAACCTATTAAATTCTCAAAATTTAAGCCAATTCCATGATAAAATAATTTTGATCAAATTGGAATTTAAATGCCGTGTTTTACTTTTTCTGTTTCGTTATGGGTCTCCCTCTCTCTTTACTGTCACTCACTTTCTCTTGCTATCATTTAGCTCTGGAAAATGAAGTGTATCGGAATCCGAAGCCTTCGCTTATTGATCGCTCTGTCCTTGACTTCACTGGTGACAGAATTGTACCTCATGATATTTACGTGGATAGCGCGTTCCTGAAGAATCAGGTTATGACCGATGTGATGAAGGTAAATGCTGTGCCAAGAGTTGGCTATCGTCAGCAGTTACAGCCACGCAGCGCTTCTCCGGATTCTGACCTGGAGTGTGTGGCACAAACCCGGGCTAGAATAAAAGAACTAGAAAAAGAGGCAGAGTATTTGGAAGAAGCCTACAGGAACTACCAACACAGAGTCATGCAGGGTGCGGCTGCAAGCAGAACACCRAGAAAGATGCAGTCCCCTTTATTTCTACAGTGTGCTATTAGTAGACCCCCCTTGACTACCCAACGTGAACTTCTAGAGGATAATCCCAGCTCCCAGGATTACCCCCTGAGCAGTCCAAGAGGTGAAAAATACGTCAAAAGAGCTGGGCAGGTTGATGTCTTTAAAGATCCCTTAACGCCACCACACAGAGGAGCATCTTCTTCAAGACGCCTTTCTTCTACTCCTGTTTCCAAATTGGAAAGAGATCTCAGTAACAAGAAAATTTCAGATGGTAAGTCACGACTGTTAATGTGGTGTGGTATTGGGGTTTTACTTGGTGTTCCTCTTGAACTATGGGAAGAAAAAGGCTTAGCAGTGATAGTCTTTCACTCATTTGTTATTTGCTAAGAGGCAGGAGAAGTCAGAGATAAAATATGCTAGCTGCTTGGAGTATTGATTCTTCATGGAAACAAGTACTGGGGAGGTACATTGAGGGAGGCTAAACATACTGCACTTAGTTCAGGTAGCTTTAAAGAGAAGACTATGCCATATAATTCACTACAGGTGTAACTTTATGATATGCAAAGTTTAATTCAAAAGTTCCTATTAAGTATAACTCCTTTGCAACATTAATTGTAATTTCCTGGTTTTAATAACCCTCCCTCTGTATTAATATCTTTTCATTTAGCTATTGTAGTTAACGTGTGCAGCAGAAGACTGCTTCATCTGKCTTCTCTTAAATTGAATTTTCCAGTCTGAAAGGTCCAGATTTGCTTTTGTTTGTTCTTTTTGCTGTGACATTTTTATCAAATATTCCTGAGCAGTTGTGAGGAGGAGGTGATTGGTCATGACTGGAAAATTGTAATTTGCTATTAATTTCACAGTGTCTAATAATTACTTAGTAGTTTTTTTTAAAGGGGCAGTACTCATAAAAACAAGCAAAATAGAACAGAATTGAAAATTGAAAAAAAAATCATTTTCTTTCAAATCTGTAGTATATCTGCTTCTTGAGTCAGGCAATTCTTGTCACCCTCGCTCAGAGTGAATTTAATAGGATGAAAAAAGGAGATAGTAACACAAAAAGATAATGATCAGCTGCTGCATGAAGGAAGGATAAATGTTAGAAGGGCAGCTTAGTGTGGAAAAAAGTTGGCTGAGGTGGGCTGTGGGAAATCTGGAAAGCAATGAGTGATGTGGAAAAGGTGAAAAAGGATCGATTAATCGCTGCTTCACAGACCCCAGAGTTCTGCGAAATTGAAAGGAAAGAGAAGGAAGTAYTTTTTCATATCATGAAAGTAAGTTGTGGAATTTATTGCTTCTGTGGCAACAGGTATAGATGCAGGCATAAAAATTCCCTGTCAGGAGGGCCCAAGTGTTGATTGAGGAAAGGTTGGGGTGGATGCTGCCAGAAGTAAGTACTTTTCACCTTGATCATTACTTGACCAAACTTCATACCTTCTGATGAGAAAGAGCAAGATTGATGAGTCTTGCAGGCAGCATACTGTGAGCCAAAGACCTGTTTGTCTTTTAGTAGAAAATCAGTAAGTTCAATCCTAGATAATTTCTAAATAGTAGTAGGTTGTAGTAAATTACCATTTGAGATGTCTGGTGTGCTACCTGTGTCCTACCCAGCAGTACGTGTTACGCCGAGGAGGTGCATGCGGYAAGTACTATGTGCTGTTCTGCTCCATTTGTTCTGCATGTGAAAATTTGACAGGTCATTTTATAAAAGACTGGAAGTGGGTGGGTTGAGGGTTCCCATCACGAACGGGTACTGCTGATACAGTATCACAAGTACGACGTAACTGCTGGCTCCCGTTCTGTTAGTGCTCAGCTTCCTTAGAGGGTGTTCGTCTGTGTTGCGTGGGCATAGGGGCTGTCTGGAGATAAAAATCCATGGGCAACCTTGGTCTGAAGCATTCGGACTTCTGCAGTGTGATGTGCACCATGAACGGGGTGCACTTCTATACAACCACCTGAAAGAACTTCAGGTATGGGAGTGCTAATAATGGCTTTTGCTCTATCTCGTGAGCCAAATGAGCAGTGACTACAGTAAAAGTTATTTGGTCAATAAAGAGAAGAAAAACAACAGTACCGGCTTACTGAGTGAATGCCAAATCTTGGGGAAAAAATAATAATTCAGTCTAGTAATGCAAGACCTGTGCAGCTGCACAGGAAAGGAAAATTAAGATTGCAAAGCAAAATTTAAGCAAAGTGCTGGACTTTGCAAGTTTGATTAAAAGCCTTTTTAATGCAGGGGGTTTGTTTTTTACCTTGGTTTCCTAGGAAACTCAAGATTTCTCTAGTCATCTGTCCATCTGTTTTCCTCCCTGATAACTTTACAACTGTTATTAAGAGGTTAAAATCTTCAAAGATTTTCTTCTTTACTTCATCACCCATTTTAACAAATCTGTAGAAAATGAAACCTCCAGGTGAACTTTCCTAATGAAGAATGACCTTTGGGAGACCTCAAACATTATCTTTTGCTGGCTAGGAAGCACATCCCTAGCTTGAAATCCGGGTCCATAATGCCCAGCATCGCAGAAATTATTTGGTGTTTGGCAGAGGGGCTGCAGTTTGTGGGGAACGTGGACATATTATGGGGTGATGATAATCGTAGGCTTTGTGAGGAGTAAGTTCATGATGGTGAAGGCTTGTAGAGGAGAATTGCCATATAGGAGGGGTGGGGGAAAAAAAAAAACAAAGAAGAAATAACTGGTACAAGAAAGTTCATGTTAATCCTGGCAGACTTGGATGTTAGTTGCCCTATTATGGTGGTGCCTGCACAATTATGCATGTGTTATAAAAACCAGCCTTGTCTGAGAAGTGGTAGGACAAATAACTGACTAATACAAATTGTGGAATTTTTATTCTGCAGACATCAGTGGCTTGTACCTTGCCTCTTCGCAGCAGAGTGTTGACCAGGTGCTTTCTCCTATTTCAAAGCCACACTTCCTTTCATCATCTGAATCTGTTTCTTCCTCACCATCCAGTCATGGCCAGAAAATCAGGTAACTGTTTACAAAGCAACATTTTTAACCTGCTTTTTAAAGAAACATTTATCTAACTGCTCATGGCAATAGCTGCTTTTACAATTCAAGTAAGCCGTGAATTTTTTAAGTGAGAACTTTTCTAAAGACAGATGAGGATTTCCATTCTTGAATATCATGCCTCAAGAGGAAGTTAGTTTTAAAAAGAACAAACACCACCCTTCCCCCTTCCTCCCCAATCCAAACACCTTTGGCAAATATGATTTGACATTTTCACCTCTGTTAAATTTGTGCTTCCTTACAGTGCAAAGTTATGTGCAGTGAAATACTTAAACCTCAAGTGCATTGGAACCTTCAGATGAATGCAATGGTTTTTCCAAAAAAAAAAAAAAAAAAAAAAAAAAGTCTTGTCCTATGACAAAGTAAAACTTGATTGATTTACAAATTGTTTTGTAAAGTCATTTCACTATTGAAGTTGAGCAAGGATGGAAGGTTATTCCAAAGATTCCCTCTGTTGGGGAGAAATGGTAATGGTAGCACTAGCTCCAGAGCCTAAAAAAATCCACTGCCATGGAAAAGTGCTAGGCGAAGGACTAAAAAGCCAGGAGAGTGAGAATGTGAGACGTCCTAAAGGCATGTTAGTTTAATGCAGATATAGCAAATTGATAAATATCCATCAGTGAAAGTTAGCTCAAATTTTGCCATTTAAGGATATTAATTCCTCTGTGATTAAAACACTGTTTAGAACTGTGCTTCTTAGCACTTTCAGTTTGTGCTTCAGTATTGCTTTGTTACCATGTGTGGCTTTGAAGATAGAAGGTGGTTCATTTGGTGTCCACTGTGTCACCACTAAGGCACACCTGACAGATACAAGTCATACAAAGTTTGGATGTTTCTGGGCTCAGGTCAGGCTGATTTACTTTGTTGGTTTTCAGGGTGCTGTAGATACCTCGTTAGATACAGCTCTAGATTTAACAATACACTTCTGCTTTTCCTCTTCTTCTCTGCTTTTCCCCTTCTTCTCTGCTTTTCTACTTTTCATGTGTCAGTGTTCTGATGAACTTTTGAAAGCATTGGATGCTGTTACTTAAAGCAAGGTGTGTTGTCGATTCTCATATTTCAAGAGACCTGCAAGTTCTGCAGCACTTGAAATCTGTTGTGCCAGTGTAGGCCTTCTCTTTGATTGTATTTCCTTACACAGTAGACCACTTTCAGACAGCTGAATGAAAGAGTCATCGTTAATAAATAAATACTCCGTTAATCACTAATTTCAGAAAATGTGTTTTCTAGAAGTTTCCTAAAAATGTAAAAACTGTTCCTAAAAGTAGATCTGAGTTAAACAACTGACTTGCATGCCTATGTATAGTATCTATGAAAGAATCTTATTTTTTAAACATGTGAGGAATATATGCATATGTCCAAGATATATCTGACTTCTGATGTCCCATAACTTTGGACCATACTGATAATATAAAAATTTAGACTGTATACTTTTTTGAGTAAGAATAATGCCTGTACTGTGTTGCAAATGGGAATGTGAAGGTACAACAGTGGCCAATTAACTAGCTATCACTTGGCATGTCTTATTTACAACAATCTTATCGGAGATCTTCACCCTCATATGAATTACCTGAATGTGAACGTATTTTTAGCAGTTTGCTGTCATGGGCTCTTTTGGGATTTGGCAGGTTTGGTTGCTCTAGTAGGCTTCTGTGCCGTCCCTATAAATGTGATCCTGGTAAGGCTAACAACAATTCCTGCTGACATTGTCGACTAACTTGAGAACAAACTTCATTTCAGAAGATGATGTTGTGTCTTTAGAGGGGTAAACTTCATGTTTCAATGACTTGAAATAATTTTTCAAGGAAAAGGTAAAACTACAAGCTTGTCACAAATTCCTGTCCAAAGTAGTGATAATCCCTCATCTTTCCCATATCAGAACAGGCCTTTTGCATATGCTTCATGTTCAAAATCTATTGAGGTTATATTTGATGCAGACAAAACCCCTTAATAAAAAAAGGCTCCTAATTCCTTGAGCAAAGCTGTCTCTTTTATCGTGCCTCTATTTTTCACATCTGTGACCTGACTGACCAGCTTTTGTTGATTGCAGCTGGGTAGTTTCTGCTGTCTGTTTGAGAATTTAAATCAAGGCAGTTGTACATTCTCACTTCATTCATTAACAAGCTGTAATGCTAACTTTTTTTTTCTCTGAAGAGCTTGTTCACATGCCTGTATAACTGTTTTCAGAATAGGAATCTCCAGTCTTCTTTGCATGTGGGAAGGGGATGGGTAGCAGAACTTTTCTCTCTTTTTTTTTTTTTTTTTTAATTTTTAAGATCTCTTTTAAGTAAATTAATAACTTGGCAAAATTAAGCTGCATAAAAATGACTTCCCTTTCCTCTCTGTATCTCCTGTTTCCATGTATGAGATTCTTCTGTTCTTAACGGTCATTGGTGCCTCCACTCTCCAAAACTGAGAATCCTGAATAGGGGTCTTCAGAAAAAGCTCGAGTATTTAATTTTTAATGTTTCTTTCCTAAGAAGAGACACTTGAATTGGCCTTAACCTGCTAGCCATCATTCCAGATTTGATGGCTGAAGAAAGACGGCTTGTCCTGGAACAGCTCTAGCAGGCATTCGTAGGGCTTTCGTATTTTGTTGCTATCAAGTCCTCAATATACATTTAATGTAGAGAGGGTCTCTTTTGTGGTTAGAATTTGGGGAGAGCTTTTGTGTTCTTGGCCTTGAAAAGAAGCTGTTGGGATTTCTAGGGACTGTGAGATTAGTTCCTTTAAGTGGCTGTCTCTTCTTTCCCTGCTCATTCACATTTTCTACAATATGCCTCAGATTCCCTGTATTGCGGTGACAGACCTTACAAAGTGAAGGCTGAGTGTTAACCTGCATGTTACGGTGATACGGGGAAATGCTCTGATACTGTGAGGGACTGTACTTCTTGGAAGGATTTTGTAGAGTCCATGCTGCCTGAGGAGTGAACAGCAAGAGAAAGTTGTGTTGGAAAGAACAGGCCCGGGTCTGGGCAGGCAGCTATGGGTTGTAGTTGCTTTCTTGGATTCCTCGTGACAAAGCAAGGGTATGAGGTCCCAGTAATTTTCTTGAACTTACTGCTTTCCCAAGACTTTCTTAAAGGGAAAACATTCTTTTGTGAGTATTTTTTAATTTCTTGTGCCTTGGACTGTTTTCTGTTACATAAAATATCTCAGAAATGCATGTGTGGGCTTTTCCAGCTATTTACTCTCATTATTAGGCAAATGCCACATCATTGATGTGTATCATGGGATTAGTTTATGACCTGTAGATTTTAAGTGGCGATGGGAAATTCTTTGAAAAGAAAAGAAAAGAAGATAACGATGCAGTAACACCAGTAAGTCATTACAAGTCTTCCCCTCTGTCAGTGGGGAAGAACAATTGCTTCTGTGACTACAGGAGCAACTTGTTTGTTTGTATTTCAAGATATGAGTGGTATGAAGGAAGCCAATAAACACAGACAGGAAGACTAGAGTTATAAGGCAGATTATTATCTAAACCATTCTTTTTTTCTTCAGGGCTGAAGAAACCAATTGTGAGGGCTGTTACCAGTTTTAGGCTAAAAAAGTAATTTCGGACACTAACAAAATAGTTTAGATGGTGGTTGTTGTTTTTTGTTTAAGCTTTAATGGTAATTTTAAGCATAATTCATGCAATTTAATCATTTGGTGTTGATTGGCACACCAGCACTGTTTTATGGAATATTGACATTAGGTGCAGTCCAGGATTTGGTTGCCAGCTTTGTCTGCTGGAATGAATTTTGAAAACTGTTTGGAAATACATGTGTTTACTGGTCTTCATGAGGCAGACCTCTTCTGTTTGTTGAATCTGAGGCAGTATATTGACTGTCTTTCTAGCAGTGTTGCAGGACACTGTATTGAAGAAAGTGACGTGCATGTCCTTGAACCTTGCATCCTTAAGAATTATTTAACACTTAACCATTTCTGTGAAGGAAAGACTAAAAACATGAAATAAACTTCCCAAAACGTGAMGTTCCATTTATTCTGTTGTATTTAATTTACAAGGTATTTTTCCCCACTGACATTACTGAACTATCCTTCTGACAATGCAGATTTATTTGTTTGTCCCCAGATTTACATTTTTTTATTGAACATGTCTCATTGTGGGGGTATGTTTTGTTTGTTCTCTACTTTTGCCCCATAGAAGACCTGAATTCCTTAGAAATTGTAAGCACAAACATGTTTATGCCATGGTGAAGAGCACCAGCTGGTGTGAAGTAAGCTCCTTTATGAAGAGCTGCTGAATTTCATTAGTGACCTGCACTCCTTTTGCTATTCTCGTTCTGGTTGGAGTTTAGTAGCTGGGTCACGTGAGAGAGATTGCTCTTTCACATTGTCTTTCTGATGAGATAAACGGGGATTTAGAATGAGGGCACTAACCCCGTTTTTCATAGCACCCAGATTTTCATCCCTGCATATATGTTTTGCCAGACATCTAATCCTAATACATACATTTCAAACGCATCTGTTAAGATGACATCAAAGTGGGATTGGACTGTAACACAGAGCCTAAAAAGGCAAATTTCTTAATTTTAGTTGACTAAGTGTCACACTTCATTGTATTTATCTTTTTTTTTTTTTTTTTCCCCTTACTCCTTTTTATACCTTTTGAGAGGGTATTTTATTTTAATGTAATGCCTTTATGTCATGTATAGGCCTTGGGGAAGGGCTGCAGGGAGATGGCTATCAGAGAGATGGAGCTGACTTTTTGAGTCAGAAAGTTAGAACATTTTGGTTGCRTCGTTTTTATGTTTGGTTTACTCTGTTGCTAAGCATGTGAGTAATCCTTAAATTTAAACCTCAGATCGCTATTTGCTTAAAAGTTTAGTATTCATAGTTATTAAATTATTTATGTTCTTCCTTCTTCTTTCAGCCTTCATAATCAACAAACAGATAAACAAGATTTCAGTGATATCCCCAAACCAGAGAAACTAATGTATGAGGACCTTGAAGAACGCATTTCTTCTCTTGAATGTAAGTTTTAGTGCATTTTAGACAGCTTGTTTAACACCTTAGGGCTTAATAGTTGTAAGACAATTGCCTCGGTAGTTTAAGACTGTAGTTGGAGAGAAAAAATTCTGACTGATGTTGAAAATAAGAAAAACAAACTGTCTCAAATGATGAGGGATTCATTTTCTTTGTATTTGCATCTTTAGAGGAGACGGGTATGTAGTAGTAAGTAGACACAAAGTCAAGTTGGTTCTGAAATTTGGGAACATACTTTTTGTTCAGAAATCTTGTATAACCTTGTTCTGATTGATGCACGTAGGTCTGACAGTTGTTTGAGAACATTTTAAAATTGTGTAGGTTTTTTTTTTAAAACAGCAAAGTGCACTAGTATATGAACTAACTTGAGGCTTTATTATATTTTCTGCATAAACTAAAAATCCAAGGAGTGTTCATCATGGACCAATATCAGAGCAGTATTACCAAGTTGTAATTCTGAAGATAAGTTTCTGCAGCCATTAAATATACTCTTGTTGATTTTTCCTTCAGTAACTGAGGCTTAAATAGTATTAYGAATTAGAAGTTACTTAGAGGCGTGTGTAAATGTGTGAAGAACACTTGCAATTACGCTGTCATTAATCAGCACCTCTGAGTAATTTTGGAACATATGGTTCAGTTATTGAAACATGAATTTTATCCTAATTTTTTTTTCTCTGAGGTCAGCATTTTATTTATTTACATTTGTGCTCTCTGTTGATGGCAGGAAGAATTGTCATTATGTGGTGTTTTGCATCACGTGCTATAAAATGTTTCCTTCTCTCTGTATGCTGCAGTCAAGCCTGCAGGGTCAGTTTTCAAAAATTTTTTATGTAACTAGGGTACTGTAGAAAGAGGAGGATAATAATAATCAATGCACTTTATAGTCATTTGTATATGGAGAGAGAAGTAGAAGCGCAGTTACTGGATTTATTTCCTAGTTTTTCAGCATTTGAGTGACATCTTAATGTCGGACCTGAACAGCCTTATCTCCCATGAAACTGTGGGTTTAAAGTAAGTGAAATTGTCAATGAGAAATATGTGAACAGTAAGGTAACCACCTTTCCCACTTCCAAATTTTGTTAGCTCTGTAAAGTCTTGAGACTAGTGGAGATATGTCATTGGGTGGTATAATTAAATTCATAGTTGCTGAAGAGATTATAGTTATTGTATGGGGGAGTTAGAATCACTGATTTCAAAGAAAATATTCCTGACTGGTGTGTTTTCCTGGGTCTGAGACTCRCTTCTTATTTCGGTTGTGGTTAGGTCGTATGGAAGATGGAGTGATGCCCTTGCTCACTCTCCTGAAGCTGTGAGAATATGGCTTTCAGTATTTTAAAAACCAAACAAAAAAGATATTGTTTGTTTAAACAGCAAACATGCTGGTAGAGTTTAGTAATAGCTAGCAGAAGCTGATGACTAGTCTATGCATTTCTCTGTGAAGTTTTACTCAGTACATTTTTTGTTTTTTTTTTTAATTTACCGCATTTAGTTTTCTTTTTATAAGCTTTAAATGTATTATTCGAATGTGAACCGAGCCTGTAGCCACTAATAGTTTCTACTCATCTCATATTTTAATTAGATTTAGATTTGTTTAATTTCGTATGAGAGACTTCTAGGAATACATTACATATTTCACTTTCATCACATATGAGAATTGACTGGCATTTTCTGGGCAATTAGGCCTGAGTAGATGCTGTGCCCAAATAAGTTACCACTGTATCATTTAGTGACGTGTGGTAGTCAAAAGAATAATTTTAGGAGTTTGCATATGCCGATGATTTCTAAATCAACAGTACTTTAGTTGGGTCAGACTGCATCAAAAGACAATCTCAGTATGTAGAAGGAAATCAGAATGGCTAAAAAGAGGAGAAGGTAACCCAGGAGGAATTGGGGGGGGAATAAGAATGTAAAATCTAAAAGTAAGTGTAGAATAAGATATAATGAAGGAAGAAGTTGGTAAGAGTAGAAGAAAACAGTGGAGTGAAGCAGATGCCAGAAAATATGGAAAGCCTTTTAATCCTACTGTGGGTGAGCTCTAGCAAGAAAAGATTGGAATTTCTGTTGACATTAATTGCTTTTAGTTGATCGTCTTAAGGAAATAATGCATCTCTTGCTGTCCACCCTTACATAAAGGAGTGTGAAGGTGTATGAAGAGTGTTACCTTTTTTTCCTTTGCAGAAAGGTTAATGTAAAGATGTTTTGTATTGTTTTGGATTTGATTTTTTTTGTTTGCTTGGGTGGTTAGCAGACCTTTAGAAGTTAGATGTGATATTTAACAAGAACCTATTTGTGAAAGGAGTTTTTTGACTAATTAAATATTACATACCCTGAAACATACTGATGCCTCATATGGAAATAATGTTGTTGTTGATAACCTTATAATTTAAACCTAAAGTTAAAGAGAGAGCAAAAAACCAGAACAGATTTTCTTTTGAGTGTGATAGCCCATTATTTTGGTCTTACCTAAAACATATATAGAATTTTCTTTCCTACGCGAAGCTCGTAGGACTTCCTGTTGCTTTTGTAAGAAACTGAAAACATTCTCGTAACTTTGCTAGACTGACAGTTTGGCAGAAATTTTCTGTGATGCTTTCATCTATAACTCCTTTAAAAAAATTTTAATTTACTGAGAGAGAGGTTGATCGGTTTGGGTGTCTTGTTTTTCTTCATGCAAAATATTTCAGTTTTATTATAATGTGGAAAAGAATAATGCTTGAAACCTTGATAATGTTTGAAGGATGGGAAATCGATATTTCCTAAACCTTTACCCAAAACTTAAGGAGATATATAAGGTATCTGTACTATATTGCACTAAATGCTTGGAAAAATGGTCCTGTGTATTTCAGTTTGGCTACCTAGAGATGACGACTGCCTCTGACTTTTTATCTCTTTTTGCTTTCTCACATAAAATTGAGATAATAGCAGTCTGCATACTTTGCAAATAAATAATTTAAGAAACAGTTGAGTATCATAGCAGTGCTCACAGAGGAAGTACAGTAATCGTGTTTTTGAAAATTCAGAGCCACATTGTGCAGGGAGAAGAAAATATAATGTAGAATATCTGAGTTAGCAGTATCCATCCTGTGCACTGAAGAAGGCAAGGATCCTAATAAAGAAATAGTATGTGATCAAATAATTAAAGGTTGTTTTATGTGCATGGAAAGGATGAGCCAAGCTTGGACATGTAATTTTTCTGTGACCTGTATCTTGAGTATGTAAAGAAATGAAAACATTTTGGTTTTCTGTTGTATATTTATTCATTAATCTGTTCTGGCTTTGTAAACAGATGTGTTCCAATAGCTAATTTCAAAACTAACAATTCTGTAATTAAAGAAGCAACTACAGCCTGTGATAATTCGTAATCCTCAGGGAAATGGTCAAGTTGAAGGGAAAATGCTCCATTAGTGCTGATATTTATGTGTTCTAATTCAGCCATTCCCACACTTTGTGTCCATTGCTGTGCTCCACTATTGTAATTACAAAATAATGAAGCCATTGTTGAAATTTCTTTTCCAGATCAGGGGGACATTCCTGAGCAGTGTGAAAGTGATGCCTTGCATCCATCTGGGGACATCGTCAATGAAAACCATGTCACAGCCACTGTGCCAGCAACAGCCACTTCGCTGCAGGACTTAAGTGAGTTCTCAGCTCAGAAACAAAAGTGAATACCCTTTTTAAATGTCAGATGTATAAAACAAAAAGCAAAATATTTTAACATTCTGTAGGTACGTATGCTGGCATGACTGAAAATTTTTTCCAAAAGTGCTAATTGTGTAATAAAGAGGAAGGAATGTTTTCTTTCGCTTTACTGTATGAGGATGTCTTTTTCACCCTGGTTTTGGTTAAATTTGTTTTTAATTTAAACACTTCTGCCACCCGTCCCCCCCCCTGTCCAGCTTCTGGAGAGATGATTTTGTTTTTTTTTCTTTTCTCTTTAGGATAATTATTATTTCTGCTCTTGATAGAAATAAGACTTGAAAGGTTATGTACCGCTTGTCTGGATTTTTTCATTTTTCTTGACCCTGTTCGCAAACTGTATTATCACAATGCTGTTTTAATTCTTTGGGTAGATGAGGATGATTTCAATGCAGCATATGCAGATGGAAGCATTATGATTATTTTTATTAAGAGGAGAGCTTTCTAGCTTCTCACAATTCCCAGTATTTAGTTTGCCCATCTAATTACTATCTGAATGCTGTTCTACTTTCATAGCTTTTTAAATACACTGGTCACATCAGCAGTGTGTCCTGCAATAATTTTCAAAGGTTTTTTTAAGTACTTTGCTTTATAAATATAAAGAATTGTATCCAACCATATTGCAGAGAGGGAGAGAATATAGCAACATGAACTTTAGGATAACAGAGATTTAATGAGAAAGTCCATGGTAGGAATGAGGAGTGCATAGAGAGATTTGTCAGCTCTCTGGCCTCTACTTCGGCTCTACTGTTTAACTCTTAGTGAGTCATATATCAGACTGAAAATGTATAGAGGTGGGAAGAAACATTACCAGATACCTAGAAATAACTTTGGTATATGTATAAACAATATATCCAGTTGTTTTTCATTTACTATTAATGTTATACAGGAACCTGTTACTTATTTGTATGATACTGTAATAGATTACTGAACTACATAAATCAAATCACAGATGTTGAAATAATTTTTCACAGCGGTGCTGGATCAAAGACAGATTGAAGAACAGAATAGAGAGGTTGAGAAAAACTTAGAAGAAGAAAGGAAAGCAAGAGAAGAAAGAGAGAGAGAACAACAGGAAGCTTCAGAAAGAGAGAAAAAAGAAGTGGAAGAGCTTAACAAAGAGGTGGTGATTTAGTATTTTAATTTCTGACAGTAATGAAGCTTTGTAGTGCCATGTATTTGAGGATTTCTGTGTGTGTTACTTGGTTAAAAATAGATTTTATTCTTTTAAGTGAAAGTAGTAGARGCTAAGTTCTTTTATGTACTTGTGCAGTTAAACAGAGTCTCGCTAGAATTTCTCTTTGTGCCAAGTAACTTCTTCACTGGAAACAGATGCTTTTTCTTCCATGCTTCATGTAACTGGAAGCTATGGTTTTACGGCCAGAACTTAGAAGGCAGCTGTCACCATGCTACTGGAACAGGCTATATACATTTGCTGACTTTCTGGTCTGGACTGCTGCTGGTGGGACACCACCAGAACATGTCAATGTCCATCTGTTCATTAGCCTGTATCAGGCTGTCTAGGGTACTTTCTTGGAGTAGAAGTTATAAGGAGACCTCAAGGACTTTGCTTAAATCCCTTTGAGCTGACGTAGCRTGTGCTGAAGTAGTGTTCTGGACTTCCAGGACCTGTATAAAACTTGGTTTTTGCTCCCTCCCATTTYGTCTTCCTCTTCCCACCCTTAAACCTTGGTTAATTTGATTCAGTTTAGTGTTGCTGATCAGACACGCTCATGCTCCCCTTCACACCAGCAAACCAGGCCCTTCAAGAAACTTGCATACCTGTGTCAGCTCACCTTCTTCAATTCACGTAGATGTCATACACAGAAGCCTCAGGCCTCACAGCACCTCAGACATCCAGACGGGCTTAGAGTGGAATTTCTTGAATGTCACTTTTTGAATTGAAGCAACAGCTTAACATTTCATCTTGAACTGCATGTAACAAATTTAATGCTGTTTAGACTGGCATGTTTTACCGAGGTTAACATGAAATCCTGCCTGTAGCGCAGGTGTTTAGGTATAAAGGTATTTTTCTTGAGCTGATCGGTATTTAATTTTGATTTTGTGTCTTAAAGTGGATCCGAGACTCGACGAAAATAGATGAAGAAAAAGAAGATAAGGAGGGAGGAAAATTTGAAAACAGTAATTCTGGTGCTGAAGATGACTTAAAGGATCCTACTCCAAATCCATTAGAAAAATACATGAGAATAATTCAGCAGAGCAGAGAGCAGGAACTGGCAAAAAAGGTGATTATATTCTCAAAACCTGGTCCCAAAAATATTGTTGGCTGAATTTATGTCTTGCTAAACTATGCTTAGAATGAAAACAATATTATTTTTTTCTTCATTCAGAAGCTTTACGTAACAACCTGCAGAGATAAGTGCTTGGATTTGTATTGCAGGAATGTATTGATTCAAARGAAAAAACCTGAAAACTCTTTCTTTTACAAGTTGGTTGTTTTGTTTTGTTTTGTTTTTCTGGTATGCTGGGAGGGGGGTTGTTAGTTTGTTTCTTTTTTAGGTACTAGGATAGTATTTAAATTTAAATGTCCTCAATTTTTAGTTTAAACTGTGTTTAAATACAGTTTGAATCTACACAGGTCAGTTTGTGTTCCGCTAACACAACTGATAGAATTTATGCTGGCAAAATGGAAAATTTGACCTTTAAGAACAGGTATGTACATGGGTGAACATTACTTTGACGGAAGACTGCAGCATACTTTTGTTCCAACATTATCCAAACCTGATTTTCCAAAGCGTCAATTATTCCAGATGCAATGCAGCATTTGTAGAAATAGGGGGTTTATTTTCAATTAGGTGCCTTAAAGTACAGGTGCTATTATTAAGAGTCACTTAGACCTTGACTTAAGAACCCGTTACTGAAAGTGTATTTTCGTGTTGGCTCCCAGGATTCAAAGAAAGAAGAAACAGGAGAATTATCACTTACAGAGGGACTTATATCTAGTGAAAAGGATGACAGGTAAGGCTCATCTATTACTACTAATCACTTCTGTTACCCCATATTAATAAAAAATAGTCACAGTAGGAATTACAGTTAAGAGACATCTGCCTTCTTAAAAGCCAAAATAAGTAAGTATAAACAAACTAGTAATCAAAAGCAAATGTGTTGGAAAAATTGAGGATCCTTCGCATTCTTAGACAGGGGAAGTTATGCACTGTACGGCATTTGCATCTGGGAACTACATTCAGTGATCTCTTTCAATAGCTGTGGCAATTAAAACCCTTTATCTGCCACTGAGCAGCATCTCAGTTCCTTCACAAGGAGCTGAAGTATGAGAGAATTCTTCTTGGGTAATGACCCTGTGAAAGTTTGTCTGCACTGCACCGTGCAGATAGCCTCTTACTAGCACTGAACCTAGCTTTGATTTATCAGTTGCATCATGGACTTAGAACTAACTTATAACTAAACTTCGCACACGTTTTTCAGAGATTTTGGCTGCCTGCACTGAGTTACCACAGCTCAGGCATTTCCTCTGGGTCTCTCTAGACATCGATAAATAAGGATATGTAGTTTTTAGCTGCTTGATAGGGGAAGGAAAAAACCAAACCCAACCCCATGTATATCAAATCTTTCTGTTTATTTGAAGATGTAGAATTGAAAATATATGTGAGCAAAAAAATATAGAATGGTTAAAAAAAATGCTCACACTAACCATAGTAATGATTTGGTATTGTCTGTGCCTTTAAAGTGCTGTTTTACATACCAGACTGTACCCTGGTGCTCCTGAATTGGTATCTGTACCATGTTCTTTTGACTGGGCAAGCACTACAAAAGAAGCAGTGGATAGCTAGCACTGCTTTTTGATAGATGAGACAGCTTTCTGTTCATGAAGGCCCAAATCCTCCCCCTTAAAGGCTTGCTTATCTCCTTCAGTTCACTGAAACAGCAAGAGAATTGCAGCATAGGTGGACATAAAATAAAGCCAGTGATTACATGCAGGCTCTTAAACTGCATGGAACCTTTAACTTTCTCTCTAAAACAAGTATTTATATTTAAGATAAGAAACTACTCTAGACTCATTACTTTCTTTCCCTCCTATCCTTAATACAGTGCTACAGGCATTTCTCATGGCGATGTGGATGAAAACTTCTGGTGAACAATAGCTACTGATTTATTACTATTATTATTACTACAATAAAAATGTTTTTTAAAGCAGCTTTCTACCTAATGTAATAAATGTTAGGCACAAAGATTGCAGGCTGTATAATTATAAATTAATAAAGCTGATTTTGAGCTGTCTCATCACTTTAGTCGTTGCCTTCAAATAGTGAGCCCTGATGTGTTATTACTCCAGAAGGAGGCCCTTGAGCAAGGTGAGAGAAAGGACAAAGCAGCGCAAAGAAATGAATCGGTATTTTCAGGTGGAGTGGCTTTGGCACTGAATTCTGATAAACTTCGACAGGTCCCCCCACCAGCCCCTTCCCCTCCAACTGTTGGAGTAACTGTAAATCAAAGTAACAGTGTACAGGTAACAAAAAATTCAGCCATCGTCACATTTTTTAAAGGTGTCCTGTGGAGACCCTTGGCTTGCGCGCTTTCAGGGAGCAGAGGGGGACAGAACCAAGCTGATGTGCCCCTTTTACTGCTATGGCAGGGAAAGCAGACACTTTTAAAAGCAGCCTTATCTCGTGTATCACCTTGTTGGTATTAAACCAGCCCAGAATGGAGAGATTCAAATAAAAATGCTATTTAACTCATCTTTATTTAAGCTTTGTATTTTGTAGGTAGATTATAGGCAAGATCATTAAACTTTATTTACAGTACAAAATACAGTATTTTTTAATCAATGAAGTAATTTTGGGTGGCAGCATATATTACAACTTGCACTGCATTTGAGGCTGCTCATCTTGACCTAACTGCAAGAACATGAAGCCAAGTTTGACAGAATTTAGGGGCAAAAACCGAAGCTCTGTCTTGTGAATTCACTGGATGTTGAAACATGGTGGACCAAAAAACGTCACAGAAATAAACTTTGCTTTTAGAAATTAAGATAAAAAGTGATTTGGTGACTAGTCTAATTTTATGTGCTGCTTGATTTGGTGTTGCAGCAATGCTGGCATTTACAAAATTTGTGAGAGACTCCTGCTGCCTGATGTCCAGAACAGGGGGGATAGTGCTTGTTGCATTATGCTGGCCTGGAACAACTGCCCCTACTTCATGCTGGGAACACTCAGGGGCTTACCACGCTGAAGCGTACACCTACGCGGGGGCATCCTTTCCCAGCACAGGAGCAAGGGGACAGATACTACTGAACAAAACATGTTTAACTTCAGATAGAGACATAAAGCACAGAGATGCACTACTACAGAGTAGCTGTAGGTCTGTTTTCAAATAAGCGTACACAAGTGTTGTCTATTATCTACAAATATTTATTTTAACACTTGGATGTAACTACAGGAAGCCCTTGGCACTGATAGAAAATATTGATTCACTGTTAGGTTACAAAAATTTATACATAGCAAAATTTAATGCTCTTTACATAAAAATATTAGACTACTTAAACAAAACTTCAAAAACTCCCAGTAATAGCTACACTGAATTAGAAAAGAATTAGGCTTTAAGACACTGCCTCCATTATTACCCTTATGCAAACACTGGGCTAGAACATCACCTGCATTGCTGTAGAAATGTCTCCTTCATGCAACAGGTAAGAACATACACTAGGCTATTTTGTCGTATTTGCTCTACATTGATCAACTTGGCCCCTTTTTTGAAACTGTCAAATTAGACTTCAATCTTTAACAAAAAAAAATATATTTGAAGTTAATCCCACCCCAAATGCCTTTTCTCTTAATACTGACTTGAAGAAATTTGTGCTTCCTTTGATTTATATTCAGCAAACAGTCAAAACTATCAAACCACACGTCAGCTTAACATGGGTATGACTTGAATATTTAATTTTTTTCAAATGACTGATGTATTTTACTTTTTCCCCCAACATTTATATATATATATCATATAGAACAAACACCAAATATACCATCACTAATACTCAAGATACCACTGGATGCTTCTGAAAAAAACATTAATTAGAAGGCAGACCTCTATGGGAAATGACTTTAAAATGGCACCAGTTTGTGTTTTTTTTKTTCTGAACACCACGTTTTCTTAATGTGCTAATTAATTTGTAAAAAGGAAAACACATAAGCACTGACTATAAATTTGCTAAGCACCAAGATAGAGAAAGGTGGACATCCTGTATTCTGTTTTATGGCTGTAATTTTTATTGTTTGTGTAAAACTCTGCAAACTTTCTCATCCGCTCATTTGGAATAGTCAGATCAGTGTCATTTTAATAAGGTAACACTTTTCACTTACTTAAAACGTAGGATAATGGTCTCCTGCCACTATATAAATGCTAAGACATTTATAGAAAATAAATATTAAGGCAAAGCTGACATTTATTTTCAAAGAAGGGGATCATTATCCAGATCCGGGGATCTACATTCCATTAAATAGTTAATAAAAAGATTAAAACTTGGGACATCTGCTCAACGCTCACGTAAGCACAGGAGMGTGACTGCTCCGTCATAAAAAAGCGTGGCACAGAAGCAGAGCGTGCTCCTGTGGCCCAGGGAGAGGGTGGTCAAAGACGGCCCTGTTGCAACTTAGGAACTGCTGCAACTGCGCTGTCACGCGAGCACGAGCTGTCAGAAATCTCAGCCGGCCACGGTTTCATTTGGTGTATGAACTGAGACACCAAATCGCACGCCGCACACGTGCCTAAGGTCTGTACAGAGATCTCCTGCCTGCGGGTTTGGAGCACCTGCCACGGTTTTGTGCAGGACGTCATGCTGTAGAACATATCAAATATTAAATACCAAAAGTCTCGAAGAAGAATAATTTGGTCACTTATTGTGAAGTGTTGCCTTTTAAAATGCCTGGAATAAAACCTCCATTCTCTGTAGGAAAGGATGGAAGATTACCCGTGGGAAGATTTCCCTATGAAAGTGTTCCAGGAGCTGGAATGTGAAGCTTTTGCACTTCTCTCTAATTTTGTTTGGTAGACACACATCTGTACTGCAGAGCAGCTATTTGTTGATTTGTCAGAGCTACAGAATTCTTCTGCTGAATTACTGTGGCAAACATTTATGTGTAAGAATTGAGTTGCTCTTTTGACCGAGACTGGATATCCTGAAGCTCCTGCTCTTCTTTTGCTTTGATATCTTGGTAGGCCTGCATTTTGCTTGCATCCTTTAAGTAGGCCCAGTTAGAAGACAGTATCATGAGGAAGTGGATCTGGAAGAGAAGGGTGAGCATGATGGCTAGTGAGCATGTCAAGAGGCAAAGCAAGCTGCTAGTTAGATTAATAGACGCTCTTTAAAATAACGACCAAAAAAAAAAGTTATTCTACGTTAATAAGCATTCTGTTATTGAAACAAGCACAGAGGCTATTTTCAAAGTCCTCTAGAATTTGGCATGCTAATACTTCAGTTGGTTATTCACAATTTAGAGAAAGTTAGTATAACAGTTATACAATGAGCTACAGAGTTGTACGGATCAATTAAAATGCAGAATGGGGGTGGAGCAGRAAAAAAGTTTTGTACGTGGCAATTTATGTAATCTGTAAACTACGAGGTGCTCAGAAGAACTGCTTTCTAAGGTGATGGTGTTTATGCATATCCAAGCCCAGATCCTGGTAATTCTTTTCCCCCAACAAGCAGATGAGAATTCCACCCTCCCCCTGGAAAAAGCCTGAAACTGTAAACAGTTTTATTTACGTGAACAAGGCTACATTAACATATTGAGAAATTAAACAACAAAACATGAGTCCAAAACTAAGCAAAAGCATGCAATCTGTGGGTTAAGAAGTCTTAATCGTATATTTTTATAACTACATTTTAAACTTCCGTTGTCCAACCTCAGGTGAAGAGTTTTATATCATATATAGCAACTGGTTCTTTTTTTATTATTATTATTCTTGTGTGGTTTTTTTCTAGTTYGTGCATTCATCTCTTCCCAACTTCTTTTCACCATACTTCATGCAAAAAATCTACATCTGAAAACACTGATTCACTTCTTTTTTTATAATCCCAACAGTGTAAAAAGGTCTCTATGACCTATGCATGGTTTTGCTTCACGTGCAGTCATACTTACAGTTTTGAGATCTGGCTACTGAGAAATCAGTTACTAAAGTGCAAGCCATACAAGAACAGAAGCTATTTATACGCYGTTTCTTACTAGTTCAGGGTCCAAAAGAAAGAGTGTGATTGTTTTACGCAGAGCTAATACAAGGATGTATTTCCTTCCAGAGAGAGCACGATTTGGCAATTACTTGAAGTAAAAGAAAATAATTTTATCATCTGTGCACTGGAAATAGAAGCCAACTAATTCATAATACCTGGGCTTCTGATTTCAGCCAAAAGCAACTGGCACTACTTTACTATTCCTTTTCTTTTGTATCGTATATATATTTTGTGTGCTCGGGGGGCTGTATTTGGTGTTCAGGATGAAGAATAAATTAGTAATTCTGACCCTGAACTGTTCCAGTATTTGTTTTAGAGATGACTGTTAGAAAGCAAGTGGAGACCTGAAACGGAAACATCCCATCTTCAGAAGGATGATTTATAAACACCCCTACAGTAACTGAGTCCTCTCGACATGAAAAAATAGCCAGATCTCATCCACATCATAGTTCATATACAAGAAGTCATTTTATTAATCTGATAAGCTAAATGATGCTTACTGAAGCTATTTACAATTACTGTAACAAAATTCAGAAAGCTAGACTTTTAGCCTAGGGTGTCAGTGGTATTTCAAGCTACGCAATGCAGCTTATACTGGGCTTATACAATTTAGAATTTAGTGCAGCAATCTTCCCGACTCTTAAACTTCAAAACAGCATAGTTATATGTAGTAGCCATCATGTAGATCAGCTGGTGGAAGAGAACAAAATACACGAGAGTAAGATACAACAAGGTGACGGCTCAAGCCCATTTGGGCAACTGTCGATAGTTCTACAACAGACGTTATTCTGAGCTTCTTCCAGGGTGAAGATGCAAGATAAATAACTTGCCACTTATCTGGAGAGGATAACCTACGTACAGACCTAAGGCTATTTCGTCAACGAATAGTGAGTATTACACCTGGATTTGGCTGTCATGAGGTTAGAAGCTGGCAGCTAGAGGAAGTGTTAGACATATGAAGCAAGTCATCTTGTTAACGTCCCTTTTTCCAACTGCTACCTGTAATTGGCATTGCAGAGTTGGACTAGTCAAACTGCCTAGGTCCAGACAAGAAAACCAAGAGGTTACAAGCAACTGATCACATAAACTACAAAAATGAAAAGAAATAGTGGACATAAAAATAGAAATAGTGGGTAGAAGTATGATTTTCAAAGGACATGCAAAGAAGTCTATTCTCAGGATGGGGGAGGTGGGTTAAGATGACTTCTTCAAGCAAAAGTTTGGGACTTGCTGACCTGTAATGAGCAACCCTTTGCGGCAAACAACGGCGATTACAGCTCGCCCTCCTTAATGTCTAGTATCGCTATTTTCAAGATACACAAAATTTAATCTTAAAGCATCTTAAGCCTGAAAGGAACATGTTACACAATAAAACAACAAAAAATACTACCCACCAATGCTATGACAGTGGCAGCAGCTCCAGCACAAGCCACAATGAACAGGTGGTAAGACATGTAGAACTAGAGAAAAAAACATGTTAAAAACATTGAAGTACATGAGGATAGTATAAAATGCATTTCAACTGTTCTAGGGAGTAAGGATAATAAAACCGTCTTCATAGCAAGGCATTCAAAGCTTTAGAAAATAAAAACGTTCTGAAATAATTTTTGGTTTTTTTGGATGACCTAACAGAAAAATTTTGGTGTTGTGTTTAARTCAATGTCTTTATACTATTAGTATTAGTTTTCTCCAAAAACTTTCATCAAGTTATTTATTACATGGTGCCCAAGTGACTTGTAGGCAAAAGGTGCACACAGGTTACGTTTCTGTACCTCATTTGTGTTGCAGATGTTCTCTAAAATCGGGCCACAGGCTTTGCCAGGTACAGCATTCCAAGGGATAATACCTGAAATACCACAGCAAAAGAAACCACTGATTTTAGCAATCAACACACGCTTTCTGTTCCTCTCTCATCTTTTCCGCCCACTTGCCAGTTGTGCTCCCACTCTGGGCATCCGCGCGTTGACCAGTACAGCTTTGAGTTGGCGGGRGGAATTCAAACAACTCACTCAAGTTGTGCTTTCTCCCCATACCCAGGCTTGCTGCCAGGATACGTTCTCAGATGTGGTTTTCCCATATGGCAGCCAAATGGTTGGTTGGGTTTTTGCCCTTCAGGTCCAGTCACAGACTGCCTACTCCCCCACTCAGCACTCAAAGGGATAATCTGCATCTCAGAGGTACTTGGCACCTCGCAGGATAGCACCTACTAGATTAAGTTCTACTTGAACAAGACGCTACTGTAGTGAGTGTGAATATGGAGCTAGAGGGAAGAATTACAGAAGGATTTTCTTCTGTTTTAGTTCCAGTAGGTAAAAAAGCAGAACACTGCTACAAGAAAGTTCAGTCTGCCGCACCTCACGTACTCCCAATTACGTTTCTTACATGAGTGAAAACCTGAAAAGTCGACAGGATCTAGAAGGCTTAAAACAACCTAAACTTTGAGGCCCATAACAGATATATAGCTTAAGCAAAAGCCATTTGAAACAGGAGAAAACCATTTTGTCTCCTCCATATAACTTGCATTTCAAACTCAGCTGGTTGGAATTAGCAACTGTAAAGGGCAGGTCATTGAAATTATCTCAGGATGGTATGGCTTTCAAAAATATTTTATAGGATTTACTTTAAAGCCAGCTGCTTCTCTGCAATCACAATATACACTCGAAGCCTTTTAGCTACCACCCAAAAATGTGAGGACGGTTCAGTGACACAAGTTGCCTGTTAAGGAGCGGCTCTCTCCCRTCACTCATTGAAACCCAAATGATTTTACTGATCAGAGGAACAGCAGAGCCCTACACAGCGCTCGTACAGCTGCAAAACAACCATGAGAAGCAGAAAGGTGGAGGAGCACATCTTCCCCCTGCACTCCTCGGCGYTGCTGCTGAAGGAAACGTCTTCCCAGCCTCTTGCTGTCAGTTGCTTCAACAGGACGCAAACATTTAACTAATTTGGGACTTCCTGCTTTTAAAATTAGTATATCTTATCTTCTCCTACTGGACTTGCAGCCCAGATAGGAAAGCAAACCCAAGCTTGCTTTCTTTTTCAACTCTAAATCCATTTTCTCAGCTTTGAATGACTTAGTCCAAAGAAAGAAACATTCCTAGAAATTGCTAGCTAAAATGAAGCCAAAAGTAACAATGACAAAAGCTCTTCTGCACAAGGGAAGCTGAAAAGATTAACCTGAGGAAAAATTTAACTTAAGGAATGAACTATTTGAAAAGCCTGACCCTGTTTTAAACTATTGTCCCACTCCTCTGCTACCTGCACCCCCCTCGAATTTCTGTCATAATATTTAAGGCAGACTCAGAAAGTAATTGTTAGAGCAAAGTTCAGGTGTTAACTTCATATTTAAATGTAAAACCAGCTTTTCAAAAGGAAAGAATATATGCATATGGGGGTTGCAAAACGAGAATCTGGTTATCTGTTTCTCAGCGCTGTTTCTAAGCAGTTTATTTTGAGGCTGATCTATTTTTAAACCTAATATTATAGTATTGGAAACTGCTACAAAATCATTTTAGATAAATGACTTGCCAGTTCAGTTAAATTGATTGCATCTGGAAAGAGATCAGTGTAATCTGAATTAATTAGAAAAGTAATAGCATATTCAGAGAGACAAGATGCTTTTGCATTTGGTTCATTTGATAAGGCCCAGACAAAACTACTGAAGACAGACCAAGGAGAAAGGATAAAGCATTTAATCAGGATCAAAATGAGTACCGTATTGCCTGATATCCACGCAGATCTGGTCCCCTGGAACTGTCACATTTGTCTGAAGAGATTTGATGACTTCACAAGTTGACCATATGTTATAGAACATAAAGACAGGCACAGCAGAGAAGCCAAAGACCCCAAGCCAGGCCACTCCAAGCACATACGTGAGGAAAACAAACTGGGCAGAGAAAACACAAGCAATTCACGTTTATCCTTTGAAAAGAATACTTGAATTTTCCTTAAAAAATGCTTCAAAATAATCTTTAGGCATACTTTCAGAAATCAAGTAATACAACATTTGATTTCCAAGCACAAATAAAAATAAAATCAGTATTCTTGTTGCTTACAAATACTTTGGTAGTTTAATTGCTACTGAGAAAGTAATTCAGACATTTCCTTTTTCATCAGCCTGCTTGAGTAAACAGCTTGCCCTCCTGAAAGAGCCGTCCATTAATTTCTCGAGATTCTCAGCTAAGCAGGGATGCTGGTTGTAGGCTAAAACCAATAAACCTCCAACAAAAAAATCAATTTACGGAGTTTTTTCAATTAACTGTAACATACTAGCATTTCTATACAACTTGCAAATCAAAACAATAGAGTGAATCGACGTTCACAGAGCTCTCCCATGCTCCCTGATTTATTGAAATCAATTTTGAATGTAACATTTGAGAATACCTATTTTTGAAAACATACCACGACCGTTACAGCAGATCAGAAAGTTTCAATTGGTCTAATACACATTGCCAAGAAGAAAATGAGTTACTTCATCTTAGAGAATCATGGATTTTCCATTGAAATTTGCTGGTTTGTGTTTGCTCTTTAAAAAACAAACAAACAATTATGTGCGTTTTCTTTGGTAAGATTATAAGGTACGGCACTCATTGCTTTGGAAATCTCCAGCTTCCCCCTTCCACTGGACCTCTTCCCTTGTCCCTCTTCTTCTAAGTTTTATGGTGAAACAGTAACTCTGGCATCAGTTCCTAGCTCCCTCCTCCTGGTGAGACTAGGATTTGGATCCTACTTGGAAAGCGGGGGAATGCTGTTACATCTTGTGTGTTCCCTTTTCACTGCTATTTAACCGTAGGTGGACTGGAAAGGCTTTACTTGCAGTAACGCACTGATGCCGCACACTATCTCACTTGAAACTTGCGTGCCAGAGAAGAACAGCAAGGATGGGAAGGGCTCTCGGGGGGAAGGTGGTCTCACCTGACCCAGAACTGACAGACTGAACTAACGCTGCAGTGGTGGAAGTTGGCATCCTCACAGGTTTTTGTCCAGACGCGCTGAACAACACTGCAAACGTTACAGCAAAGGTTGAGCAACTGGTTAGATTTTGTAGCGAACGGAGGCGGGGAGGTGGAAGTGCTTGCAAAACTAAGGCCCATAAAAACCCCAGYTACCCTTTAATTTATACACAATTGAACTGAAATACCCTATTTCATATTAGATAGTGCTATACACCAGAGCTGTATGTTTTATGCAAGAATTGAGAATTCTCTCTTTTGGTAAGGACCAAGTGGACCAGTTTAAAGGATTTCTGTAGATACACTATACATAAGATGTGGTTTTGCATATATGTGGAAGTGTGCATGAGAGGAAGTACACAAAGCCTTTAACTCCTAAAATAGCCAGGAAAAAACACACTCTCTCTCACATTTAATGCGGTAACTGTGGGAAACGGCTATTCTGCATTACCACAGCCAACACAAACAATTTAGGAAAGTTGGAAGTCTGTCTTCTCTAATAACCTTATGGAAGGGACTGCCTTTTAGGACCTCACTCAGTAATGTAATGGAGGAAGAAGTAAAGGAGCTCTTGATCAAAGAGGAAAAAAAAAAAAAAATCACTGTATATCCAAAAGCTTGTTGTCCGTACCCAGCTACAGACACTAGTCTGTTAAGATATTTTATCTCCTTGCAAACCTTGTTTTAAGCCTGGTGTTTTAAGCAGCTCTACCACTACACAGCGGCATACAGGCATTTTTACGCCATGACTGTCATCACTAACTACTGATGGGTCTTCCCAGAGCTCCAAGCCATTACTCAGCTGCTATATTCTCTCCTTCATTGTGTGGACAAATATAGGCAAACATGAAAACACGTTTTTCTGTCATATTTCCATGTGTCACACCGGTATTTGTATAAGCAGCTGGCARTCATGTGCCTGCAACTACTCAACTGCACAAGCAATTGTCTGCACTAATGAGATGCAGGTATGTGTATGTTTCTACTGTATTTTGGATCTTTGGAAAACACTGCTTTAGATCTAATTTTGGTCCTCAGTGAAGATCATACTTGCTAGAAAAAGAGCGAGTGAATAGCTGCTTAACTGGAAAATGATCGGATGTCTTATTTTTATTAGCTCTTGAAAAATTCATTAAGTATCCAACGACACAGTGGAAAACTGTTAATCCTCTTGAAAATAAACATGCATCTCCTTTGTATTTAACCAGCTGAAAGTACATATTTTTTAAGTACAGGATATAGAGTGTATATTAAAATGCAACAATCACATCAAAAGCCTCTTCTCTTTTCACCCACACTTTCCTGTGGGCGATCTGTCATACGGCTTAGCTTCCTCCATAACTATGAGCTTTGAATTCATATTTTCAGAAATAGCTTTGAAATCCTGTCTCAGAAACATAGTTATGTTTCTGTTCTTGCAGAGTGCGCTTGAGGGGGCAACGTGGATGAGAATCTGAAGTTTTATTTTTAGTTAAAATTTGTTTAAAATTTCGTTCTAATACAGAAGTATAYTGAAGGGAAGATGGCTTGTAACTTTAAGGCTTTAAGTGTTTCAGCTTTGCGAAAAAGACTCACTGTTGTATCTGTATGCCTTCTGCCATCTGCAAAAGCAAGACAGCAATACTTGATTCAAGTGCAAAGATGTTGCGAAGCTTCATTCATTACTGTTTGTCTGAAGGATCCAGACATCCTCAAGTAGAATCGACTATGGAAGTCAGGGGCATTAGAGTTTATTATTTAAATAGCTCTGCAAACCACAGCCATTTTACAGTCTGCCTTTAAGCATCACTAGTGTGCTCCATGCTCCACAGAYTTCATTTTGTCTCACACTGAGTGTTTTAAAGTTAGCAGTTTCCATCAACTTAGTTTAGACCAGTGGGTTCAGCTTTATGACAGGGGAGGCCACAGTAGCACCCCGACAGTCCATCTGCAGAATTTGGATTTGACCAAGCATCCTCAAAGTTCAAAGAAGGACCAGCAACAGGGATTGACTCTAACCACCCGTAAGGAGTTAAACAAAGAAGGCAGCAATATATCGTTGTTCAAAAACACAGGAGTCAAACCGAGCCCAACAGGTTTTAGCAAGCGAAGAYGACTGTTCCCATTTCTAATGCTACTCACCATTCCACTGATGCAGCGGCCACAGGCTGTCGTTTTGAACTCTCCATGCAGCTCCTTCACAGCACTTGTTGTATAAAAACCTTCTGCCAAAAGGATTATTCCATACAAGAAGAAAAATGATGCAATGCCATAAATTACATACTGCATTAGCTGTATTCTAAAATGGAAAAGAAAAAAAGATACAATTAGATGTCAGTCCTATAAAAACAAAGTCAGTCTTCCCAAATCATAATACGTATGAGAACTCCTTTTCTAGAAATACAGTTCAAGGCTCCTTAATGTGTTTTAAGCAAGCAGGCTGCAGGAGAGCACTGATACAACTATCCTGCTTCTACAGGTAAGCAATACTGATGTGCATTAGTTTTGCATYTGCTCGAGCATCCCATTTGTGCTGCAGTTCTTACGCTGACTGGTATTAGTCACCAGCTTGAAGCTGCAATTTCATTGCCTTCCCTATGGAGACTTTTTTTCCCTGTTATCGATTCTGACACCTAAYTCAGGGAATGTCTGACAGGGACAACATCGGGCTCTGAAATGGCAAAGGCTGGAGCAGAACTACTGGCTGAACTACCAGGCTCCGTGGTGATTCCTTTGGCTTAGGGTAGGGAAGCAGTCCCTGAAATTCACGATTTCCACCTGTAAAATCCAGTTAATGTATGCTTGCAAAAATTTGCAAAATCAGTGATACTTCTCTGATACAAAACTCAGCAGATGTGCAGTGACTTCTCCTGAGGAATGGTTTGCTCTACAGCCCAGGAGGGTACTTCCAAGCAAGCAGGTAGTTTCAGCAGTGTGCAGCTCCCCAAAATGTAATTAAATTTAAAAAAACTGAAAAAAAATATTTAGGAAACGCTTCCATTTCAGGTACTCTGGAACCATCCAGAGGAAGAAGATTGCAGGGCACATGGCATAGGCACTTCCCTCGGATACGATTTGAGAAGGTTCTCAATTCCTTAAAAAATCTACCATCTGCAATGACACTCTTATGGTATTTTTGCTCTGGCTAAATAGGTAAATGGAAAGAATAATTACCAAATGTTATCAATCAGATTCAGTATCTAAACCTGATTGTTTTGGACGACTAGAATGCTGTATCTTTCATACAACATTTCTTCTGGTCTCCAGAAGTCATACTTTGTTATTAGCACAACTTCTCCAGAACTTATGCCTTCTTAAAAGTAATTTGATTGTTGGGATGGTTATTCTGGATGAAGCTATTCACGGAACACAGAGGTTAATTTTATACAACCATACTGCCAGTTTTCTAAGCCTAAATATATTTTTCCTCAAATTTTTTTTTCAATTCTTACCACTCTCCACTAAGTAGCTGCTAGCATACATGTTTTAGCTTAAAGAAAACTGATTACTACCATTTATATAGTTAAATGTTATCCAGACAGATAGCACACCCCTTATATCAAAATAGGATATTGCTCATTTAAAATTACATGTGGGAAGTGTTATGTTTATTTTCCAAACTGAGTAAAAATAACAGGATAAATCTGTTGCGCCTGTGCTGTAAAGCATGAAAAAAATTAAGTCAGCATTTGAGAGAAAACAGAAGAATTCATTTCACTGTCATTAATAGTCTAGAAGGAACTCGATGCACGTTACTAGAAATTAGTAAAACGAAACCTGGTTAAAAATCCATTCCACAAAGGGTGCCCTACTAGTATATTTTTCATTTATTTTATGTCTCATTGGCCTTAAATGATTTGCCCCTTTCTAGCACCTGTTCTCCCTTGCCTTGTTAGACCTCCACAGAGCCTAAGACCTCAGCTGCTTTGGTAGGAATTACACATTTCCCCAGCTGCTGACGCTGACTTGACACGAAACATTGTCAACAATTCTCCAAAATTTAAAACTTGCTGCCTGTTAAAGCTACTTTTGCAATTCCTTCTATTTTGCTCAAAGACGGATACAAGCACAAGGACGTTTTGTTAGTTGGTCGCTGAAGAGTAGCTGCTTAGTTTCTTGCTAAATTTTGTGGGTAACTGCAGGGTCCCTGTGGCTCATGCACTGGAGCTGGGGATGCGGTGCCCAGCCGCAGGCGGGGTGGGAAGCGCTGGGGGGACACATGGGACCCCGGTGGGGTGCAGTCCCAGAGCTGTGTGGCAGGTCTGGGCGCAGGGGGTCCTGCAAGGGGGAGAAGCCCCAAAATGGTGCTGTGGGACTGATGCCAGCGCTCCCGGGGGACGGGAAGGGGTCAGTTGTGGAAGTCTCAGGCTCAGTGCATGCAAACTGGCCCACAAGCGGGCGCCACGTGGGCCCCCTCTTCACAGAGACATGCAGCCTGCACAGGGACCCCCAACCTGGAGCCCTCGGGTGGCTTTCAGCAGGTTTCGGATGCCCTTCCTCGCGCCGCCCCCCTGCCCGGGGATGGAGACATCTCCAGGGGCTGGCTGCGCCCTATGCCCTGCGCCCTACGTCTCCCCGGAGCCTTCTCTTTTCCTGGCTGAACAACCCCAACTCTCTCAGCCTGTCCTCATAGAAAGCATGCCGGCCATGCTTCTTTTTATGCAGCCCAGGACATGGTTGGCTTTCTGGGCTCATGTCCAGTTTTTCATCCACCAGTACCCCAAGTCCTTCTCTGCAGGGCTGCTCTCAATCCATTCATCCCCCAGCCTATATTGATACCGGGCATTGCCCAGACTCAGGTGCAGGACCTTGCACCTGGCCTTGCTGAATTTCATGAGGTTCATATTGGCCCACTCCTCAAGCCTGTCAAGGTCCCTCTGGATGGTGTCCCTTCCCTCTAGCGTATCAACTGGACCACTCAGCTTGGTGCCATCTGCAAACCTGCTGAGGGCACACTCAGTCCCACTGTCTACATCATTGATTAAGATACTGAATAGTATTGGTCCCAATATAAACAGGTTAAGCAGGATACACACTCTGGTTCTTTGTGTGTAAACACCAAAAAAACCCACTGAGTGCTGCTGGACAAACAAGCAACCTAATACTCAGGGATGGAGGCTGAGGTTTGAATCCATCTCCACTCGTTTAGCATGAGGGCATTATGAAGAATAATGGAAATGGGAGGCATACTTACACTTCACTCAGCAAAGCATGGTCGCTGGCAGTCGTGGAGAAGTGCTGCTCGAGGATAGACACGGTTCCCGTGAGCGCCACATGGCCACAGCCACAAAACAACGCTACCCCCGAGAAGCAGAGAATGGTTGCCACAAGCGAAGCATATGGCACTCCTCCTAGGCACTTAATGCAACATTCAAAGCAACCTAAGCAGAAGAGAGAAAGCAAAAGAAATGTTATAAGCAAAAGCAAATAATGAGGAAAAGAATATCCGTCCTCCACTTGGTAAAAGCCATAGGGACTAAAAGGCCCAGGCATTGACATGCTAAGCAAAAATCTATACGTGGTGCAAGACAGCATCACCCTCTAAAGCAGTGACCTACAGATCTGTTGGTATGGACTCAAAGCCCAGAAAGTGGGCTGAGTGCTCCTATCTTTACAGGATCAAGAGGAGATCGATGAGACAGCCTATGAAATGGAAAAAGAAAAAAATCACTTGTCTAAAATGATCCATTGCGATTCAGCTGCTCATACAGAGCTCACCACATCACATTGCTGATACTAACAGCAGGAGCACTAGCTACGCTGGCACCATTCAGGAAGCCAGAGAAGCAAATACTCAAGACAATGAAGCCTTCTGGAAAAGTAAAAGATACTTTGCACTTTCATTGGAAGAGGAACACATTTAGGTCTGCAAAACTTAACTACCCTATGCTCTCCCATGACTCCCGGGTATCTTTTTGTATAAATCTGTATAAGGTTATAGGGATACAGATATTTTAACAACAGAAAAATTGAATGAGGGCCAAAGAGTAACATTTTTTTTTTTTTTATCAAGAGCAGCGAGATGAAGCTGTATAACACAGACAATGTATTTCCAGCTTTATAAGATACACTGGATTTGCAGTGATTCCTGAATACAGTCTGCAGGAGCATAATCATAGTTTTAATGAAATGTGTCGTTTAAGCATTCTGAGTTAATGAAACACCACCCCATAACTGCTGCTCTACAAACACTGTAATATGGAGGTCGCAGCTGAATTGCCAGGTTCCTCCCGACCGCGCGGCCTGAAAATCCATCTGCTTGCAGAGCTGGGAAATGTAAATCGGAAACAAACACAGCTTTTAACTGCGCTATAATGGTAATGGCAATCCATACCAATTCATTACTTCAGGGTGATGGCATTAAGCTGTCTCCATTAATGTGCATTTCATGCAACTGCGCAAAACACAAGCCATTAAGACAACGCTTAATGGAGCGACCAGCGTTGCACGTCTGCTTCTATGGGAAGGCGCTAAATGGACAAAGCATTTGAAGGCAGGGAGACAGCTGGTGAACGCATACATCACATCACATCTTCCCGCCCCAAAAATTCCTCACAAAGATCAGCAAGTCTCCATCCGCCCCACGAGGCAAGTTTACTTTTATCCCCCTCCCTTTCCCACTAAGGAATGAGTTRCAGAGCAGGCACTTCCGTGAAGCACTGGGGAATAATATGCAGCCAATAACTGAAAGCTTTCCTGTTTCGGAAGTGGGAAACTCTTCTTTTAGAGAGTCAGTAGCAAGTGTCCTAGTCAGGCTTAAGTAGCTATCACCATCGAAACGACTTACGAAACACCACTTCACTAACTGCAGACAAGATTTAATTGTACAGAAACAAGCCTGGGAAGCTTTTATAGTCAAGCCCACAGCTGGAGTCCACTCAGTAGGAACTATCTTCATGAGAAAAATACTGCCGAACGAACAAACACTGCAGCTTAACAGTGACGGGGCAAACAAAATCCAAACGCACACTATCAGAGGAAATAACCTCTAGGTTTCGTTTTATCACAGAGGTCCAGAGTTGAGTTCAGACACCAGACCTTGCAGAGCGATCTTCTGCTTTGGGGAATCTGCCTGAGTGCAGCTCACAAGCCACACGCAACAGCAGTGGTACCTGTGAGGCTGCCTCACCTCCGCAGCATCTGCTCCCGGGTCAGGCCCAAACCTCCGAGGGTTAATCCAAGAAACGCTTGCACCTGGCACAGGATTAGCAGCGAAGGATATCCAAGAGTAACCCCGCTCCGATCCAGCAGGCAATGCTCAACACACATGTGGCCACAGCCCAGCACAAAACATGGCCTTTTGGGCTGCACTCCTAAAGGAGAAGGTGACTAAACGCTACGTCAGTGCTTGGTGTGGAGGAGGTTGATCACCTAATCATGCTGATCCACAGATTGCTTCGCAGAAGGATCCCATCAAAGATAGGAAATAAAACCAGCTGGAACCAAAGCCAAGGGGCTGACAAGATCCAAAAGAAAAGCTGCTGGTGTCAGAAGATGGGAGCAGCCTGCTTGACAAAACTAAAAATTGGTGCAGATCCAGGATTGACGATTAACACCCCCCCAACTAAGTACTTGTCCTCCCCGTACCCCACACCGCACAGCCAGCTTTCCAGGCCACTGGCAGAACATTCGCCCTGGAGAGTTTGTCAGATCCCTTACCCAAACACATGACAAATCTGCCGCTAATCCACAGGCCCTTGAACACAAGCCAACAGTGACAAACCCCCTCTCACCTCCCAGCGACTGGCAGCTGCACATAGCCTCTTTGTGGCCATACTCTTTATGTCTTCCTCTACAGCCCAAGTAAAAAGGCATCACAATATTTGGGTGGCCTTCATTTTAACAGGGCAGACCACAGCCAAGGGATGCCCTAAGAGCTGTCTAAAGCGACCACACTATTTTGAGCAAGGCAGAGAAAACTGCCCAAATGTGGAACTGCAGAAACTACTCACCTTTGCACTAAGACTAAAGCAGAGGGACTTCAGTTCAGTGCCAGCTTGCAAGCACAGGAAGCATCCCAAACCAGCACGTTTCCAAGAGACAGCATCCATCCATACATAGCTGTTCTGCACCCAAATTGACAGCAGAGCTGCGCAGCCTCCTGCCAGAGGGTAACTAACTGCGGGACACAACCTCATCACAGTGCTGGGGCTACCAGACCCCCCACAGATCCCACTGTGAACACTCTGAGCAGCTTAAATCCGTGCCTAGCCTGAGCAATATAGCTGGTTTTATAATTTTGTTTTAAAGCAAGCCTGAAACAGTACTGCCAAGAGTAGCTTTCAAAACCAGGTAAAATTTGAAGCTCATCAAGCACTAAGATATGCTTACCAAGCTTCCCAGGCAAGCACTGAAGCAAACCAGAGGATTTCTGAAGAAAATGAAAGCTTTCCAGGAAACCTGCTTCATGATCTCTCTCTGTAGCCCCAAGTCAGCAAGTATCTTCATACAGTACAACTGAAAACCCATGATGATGTTTGCCTAGTTCATGTTCACAAAATAACTTGCTAACGCACTGATGACAACTGCAGGCCGAAGGCCTGTGAAGTCAAGCTGACAAAAGTAAGTAGTACTAAAATAAGTTTAGTTCCAATTTTCTGCTAGTTTTTACTTCCCATATGGCCAACTCGCTGAACTTTTCAGCTGTATATCCACTTCCAACCCAACAGTGTAAAATGATTTAGATATGAAACTGTACAGCACAAACACACATCACTGCATCTCCCCTTTCAATGGCCATTTTGTGCAAGGCATCACTAGAACCTTTTGTGCAACTCAGCAGAATAAAAACATTTTTTGTCCTCAGGCTGGCAAGCAGCAGTTGCCATGGAGGCAGGTTAATAACAGCCCAATGATTTGCCCAGAGCTGCCTGTGATCTTGGCTACAGATTTAACACACTCTCAGAAGGAGGCCAGCTAAAACAAGGACTGAGATTATTCTCTAGGGAATGAATGCTATTAAACACACACACACACACACACACAAATATTCTTGCTAAAGGACAAAAATAAAGAGAAGGGAAAAAACAGGAACCAGCTATTCTTTTAATCTCCTGGAAACTATCAGTCACAGGAAATTGGTAAAGGATGAACCTACATATGTACACAAATCGGCAATTGGTTGCTTTATGTATGAAGAACAATTATACAATCTACCCAGCAGTGTACATTGCTATTGCATATATGCAGGGGCTTAGCCGTTCAATTTCCCATGTCAAATGGCAATTGCGTGGCTAAACCGTCTTTGGTACTTTAAGTACGGCTTTAAGATTTAAATTCAGAAAAGCAAGGTAATGCAGAATTAGTGGAAAGCGGTCTTAAAAAAAAAAAAAAAAAGGCAATTCTCAGACTCTAACTCATCCTACTAAGGTCAAGATGGAGTGGAACGACAAAATCTGTGCTTCAGAAATGACAAAAGACAATGCAATGGGATCAGGTAGCTGTCTGGAGTATTCCCAGGGCTTGCTCTAGGAAGTTCACACATCAGCTCTTCAAGCCCAGACTTGAAAAGCTGAGACAAACACACATTCACAAAGCCGTCCCTCAAAGCAAAGCATGGAAAACATGATGTAAGGGAAGAGTGTCCACACCTCTTGGACAGAAAACCAGCCTGTCCTCTAAAGTCCCAAACTCCTCCCAGGTTAAACTAGTGCCTCAGTGTATCTCAGGTACGAACCACACTGATCCCATAGACAAGGTCACTATGGAACAAAAAACCAAGGAACAAAGAAAACCTGAAAGGATGTTTGAAAAGCTCTCCATTTCAGGCAGCTAAACCTCCAGGCTCGTTTTGAGTTAGTTCCCACTCTCTCTTCCTTAGAAGTTTCGTTTCTTTCCCTCCCATAAATCTGTCTTGCTGTTCTGAAAGATGAAGCAATGGGCACCATTTTTTCTCATCACTTACTTCCTGCAATTGTGTAATGCATTTTTAGAAATCCTGGCATGTTGGATACCTGTCCAATTAATACGTGGTAGAAATTACACGGCATGTTCCACCACAGAACCACGATCTCTGTTGGCTTCAGCACCACAGCTCAGGGAGCACGTGTAGAAGAATTGCTTTAACGAAAAGAAGGCTGCAAGAGACCCAAGGAAAGAAAAAGCACTAGATAACATCTTAAATGCAGCCATCGCATGTAAATCAGGCTCATTATTACACATCCAGAGGAGCCTGGTGTTGGGAGCATTACTCCCAATTCACAAATAAATGCAAGAGGAGAACTCAATACTTTACATTCACCTCCTGTTTCCCCAGTGCTGAAGACTACCCAATACCAAGCGTGCATAATACCATCAGAGTCCTAAACCACCATGGATCTTTGTCAGAAAATGAACTTTATGTCAATGAAAGCAAATGCCAATTTTACTTTCTGCCACCTACTGTATATTTTTAAAATCTCCATTCTGAATGGCTTATGCATGCTAGGATGTACATTTTCATACTTTACAGCATGATTGACAGCTATGGGGGAAGCAGTGAGGGATGCAGGAATACACTAATACCTCAGAAGCAAAAATGGAATTTACCTCCTTCTTCCCTGTGTGAAAATAAGCTAGTACCTGGCAGTAAGATAACTTTACTTCTCACATCTATCACCCACATCAGCAGCCAAGGGTCAGTGGCAGCAGTACAGTAAGATAAAACATTTAATCTTACAAGGGTAAGCTTAAAGCATGTGACAAATTTCTCTCCACACTTTAATAGGGGCACTAAAATAAAAAGGCTGTGTGTTAAATCACTTGGAAGTCTTTGCTGAAGACTACCTATTGCTGTTCATTTTAAATTTTGCTGAGTTACAAAACATGACACAAAGCTAAACCCTCTGTTATTAATTACAATAAATGCTCACTCACCACACTTTTGGATTAAGTACATTAAACAGACTAAGTAAGTGATGTGCTCAAATAGAGAAAACCCTTTATTTTTCTCTCACAAACCCCTTAAAGCTCTTCCACAGAAAACTTCCTTTCAAGTTCAACCTTTCCTAATTTTGCCTTTTTGTCCTCCCCAAATCAGGAGTTGTAAAATTAACTTATACTGAAAATGATCTCTTCACRAGAGCCAGAAAACAATGCAAGGGTACTCTAGTCTAGTCAGACCAATAATCTACCCCCTGCATTYGCATCCCCCTCTTCCAGAGTTGTTAATAAATACTTCCTCCTAGCCAGCACAGTATCTGTGATGGAGAAGACATGACCTTTGGAGACCACAACCATCAGGGCTGCCACAAAGGATCAGACCTGAAATCCAGCAAGACCACCACTCTCATCCTTCACAGTGGCTAGAACAAGATGCTTCATTCAAGTGAAACGCAGTGAGATCTGAGGTAGTCTGATCTATCCAATAAGTCTCCTCCCAATGTCTGCTATTTAAGAGCTACTTGAAGAACACGTAGCTCCTTTCTGAAGGTTATCAGCATTAATTGCAACTTCTCCAGATATTCTTGATACATATATGAAATACTTGGTTTCAGCACTGTCATACAGCTAGTCCCCTACTTCTGAGAAGGTATTTATTCCCTGTTATCAGTTTTAAGCCTGCCATCTTTAAACTTCATTAGATGCTTCCATATTCTTGCATAGCAGAGAACGAAAAATCCTTGCTCATGCCTCCTGTGCTGGAACCGGTGCAGAGAAACCAGGAGAACTGGTGCACACTAAGAACAAGCATCTCACAGCCTGAAAGCACCATTAGCAGACCCCCTTTTAAATCCACAAAGCACCAAGTATCTCTGTGTACTGTATGAGTAACGATAATAAGCTGCTCCTGAATACTCCAGCAAAAATATAGTAAGCATAGGTTTAAAATCAAGCATGTTTTTTTCTAATATGATTAACAAAACCAAAAAACCACAGAAAAACCCCAAACACCCTTGCAGAGGCTATCAATGTTCATCAACAGCAAAAGCTAAATTTTTTCCTTTAACTAAAGAAAACATGACGTTCAAATTGGAGAAAAGGCTGTTTTACCAAGGCAAATTTGTCTCTTCTGTATGCTGTTAAGACACAGAGAAGACTCTAAGAACAGACAGCAGTAAACATAACCCTCTTTTTCCTTCAAATCTCAGGCCCAAACCTGCACTTCTTATAGAAAAAAAAATTTGCATTCCCACTGCAGGAATCAAACCTGTTCTATGGAAGGACAGATGATCTGGATGGTCTTTTACAGGCCTTACCTAATTTATCTTTTTCAAATGTATTGAAATACACATACTCCCCATCTATATCATTCCCAGCCTCCGCAAGGCTCATTAAGCTCACAGGTGTTCTGAAGATGTCTTTTTCAGACAGTGCAATCTATAAAATATGAATCACTACATCCATGCTTATCGCAAGCGCCCATCCCAGGTGTTTGCTGTGTGAGAGCGTGGAGTCAGACCTGCACGGGAAGAGCGTCGCTGCCCCATGAGACAGTGGGACGAGAGAATTGCTCTTGCCCAGCTTTATTGCTCTTGGACAAAGGTCAGGCAGAACTTTGTTTGTTTTAATTCATGTCTTCTCTGTTTTACTTTTGGCCTACGAAACAGTGGAAAACACAGCAGAAGAAAAATACCTAATCTGTACTTTGGAAAAGGCCTTACTTCAAACAGGTTTCTATGGGAATCCTTGAGGATGGATATTTTTTGGCTGTAAGCTACTTCTGCAGAAAAATATTAAGTTGGTGATTTAAAAAGAGACTTCTCACATAAGGGATAGCTCTAGCAGAGCTTGATACAAGCTTTGGCATTATTCCTCCTGGAGACTCGTTCTAGTGTTTTACTATCCAAAATAACCCTTGGGACTTTTGCACAGCCTGAGCATGTGGAAGGGCTCATTGACACGCGGAGCTCAAAGTTCAAACACATTGCACCAGCAAGGGCAGCCTCTGCTCCAAACTGTGGCTGTAACTCTCAGCTGTCATATCAACAACTCACTGCTCAACGTGCCTGAAGACATTGCTCCTTTCTGCCCCCACCCTGACCTCCTTCCCCTCGCTTCACCTATTTTTGCCTTCTTGGAGAAACACTCAGTAGGGTCAACATGCAAGAACTGCTGCTTCAGTAGGTGCCAGCCCAGGTGATAATTTTGGACAAACTCAAGCCAAAGAGGTAAAACAGATGAAGCGATGGGCAGACTGCCAAAGATATTCAAATGCCTGAAGGTCTAGACAAGCTSACTGGGGGAAGTACAAAAGCACCTAAGCATTTCAGTCCCATGGATTACTTCAGCAGTTCTGTGAAACCTTCTGTAAGGACATCTGGGTTTCCTTGATCCAACCATCCTCCAGACCCACCTGTACTTGGCTGACATGATTTTTAAAGCTGACTTTACTTTAATCAAAGGTGAGTATCTTACCTGGAAGACTGGAGTTGAGACTCTTAGCTCCACACTTCTGGCAGCTGTAACTCACCTCACTCTCCATCAGCCTTCAGCACTCAGCAGGAGAGCAAGACTTTTGCCACAATGGATTTCAGCCACCGTTACCGACTGCTTCCCCAGTTGACTCCTCCCTAGCTACAAAGAAGCAAACAGAAACACAACCTCTCTCTCCCTAGACCTGAGGGCCAGAAACTGTGTGTGTGGGCATTGCAACCTTGCGGATCTAAGATTCGGAAGGTAAATTCTCCACTTCAGGGATAACTGAAGATGCCAAGATCTTCCCAGAAGTTTACCCAACTATGGAACGAGAGGAGCGGTAAGAAACCTGAATCACAACTGTGGAAGTCCTTTGCCCTGCAACAGCTTTCATGCAGCTATTTCCCCAGTTGAGTCCCCACCACACCATTTTCAAAATTTAAGCTTGCTTCAGTAAGGGAGCAGGCTGTTTCAGTGAGATACTGCACATTCTCATGCCCTTATGCGCTCACAAAGCAGCTGAAACACCTCCCAGCATCTGGGGGAAGCAAGTTTAGGAGGAAAAAAAAAAAAAAAAGATTCCCATAAAGCAAACAACGCCCACCCAGCCTGGAAGAGTGCCTACAGCTAAGCTCATGTTAAACAACCATTTTGCTAAGTTTCTCTTACTAAAGAAAAAGATGGTACTTTGCTTCCTGGGAAAAAATTGTTTTAGGCATTCTGAAAGGCTCATTAAGCTTGCAGGTGTTCTGGGGATGTCTTGGCTCCAGCACCACAGTGAATATCCCACGCTGACTCTTCCCTTGTTGCTCAAGCGCCGGATTAAAGCTTAAAATGGGGAGGTGAGATCATGTCGTATGTGGAAACCCTGGGAGAAGAGGTGGATGCCACCAGGACTGCCACAGAGGTGCTCTCCTAGTGATGTCCATTCGGACACTGACAGAGGAGACAAAGTGGAAATATCCGCATGGCAAAGGCACCCAAGACATAATGTGGCTTGTCAAAGAAACTGAGAGTTTATCTCAGCACACCGGCCAATGCCAYGCAGCAGCGGGGAGCTGTATGCCAGTACTGAAGGGAGGCATGTTACAGCTGCGACTTGTGTTCTGACTGAAGGGATACTTTTCCTCCAATCTAAGGGAAGGGAGCAAAGACCAGTATTTTCACCGTGGCTAATCCATCGCTGTCAGATTGGTCTTATTCAAGACCTGTTCAGAGCAGTTTCATTGCTGCCTAGAAACCTTTTCATTTCTTTAAATGCAGCCTTGAACTGGTATTTCTGGGCTTTGTTGGTGGGTTTTTTTTTTTACCCCCATCAGCAAGAACCCTTTCATCTTCAGCTCCTCCATGACAGGCACCACATTTACCTGCATGTTATTTCAGGAAGCTTCCCAAGGCAGCCTGCACAGGGTTCAGTTGCCTAAACAAGGGTTTCTAGCACCATTTTAGGTGCCAGACTCCCAGCTGCTGCGACAGAAGGTTGTGCGTCTCCTCTGTGTCCTGGCTCATCCAAGCCAGCACATACGGACATGTCTCATCACTGGGGACAGCTGATGGGGTAGAAGACCCTGATAACCAGGCATCTGGCCTGCTTCCTCCGTGTCCTCCTTCCCAGGAAGGCAGCATTCATAATCTGTCGCTCCTTCCTGAAGCATTTCTCCCATGTATAAAATATCCCACGTGCACTGATCTGAAGTTTGGGAATGTCTTCTGGTAGCCCCGAGTCTGTCACCTGGGTAATTTGTCATAAAATATGGCCAAAATGAATATTGATATTGAAGATAGAGATCATGATACGCAACCTAAGTATTTGCCNAAAAAAAAAAAAAAAAAAAAAAGGCCATTTTGAAATACATAAACATTTGAATCCTAAAGAACAAATGTGTGTGAAAATACAATGGAAAAGGGAAGGATTAGGCAGCAAGCTTTCGTGAATATTTCCCTGCAGTTGCTGTTAAAGTCTCTGATGCGGAGGCAGGCATCTCCAGCAAACAAGCTGTCAGGCAGGCTTCAGTCAATCAGCTCCATAACGAGAAGAGGATTGCTGGATAGAGCTAGCTGCAAATGCCATCTCTGAGCATTTATATCCTTCGCTGTGTTAACCCTCAGTCAAACTGGAATTTTCCAATGCAATCAATCTGTGCTTGATTTCAGGTGCCTTTCTGAGACGCTTCAAAACTAAATTCCCTCCAAACCCTTAAAATGAAGCTTCAGGAAAACAAAATAAGATCTTTTTGAGGTCTCAAGCCAGATATCGAAAGCACAGGCATGTGGAATCACCAAACTGTTTTTAAAGGCTCAGCTGAAATCCTCCTTTAGACTGACATACGCACTTACTGCTTCTAGCAAGGGAAAAATGCAAACAAAGCCATGGAATGTTGTCTAGGAAGCATATTGTAGGAGACCAGTAAATCAGATGTGCTGTCACTGCTTTAGTGTCAATTACTGCATTTGTGACTGATCAGTTTGATAGATTCATCTGCATACAAAACCCATACTACGCCATCTCATCTGTAAACAGTTTTGAAGCAATTGGGCAGCACAGTTAAAAGGGAGGTGCCCCTCACCAGACATTATTGTCCTTCAAGCATTAACAACCAAATTTAAATTTATGTCAAGTATTCATACGAAAGAACTAGAATCCTTACAGCCTTAACAAACAAAACAAGTAAAATAGAAGAACATTTATCTTAAATTGTTAGGACTAGTGCAAAGCATTAGGTTTACGCTACTACCATTTCTGAACTCTCCATTTCCCTCTCACCCAGCCCTTTATTTACCTTGAATCCCCAAAGGACTAATATTGCCTCTCAATGCTGGCACATGATGGTACCGGTGTGGCCTTGAACTCCTGTACATCCAGTGGTACCTGCCAATTTCCATTTCTGGTCTGGTGATCACTGCCAATTTCAGGTGGTAAAAAGTCAGTGTCACCAGCAAGTTTTAGTTCAGCACTTTCAGTCATTTAACTTTAAAAAAAAGAGCCCAGAAAACCACGCTGTAGTTTCAAAACCGAAACAACATAACTTTACCAAACCCAGGGAGGGGCTCGGGGGGACATCGACAGGGAGACACTCACACAGGTGTTAAAAAAGGTTGAATAGCTAAAACTCCACCTAGGATTTGAATTAAACACGTAAGGAAGGGCTCTCCATTCCTTCCCCCCACCCACTCCGATGCCTCTCTCTCTTTGTCAATGGCAAAGAGCTCTGCTCCAGAAATAAACGAAGACAAAGTCATGAAAAACCACATTACCTGTTTTTGTAAAAGACCCTAAATCTGTCAAAGAAAATGGTTATTTTCATGTGTAGAGGTAGGGCAAGCACACGAGTTTGCTCCGTTACTTTCTTACACAAAAAAAAGTTGTGGGCTTTATTTCACAGTTTCTGCTCACGTCCAAAAATCTGGACCAAGTATGTTAAAACAGACTTGTTCCGGGTTTACAGTGAAGGAGAGCAGTTACCCTTCCCCTTGCCKTTTCAGCGGCCAGAGGAAGCTCGGCAGCGAGACCCCAGGCGCAGTAACACACCTGACCCGCTCGCACACTCATCGCACGCTCATCGGCACAGGGCTTCCAAGCCTCTTGAAAGAGGCCAGTGGCAAAACAACATCAAACCACTTTTGAACCTGCATGTCCCCCCTCGGCACTGCTATGGCTGTCAGGGAAGACGGACAAATCTTTATTTAGAATGCGCCAGAGTCCCACTCTGCAGTGACTAAATGAGAAAGTAACCATCACCTCTGGCCAAAATAAATCCAATTCAGCAGCATTTCGGCAGGCGGAGGAAGCGAAGGTTATGATGCTGAAAACCCATCTACCGTAGACTAAATAAGAAACAAATTTTGGGGGAGTAGGAATGCCATAAATTTCTGGTCTGTGAAGGGCTAGGAAGGTCCTGGACCTGGTCCTTCTCTCATGCGGTTTTGCTGCTGGTGCAACAAGAAGTTTGGCACAGCTACATTTACCTACATCAAGAAAAGAAAAAAATCTTGGGCTCGAATCCACACGATGGATCTAGAGGTTTGAAACAAGAATTTGTTTATCTCCTACACCGGCAAACGAACTACCATACTAAAACAGTCTTTTGGGTTTGGGATGCAAACTTAATTATCAGTGGCTCTCTAAAGGATACTTTGTGGCTTGGTGTTTCTCCCCTCTCCGCGACTCACACACAAATCAGCAAGCAGGTATCAGGTAGTATATTCTTCCTAAAAGACACTATGCCACTTTCTACAGCTTATCCTTCCTTTTAGGAAAGGCAAATTCCACATCTTAGAAACATAACCAAATTCAAAATGTGTTGGAAGGCATTGTTCCAAAATGACTGTGCACGTTCAGGATGATATCATCTCCTTCTGCTTACACAGGAACAATCCTGTTTATGAGATCACAAGAGACGCCATAATAATTTAATTTGATACAAAATGGAAAATAACAGAATTGCTCGCTAGTGCTGCATACCATCTCCCTTCTCCCTCCCAACTGTTTGCTCCCTGTTTCTTTGAAGCTACTTACTGGACATTGGTAAGAGATTCAGATTTATTTTTTTTTAATTAAAAATAACCAGCTGCAAAGACTTCTGGGAAGAAAAAAATTCTTCATTTGCATTGCAGCAGCATCTAGACCAAACCCTTGGCACTAAAAGGATTTCATCCCACCAGGTCTGAACCCACAATTTGAGATTTCTCCTGCAGCGGCTACAAAAACCCCTCGCTCAGAGCAGCAGAGCGGGCAGCTGCCTTTCTCCCTTAGCTTGAGGGGACTCTGGTGAAGTCATCGCTGTCTGCTGTGGGACAAACTTCAAACCCTGAAATGTGGAAATAGTGTGTAAACTTTGCAGCATCATTTCTGTAAGTGAAAATATTCTATGAAGTTGGGTTTTTTTTAATTAGTAATTTCTGGTTTTGCACTAGCAGGGCACCCTGCATTAGGAGACGGTTCAAACTCCATAAGGAATCTCGGTTTTTCCACTGCTCTGCAAAGAGCCACTCAGCAACGGCTGTTTGGTAGCCCTTACTGCATGCCTGGCACCACTTCTGAAGTTGAAGAGTATCTTTTGGTGACTTCACTGGGACCCACCCAGGCCCACTCAAGCAAAATCACCACCAGGTCAAAAGCTCCACAGGCTTCAGTGGCATAACRACTACATATGAACATATGCACACAGTACATATGAATTACAGTTTAACTCTGTACCCCGAATAGTTAGGAAAGGAAATAGGTTTAAATGACTTCTTTATCTCTTGCTTTTTGAGGAACTAACTACACTAATTGCATTCCCAGGTCTAGGTTACAATGCTCTGCACGCACAGCCAAGCTCATACAGCTCGAGGCCTCCCGTCCGAACCAGGTTGTACTCGATCCTGCACAGAYGCAGCAGCTACAGGACTGACAACGTTTTCATGTCACACCACGCAGGCACACTGATGGCGACTGTGGTGTTCAATATTCATTTGGGATGAATCATCTTGCACGCCTGTAATAAAATTCCCAGTGCCCAACACCCTCACGCTTGCTGCCTTTGGCATATGGTTTTAGAGGAAACAAACAGTTACGACATTCATCTCTCGCAGCTGACGAAGCAGTCCACGGGAGCGAACACAGGGTTGTCATTTGGTCGTTTATCATCTGGCGATCTGGTGATGAATACTGCATTAGGAGCAAGGCTGGCCAGGAAATGGGGAAAGGTCAGAGTAACCAAAGGGGGCTCCCCCCACCCCTCTTCTCTCCCCTCTTTAGCCCCTTTGCTCCCACTGCAGAGTCCATCCTGCACGTACAGTGCCATCTGGGTTTTTTCCCCTGTTACAATATCCTGTGGCATATATGTCTAGGTTTTCTGCTTTCATGAGGTCATTCAGACCAGTATGAGTACGTTCTCTGAGTGTTTTTCAACCCCCTCCTATTTAGAAACCAAATCCTATTCATTAAAACCTAAATCACTAAGCCTGCCAAATTATTATCCCCAGAATATCGCGTGTCCCAGATTCTCCCTGGGCTGGACCTCTCTTCCGACAGTCATATTCTTCAGGGACTTAAAGCAGTTGTTGTTTGCAGGGGATCCGAAACACCAATAAACTGCTTGAAACAGGAAAAAATATCTAAAAATCTTTAGATATCTTTTAGCATAGTAAAATCTTTGAACAGTTTGACAACTCTGAAATCACCATGTAAGCCTAACATTAAGGGAGTACGTTTGAAAATTTTGGCTAATAACCATTAACACATCTATAAAAAAGACAATTTTTTCAATATGCTGTAATGAAAAATACAATGAAAAATACAATGAAAAATCTGTGATGCATGAAAATGTTGTAAGCTCACTGTGTTAAAAAAACTTCACCAAAAGTGAAATAAACTGCACTTTAATTCACTTTTCTCATGTCGCACTTCAGCAGCTCCATTTACACTACTGCACACAGTTGTACAGTTGTGTTTAAGAGAAGTGTTTCTATTTTTTATTAGCACATACTTGTCTATATAGAATTTAAAATCGGAAACATCACTTCATATACTGTGAAAATAACAGTCAAAGCTCAAAGCCATTCTTGAGCACGAGGTCTTCTTTCATTGAGCACATTAGTAAGGAAGAGCCAATTAAAAGGAACCTTGGGTACAGCTGCTGCTCAGGCTGGTTTTCATTATTCCTCAGCACAGCACGTGCAATTTGAACATCATATGCATTCATACAAGGAAATTATACCCTAGTATAACGGCTTTCTTCCATCCTCCCATGTGTATTTGGTGAATTCACCATGGTCATCCACAGTTGGATTTTATTTTGTTTTGTTTTTTGAATTTTGCAACTTGGTACTATTTCTCATGGTTAAATGAAAAGGGAAACTTCTCGTCTCTGTTAATGTGTATCAGGATCTATATCCTTCACTGCTGATGCAAAACAGCATTTTGTTTTTCTTATTTATTCCACCTCAGTAAATCTGCCTGCCCAGTCCTCATGTTTTGATTTAATGTAATGCCTGCAAGATAAACCCTGTCATTTGTAATAATTTGTAAACCTTCATCTTTAAAATGCATCCAATCTGTCCTGCAGCCCTGTAAACTATCTGTTAACATTTTGCTTCAGCTTGCTCATGGTGTTCTCCTCTGATAAGGGCTGCTGATACGCAGTATAAAGCTGACTTATTTCTTATCTCCATCAACATGGGTGTTGTTCCATTTCCAATTAAAAAAACTGGGGCAGCAGCCACTCATCTGTGTGCAGAGAAACAAATGTCTGATAAACACTGAATCCATCASCTGGGTAATATCACTGCCTGAATCAGCTAGGAGATTCATGAAAATAAGTATTAAAATATAAAACTGGAATTTGTACATTATTTAGCAAACTTTAAAAATCTGAGATCAATCTTTTTCATTTATCCATCAGTAAATATTCATAAAGCACATTAGCTTGTGTAAATTGTCTCAACTACGCTGCAATCCAAAATAGCTGGCCGTCCCCATTTGCCACAGGGATGGGAAACACAAACCGGTACCTATGCGACACCATCGTTCAGATCTGACTGTATTAGGTGCTCAAACCGTAAACAGATCTTGCTGCTGCATTCCAAGTGCTCAGGCAGCACTGCTTGGCAGTATTGCTTTCCAGTGTTCTCCTCCTGAGTATGGGGAGCCCTGTATATAGACAGCATGTAGTCCCAGCCCAACTTCCTCCAAGTATTTATTGTGTACAATTACAGTACATCATTGAGGGGTCCTTGCATTAAAAAATATAACCCGGAAACCTGTAGCTTAAAATTCTGGTAAAGGGAAAAAAACTTTCAGCTTAAAAGTACAATTTGCTAATAGTTAAATGCAGATACTTTCCCCAGAACTCGGCAGTGCAAAGCATACTGTGTGTGAACCTGAATACCCAAAGCAAAATGCTCCGGATCTTCTCTTGCTCGGTCTTAGCAGTAACAACATCCCCCAAGCCCTCTATGACATTGGTTTATCTCCTTGGACTTTGCAATTCATTTCTGGAAGGAGGAGTTAAAAGACTTTGTGAACAGCGCTTCAAGCTGTGGTGGTTGCCTCGCAATCCCTGGATCTAGGGCACCTCATAAAGGGCGGCCATTACACTAAGCACTAAGTCCAGGTGGGATCTTAGAGGAAGCAGCCAGTATTGCAAGCCCGGCAAGCATGTAAGGCATAGCAGGCAGGAGATCCGGTCCGGACAGTAAATGGACACATTTTGGAAGGGGTCAGCTTCTGTTTTACACCCCAAAGCGAAGCGACAGCATTTTCCAGGAATTTTCTTCACACAGAGAAAAGGCTCATTTTTCTCCATGGGAGCTGCTGGTGAAAGACCCCTTTTGAAAAATCCTGCCATTTCAGAGGTACCTGGTGCCTGCTGAGCCCATCTAAACACCCAGCTGGGCTCGACAGTGTTAGCACTTTGGAAAATCTGTCCCCCAAAACTGAATATGCCTCCTACATCACCGCTTCACGGCAGTAACTTTGCAGGGGGATCTGGGCTATTTATTTTGCTATTGAAACTAGAAGTAGGACTGTTTCAGCTTTCCGCATTTTAATTCGCTGTGAAACATACTGGGAATCGAAGTGAATAGAAATAAAGAGCATGATGTGAGAGACCACGCGTTACTTTCAGAAATGAGGGAACTGGCAAGAACGAAGCCTTGAAGTGTTACATACACATACCTATGTAACAGATCCAAAGTATAAAATTATCACAGAAAAACTAGGAAATGATGGTAAAATTAAGATAGGAGGTTCCCCTGCTTGAAAACAACAGATAACCACCTTGACTTGGTAACAGATTTACCGTTCTACATGTTGTGCTTTCATCCTTGCCAAAATAAAAGGGAAACCATAAACTTCTCATAAACACACTCGGCAACACATTTCGTTTTGCACAGCTGCTAACGCATATGGATAACTTTCTTTGGTGTTTATTGTACATGAGTTCTATCAGTTTAAAAGAAACTCATCGGTCAGRAGAAAAAATTGCTCTAATTTTTGAAGAATGATCTATGAGTTCAAGATGGCTTTATAGACAAGGCATTTAGGACATTTTGTACATTAATTACTCAAAATCTGCAGTGAGGTGGGTTATTGTCCACATACACTAATGGCTTTTCAAGTTTAATCTCTCACCAGTGGACCTCCTTTTGTGAAATCCCTAATGGATTATGTAGTACTATGTCTAATCACTTGACAAATTTCATTTACTTGAAACTGAAGATAGGTTTGAATTATACAAAGCATGTAGAAGGAATCAGATTCAAAGTAGGAAAACAAAATCTGGTACTGGACAGTACCGGGATTTATCATTACGCTCACATCTGAACTGTTTAAACAATAAATTAAACAACTCTACTTGGGGAAATGTATGAGTTGTGTATCAGCTGTATATGCCTATGAGATACTCAGATTGCTTTAACCGACACACAACAGGTTCAAAAGTATACTGTGACTCATGTAAAAAGGCAGTGGAAATTTTAGTAATTTTGTTACTGCTGTATCATTTAGCAAAAAAATATTGCTATGATTTGTACAGCAGTCTGCTACACTGAGGAGGGACATTTATTTGGCATAAATTATATGATGCAGAAACAAAACAGTCCTTTGCTAGTTGAATTTACCCTCTGAAGTTCAGCACTCCAAATAAATCACCTGTAAGGCTGCGATGGATGAAGCACCTCTCCTCCTGCGCTGCTGTCTCCCTACCGCAGAACCGCTACCATGGAATTGTTCTCTCCATTAAGCAGCAATTTTTGGTGATTAACACATCCTGAAACCTGATGTTGTGAAACTCATTGCATTATTCCCCATTATCATAGCACAGGCATATCTCTACATAAGCAAGATTTGCCAGACGGCACCATAGAAAAGGAAAAGGAATTCAGGAGTAGCATTTGGCACCAAGCTAACTACACAAAGGTTGTGTGATAGTATAATCTATTATATGTTATTATAACCTAGGTCTCCCACACTGCATTGCAAAGCCTTGCTACATGGCTAGTCTCAATGAAAACACCAGATTACAGCTCTGGAAACGACATGCAAACACACAGGCACACGCTACCTCTGTAAAACAAATTTACCAAAATCCGTCAACGATTCAACAATAACAAGACTTCTTTTGCAAACATCATTTCTGGTAGGGCTAGGACAGATTCAGAGCAAATACAGACGCAGACAGAAAGATTGCTGCTCTATTAATCTGTTGTCAAGCCATGCAGGAAAGGACGGCTGAAAGCCCGAAGATGCAGTAATGATTGTTTAAGAGCTATTCTAAAAAGTGACAAAACTGGCCTAAACCTCTTTAAGCCCCCTGAATGAAAAGATTTAAACAGGCTATTGTTAGACCCCTGGGTACCTTTTTTCTCTTGGCTTTGTTCTGCATTTTCCTCCGCTGCAGTTTCCATGGCTGGCTTCATACCATCCACCAAAAATGCCGCCCCCCCCCTCCCCCCCCAGCAAGCACTTTTTCTCTTCGCCTCCTTTCTCACTCCCTTCCGTCTCCTATTTACGGCGGYGGTGATTGAGCGGCTCTGTTCTCCCCTACAGTAGATTACAGTCCTTTCCAAAACGCCAGAAAAGTCTTGTCAGCTTCAATTTCGCTCCGCTGACTGGTCCACGAGGAGCGGTGCCAGCGAGCGCTCAGCCATACGTCACCGTGGTCCCCAGCTATAAAATAGCCAGCCTGCGCCCCACCGTGCCCCGGCTCGCCGCGTCGCGGGGACCGGCATCACCAGCTCGCGCCCCCTTCCCCTCGCCCTCCGCTCTCCCCCTCTTTCCCCCTCTGCCTCCCAAGGCTCCCGTCGAATGTTAATCAATTCTCTCGGCGGTGAATGGATTGGTGACATTGGGAGGGGAGATGCGAGCGAGAAAGAAAGGAGGCCCCCCGGGCACCGTGGGGCGAGCCCCCCAGCCGCCGTCTCTAAGGGGAGTGCACGCCGGCACACAATCGCAAGGCTCCCTTTCCCATGGGACCTCGTTATTATGCTTCGCGTTTTGATTTATTCCACATGCCCTCTGCTCTTTCAAGGGGCGGGGGGCGGTGGGTCTGTTCTCTCTGTTTGCTTTCTTTGCCGAGTAGGTTCCGCTCACCCACGGCAAAAGACTGTGTGAGAGAAGCATAAAAGCAAAAGTGGGCATATATATATACACGGAAAATTTAAATTCCTTCTCTGACTAGCAAGCACGATGGAAAAAAAAGCACAAAAAAATCCAAGCAAGCAGAAAGGAAGCAAGCTCAAGTGACCTAAAATGCACGTGCAATACTTTAAAGGCTAAAATGTTTAAGAAAACACAGCTTGGGTTTTTAAAAGGATGTCTGCCATTAGAAACCTAAAGCCATGCTTAGAAGCGAGTTGCTGTTAAGCACATGTTTGGTCACTCCCCTAAATCAAGACAGACTGCAGCACGATCTAACAAGCTGTACTAACCTGGCTCTGGGAGCAACGAAACCAGGACGTGTCTACACTGCGTGCGGTGACTTTAGCTGTCCCCAGCCCGCTCTGAGCAGCCCCGTGCCGGGGAGCCACAGACCAGGCAACACCACGCAGCGGTATTATTCACCTTCCAAACCCCAAGATAACTGACATATTTAAGGCTGCGCTGTAGTCAGGCTAATTAACCTTGCCTATCACTTTGCTTGTCTCCATGGCCTCACAGCGTGCCACACTGCACAGGGCAGACATGCCCAAAGGCACCCCTTTTTGTGTGTAGGATGATGGAGCAACCATGGAGTAATGGCCTTTGCGGGCTGGCAGGCTTCACCGGTCCAGCCACTGCAGCCGATTCTGCAGGCTGCAAAGACGCCTAGCAGATTCAGCAAATGCTGGGGATGTTAAAACCTACACGCTGCGTGTTCCATATAACAGCTTCAACCAGGAGAGTGGGAAGAGGGAGGCAGTCCAAAGATTTGTCGCTGCAATTCAGCCTCTTCTGATTGAAGTTACTACACCCACAATTTTGCTGTGCATTTTTATTTCTATAGATGCCTAGTGAAAAGCACAAAAAAACCTCAGACCCAACCTTTAGAGAAAGTTCCCTTCTCTTGCAAGAAATCAGTGCACAAATCCTCTTCTCTCACCATGGACACCACAGTTGTTACTTTGCTTTGGGCATTACTGCTCAGACATATGCTTCAGCCCAGATGCCAAGAGATCTTGGACTCATTCTAAGGTTTTTTATCACAGCATTAAAACTTGATGTCAAGCTTTTGTCTAAAAAGCTTTCTTGGAGTCTGCATTTGAAGCTCCCACCTCAGCAGACCTTTTTATAAGCAGGATGAAGTTAATTTGTAGAGGAGATGAAGTATCCTCAGGAACCAACGTGAGGCAATGAGTTGGGCTCCTGAAGGTAATCAAATCAGCAGCCCCAGCAGAGACCTCAACCCAGGTGCAAGGCATATTTCTCCCACCTCCTTCTCCAATGCCCACATAACAGTCCATACACATACTGAAATCCCTGCCCAGCAAGACCATGTACTGCAAATGCACTCCCTCAAGGAAGCAGCTGAAAGGTGAAACCATAGGTGATGTGTTTGCTGTACTCTTTTAACCTTTACTAAAAGTTGTTCAAATCCCACAGGCAAGAAAGGAAAGACAACTTCTTTACATTTGGGATAATGATTATACAAAGGAAACGTTCTACAAAGTGTGTTTTCTTCCCCATTTAACATCAATAAGATCGAAAATCCACAGCAAACACACCCTACTTGCTGAAAGGCATACCAATTTTAGCCATTGGTCAAAACAGTTGATAGCCTCCGACACTGAAATTCCCTTCTTGGAACTTCTCATTGTTCAATCGGTACTTCTGGTCGCTGCTGTCATAGTCTAGATCTCTGTTTCTTAATGATCTTTGCTTAGTTTGGAAGTCTAAAAGTTTAAAAGGTTGAAACCTCTCTTCTGACTACCCCAAGTTACAAAAGGCCTGTTCAAAAACTAATTCAAGTGGTACAATATTAATGCACTTATCAGTATAAATATACAGAAAATACAGATGTCATCTGGAATTTCCTTTCTTTAAACAGAAAATACATTAGACAGAACCTTTGGTTACAGACTGTCCCTGGAGGAAACCCACTAACGAAGCCCTCCACTCTGTATCAGTGAGATCTACTCCTTCAAACAGCTGCCTGCTTTCCTGCTGGCAAGCAGATTTTATTAGGCAGGCTCAGGACTTCAGAACAGATGTTCTACAAACACAAAAATAACAGGCTGGGAGACTATTTCCCCTACTTTCTCCCATGATAACGCTTTCCCCAAACAAGCCATGAAGTATAGTGCACAATACCAGAATTAACGTGACAAGAGCTTGAACTGAAGACTTCAGAAGCCATCAGTCCCAACTATTCAAAAGCATTAATTCTAGCTACTAAATCATCCTCTAAAAGCTACAAGTGATACATGAATGTGAAGTTCTCCCCCCTCTCTTCTTACTGCTTTCCAGATTGCTGTAATATATGATGGGTTTTAAGCACTTGACATCTTAAGTAATTTCTTAATCTTCAAACAGAGGTTTGATAAACACAGCAGACAAAACAAACTATACGCTATTTCCTCCAGGGCTAACAGGGGTGCTGATCTTGCGCTTTGAGCATTAATCTCAGCCAGCAAGTTGTCTCATCCAATGCTCCCTCCCTTAATCAATACATCCTTTTCATAATATGTGATGAGACTAGGAGACATCAAGTCTATGCCAACAGGGCAAAAGACAAAGCCACAAAGGCAGAAATTATAAAAAATTCTTTAAAGACTGATATTCAGCAAAAACCTGCTGTGCAGACCCGGCTGATTTAGACAACCAGCAACCAGGGAAGGCGGCTAGTTACATTTCAGGAGCTCAGCCCAGCATTTTATTTGCAGACCAAAATAAAAATGAAAATGAGGGGAGGGGCTGAGCAGTAAGGGTTTCTGCTGCCTAAAGCACAGCTCTGAGCCTACAGCCAAACCTCAGGATGAATAGCAGTGGAGTAAAGTATGAGAAAGCACCGCAGACCAAGTGACATTCACTGCAAAATAATTTTTAAAAAGGAGGTTTTAATCTATTTTATCTAGTTTTTAAAAAAACATTTAATCATTTTGCTCAGCCAAGTAAAATAGTACAATTGCACAAGTTAAAAAAGGTATTAAAAACCCAATTCTGTTCGTGTGCCAATTCCTTTTGAACATCTATCTTTAATGTCACTGAATCTAGTTTACATTCCTGAAGGCTGAGGAGCTCTATCATAAGCTACAGCAAATTCTTCACAAGCTTTCAGGAGATGAATACACACTTGCCATTTCTACAAAGGCTTCACAGAGCTGTGATAGTGTTCTCACATACTTCAAGAGTAGTTTGAGATTAGCCTATGAGATCCGAGACTCAGAAGTTAAAATTCAGAGACTGTCCTTCAAACAAGACTGACATGTATTCCAAACAACTAATTTTAAAGACAACTTGTAGAATACTTTTTTTTTTTAGGAAATATGCAAAAATATTCAAGAGAAATAACATAATAACACATGCAGCCACTTGGTGTGTCTCTCAACGTAATTGCTTATGTTCACACCAGCTTTAGACCAGTTACCTAAGACTTGAGTATAAAACCCAATCTGAATGCTTATGCAAAAGCAGGCAAATTTTCCATGTGGATAAAATCAAAGCATGACAACAAGCTTTTAGCTGTGCAGTGGTCATATACCTGGCAAGTACTTGAAAAAAATTTGGGGCCTGTTCTTTCAGACATACTAAATTACTAGGAAAATGAAATCCAAATTAATGAACAAATAACAGTGGAAAAAAACTGCGCTTTTACCACAGTATAAAATATAGACTACTAAAAAACATGAGCCTGCACTGCACTTAGGGATCTCAATTTTGGTTTTCTGTAGAAAGGGAAAACTAAAGGCTTAAGTGTGGATAGTGGTTATCTTTGCAACCAAGGAAAATCACTGAGTTAACTGATGCAGGTAAGTCCAGGAGGGTGAGCAGACCTTAACAGTGTGAAGGCGCCAGTCCTGTGACCCCCTTAATAAAGCCCCATGAAGATGGCAATAATTGCTGCCAAGCTAAGTGCCCGGTGGCAAGGAGGCAGGCAAAGTAGATGCCGTTCAGTTGTTGGGTTTCATACACTTCTCTGGCCGCCCTGCTAGCTTCCAGCTGGACCACTGTTTTAGTCGATGGCAGTCACAGCCACCGGCGAGAATCAAAGGCAATAAACAGCCTAAATCCAGAACACACACGGATAGCTAACTTTTATTTGGAACATCAAGGGGAGGGGGGGAGGGGGGGGAGAAATCCCTTGAAGAGTGAATCGATGGTTCTGTATGGCTTTTCCAGTAGCTAAGTCTCATCAAGTCCTAGTCTCAAAGAAGACTCAAATAGCAGAGACGTGAAAGCTACCAAAGGAAAAAGCCTGAAGAGCTATAATCAAAGTCAAAATGAAAGCAAAAGTTGATGATGTTCTTAAGCAGCTGGGAGGTCCACTTCTGCTTATGAAAGGCAGTCAACAGCATGGAAGTAATTAAAAAAAATGCTAGATGTTATTTCTTTATCCTAACTAATGCCTTTAATAAGTTTTTTTTCTGGGTAAGTAAGAACTGTGGGTGTTATTTAAAGTACAGACCTGGGGAAAATAATTCAGAACCCTGATAGACAGAACACAGGAATCTCAACTATGCTGAAGACTTTTGAGGAAAAGCGGTAAAAATGAAAACAAAATAGGCTACACTTGAAACTGAGCTGGAAGCAACATCACCTCCTGCACCCCTCTCGTGCGAGGCTGCCTGGAGTAGCACCACACTCTTGGCAAGCCAGACAGAAACATGCTGACAAACTGGAGCCCATTTATACTACAGCTGAAAGAGCACACAAATATAGGCAAAGCTAAATGAAAAATGAAGAGAAAGTAGGAAAAGCCTCTAAACATTCACATGGTATAAATAAATAACAAGAAGAGAAGAACTGATTTAATATAATAAAAAGAGGATGCAGTTGAAAGGGAAAATTCTGACTAAATTTTCAAACTTCCTGACATCAAACCAACCTCTAAAGGAAGCAATGAAATCTCCTCTCCTATGGGACTTTTAAAAACAGTAGACAGAAAAGCAGTGGATGTTCTGAAGAGGCAAGAGGCAAGCAGAACATGCTGCTTGCTGTAACAGAAGTTCAAACCGCATTACATGTTGGGCCGCATCACCTCATAGCCAACTCGCATCCCTTGACTATTGAAAACAAGTGCAGTCACATCCTTGCACTTACACATTCACAGGATTTAGCAGAGACCACGTTGGGATGACAAAGACTACGAGAAAAACAAAAGCAAAGACACCCCAGCACCTCCCCCCGAAGTAGTTTTCATTCAGCAAGCAACATTCAGAGCACCAGCCTCAATGGTCGTCTTCAGCTTCTACTCCAGCTCAACAATTTTATGGCAATATGTATAGTTTCCTACAAGTGTAATGCATGGCAAGTTTCAAATGGTTTAAATTTAAAATTAGGCAGCAAAACAAGGATTTGAGTTACTCGATCTTATATACATTTTCTGTTCAGCAGTGGCAACATCCTCACATATGTGACTAATATATGAAGTCCTTCAACAGTGCTTCAAACGTTCCTCCATCATTTTAAGGGCTAGGTTCTTGATTTTGGCACACATAACCACCTTTTTTTTGCTCTCTCTGTCACCTCCACGACAGAGAACCTTCACAACAGCTGTCATGCTTGTCTCTCCATCCCTCTGCCTCGAGTCAAGCATTCGGCGGCAGCAGGAACGCTGCAGTGCAGCAGGAAAGAGATATGCTCAGGTCCTTTGTCTTCATTCCCTTAATTCTGCGCCTTAAAGACAATTCAACCTACTTAGCTTTTGCTATGAACCCTCTCCTCCAATACTCTTGCCAAAGCCTACTGCCATCTCAGGAGACTAACAAGAGTTCCTAAATACTTGGACGTACTGAAATAGCATCCTAGATATTTATGTCGCTCTTACTAGCACTTCTAGTAAGTGCCTCTTGTACTTGTAGAGGAGCTATTTCTGCCAGAGTTTTAGAAGGCAGCAAAGGTACTTTTTTATATTATAAATTTATATTATTATTTTTTATATTATAATATACTCCTGCTAATACAGCTGCTCAGTCTCAAAACACATGAGAGTTGAGACAGGATCAGTATTGGGAGGCTACCTGTTGATTTTTTTCTTTATCTATCTATAAATAAATCTAAACTTCACTGAGTACAGCCTTGACACAAACTTACTCTTCTGCTCCACAAACTCAGATTTAATCAGACAATCCTGTGTTAACTTTACATCCAGTTCTGATTTTCAAAATTGCCCTCCCACTCTTTGCATAGACATCAGCATCCCACCTACAATCTCTCATCTATTCAGTGCTTGTTTTGTTCTTCAGTCTTGGCCTCAGTCCAGTCTTTTCACAAAGTGTGGAAAAAAGCAGGGAAATATAAAGAAGTACAAAACTCTACCGATCCCCCAAAAGAAACCAGGGCTACTCATTATAAAAAAGCACCCCACACTGGAGGGGCATGGGGGAAAGACAGGGATGAAGACACCTCCTGAATTTCATGAGGGATTCCATGCATAAATCATAGATACATATGTGTGTGTGTGTATACATATGCAGAAAACATGTATGTGTGTGTACATGAGTGTACCTGAAGAAAACATATGTATGTGATTATATACATATTCTTATTGACCAGAAAACCTTATCAGCATCACTGAAACCACGATGAGAAATGCAAACTAATTTATAAAGTAATGCAATAGGTATTAAGTTTGATAGTGAATGCACAACTAAGCACCATCCCAGTGCTACAGCCTCCTCCAGCTCAAGATTTCAGGGCCGAGAACCAAGTTACCCAGTGTCAGACCGGAGATTGCGGCAGAGCTAAACCATGCGGTGAGAGCATTTGTTAGGCACCGCTACCTGCTCAGGATCCCGGGTTGAAAGGCTGGCCCCACCAACACCAGGCTCAGCCACACATTGCTCCAAGACCCACTCATGGATTATTGGGCAGTTGCGTGTCAACGTTTCGAAAAGCCCACTTAATCTGGCAGTCAAAACCGTTGACATAAAAGAAAGCATCAAAATAACGACTGGTACAAGGTACTGAAATTCACTGTTAAATGTTTCAGCACCTTGTAAGTCACTGTGGCTGTAGCTGTTTCCCTGATACTAAAAAGTCACGTTCCAGTGTAATTAAACTATACTTTGGGAAAGATCCTGGACCGGCTCTGTCATGCAGCCCTGGACAGCCTGCTGAATTGCAAATATAGTTTTTCTGTTCACACACAAGACACTAGTCATGAAATCCTCAGTTAAGACACTAACGAAAGGGTCCCCAATTAATCGTTGTATTCTTTGCAAGAGCAGATATCCTCATTAGGAAAGCGGCAGGACGTTAACAAGTTCCACTTTGAGGGTGTCCAATTAACTCATCGACTAAATATGTGCCAGGCAACTTCGACCGGCCTAGCTGTTCCAATCCCCTCTTTCTAGTCGCATCAATTGGGATCCCAGTCATGTATAAAGTAGCGGTTCTTTCTGCGCTTTACAATGCCTTTGAGAACGCCGATGGTGGACAACAAACAACGACCACTGAAGTGTTTAACAGGTCTTTCACTTGCACCCATAAAAAGTTAAGTGTGCACGCAGTGAGTTCAGTGCAATTAAAAAAACCCCCACCCTCTACCTTATAAACAGGGAATGACTTAACCTGCCAACAACGAGCACGGTTGGAGCTCCGTCTGGATAATGTCACGCCTCGATTTTTGCCGAACCTCAGCAGTGGGTGATCTGGCATACAAAGTGAGCTCCGAGACAAAAGCACTATAGGGTGAGTTAAGGACAAAGTAGCAGCTTTCAGCCTGGATTCCCAGATAGGCTGTCAAGTAAAATCCCTTGCCAGGGCAGGATTATTCCCTAGAGTATACATTTCCAATGCTTTGTCTTGCCTAATTTTTTAAGTGTCTCAAGCTTGGAGCCTCTCGGTCATTTTGTGTGACAAGCCATTCTGCAGCCCGGCAGGTTTTGAGGCTCGGCACAAAGGAGGGCTCGCACAGCGGCCAGGGCCCCGCTGCAGTCAGTGCAGAAGGAGCCGCTTCTCCAAAAGGAGCCGGAGCGGGATCCCGGCCTCCGAACTGGCCTCCCGACCCGCTGCCTGAGAACCTCCCGGACTCTCTTTTGAGCGATCCCACCCTGACACTGCCTAGTTACATCCCCATTTCTCTGTTTCTTTCCAAATGTGACATTCACTTGTTTTAAACAGCTGAAAAGCATAATTTTTGCACTTTGTCGTGAGTCAGAGTGAAATTCATTTAGCATCTACTTTTCTTCATATGTTCCTTGTATCATTCCCATCCCATTTTATTTCTGCTCTCTGGGTTTCAGCACATTTGTAACCATCTCTCTTGCACTCAGAGCTTCCCAAGTGTAAACACTAAGCACTACCATTATGTGTCTGCTCGCATTTGTTATTCAAAATGGCACCAGGCATTTTTGCTCTCAGTAGTACTACAGACACATCTTGTGTATCTATCACCACTACCGATTCCTGAAGTACCATCATCTGCTCCACCTTTCTGCACCTTTTGGAGAGGAAAAGAAAGGAGCTAAGGAACCAGGGAAAGGCAGATGAGATGGACATATTGAAAAAGAATATAATTAAAACATTGGAGAAAAGCACAAGGCAGAAACAACATCAAAGCCTCTGGCTAAGGTTCTTTCTTTGGTTTGTAGGAGAAACTGCGTCTCTGCATCAAAAAACTGTATTATGTCAAGTGTGCGCTCACCATCCTGGAGGTGACTGAAGCCATGTTGCCCAACGTGGGACAGAGCTCCTCTCACTGCAGATCAGCGACTTGCCCACAGGTTGCAGAAAATGAACTCAGCTTCTCATGCCCAGCCAAAATCAACCAGCCCGATTTGCCTGTTCACAGGTTTATTAGTACGGGGAAGAAACTGAAGATGAACTGCTACTTTAAAAGTATTTCTAAGCACTTAATTCCAGCTATGGTCCTCAGAAATATTTAAACTAATTGTGTGTTCAAGTGTAGCACATATTTCCACTGCAGACAGAACATCACCAGATTGCAAATGCAATCAAAAGCCCATTTTCCTAGTTTAATTTGCCATTAGTACACTGCAGGTTTATAGAGCCAGACAAACAACTACAACTAAATTCTCATTGCCATTTCAAACCGTTTCCAAGCAAATATCACAGCAACGTTACCAGAACCCYGAGTTCATTTAATCCCGAATTCTCTACAATAAAACAACACTAGCACCTGTTAAAAAGAAAACAGAAAATGTAGTCCTCCTGGGTAAACCGAGCATCTCCCCAGCTCCAGACCAACAGGGTCAGACTCCTGAGATACAATCCATGATTTAAAGAGCTTTTCATGACTTTAAGGAAGAGAAGAGAAGAAAAAAMCAAACCCTAGGTTTTTATATATATCATGCAGTATTTAAAGAGTAGTGCTTCCAGATTTTTAATACATAAACACTGATGAATGTATTTATTTCAACCTAAAATATACTCACATAAATGAGTGGTAACAGACTAAGTAGCATTTTACAGATTCCCTTCTGTTTCATAACTGTGAAGGAAAAAACCACCCCAACCGCAGCAGCACCCATTTCCCGAGTTGAAGGCGCCTCTTTACTGAGGGAGCTCAGCACCGCGCAGCCAGCAAGCACCACCACCCTGCAAGCATCAGCAACTCGGAAAGGAAGCGATGGAGGCCTTGTCAAGAAAAATCAGTTATTTCAGCTTAAACTGCCCTTACAGGGAACAGAAAGTAGCTGCCTGCGTTACCCAGAAAGAAATGCTGGGTTAGAGGGCTGCAGGACGGGTGACGGTGGCCGGCGCTTGCAAATCTTGACGACAAGCCCCTCTGCTCCTGTCCTGGCTGGCAGCGGGGTGGCCGACACGGGGAGCACCCCCGAGGACACCTGTCCCCGGCAGCAGCGGTGGGGGGTCCCGGCGGGGCGGGGGGCAGCCGGCGCCCATGGGAACCCGCGCGGCCCCGGGGCTTCACGGGTGACCGGGCTCGTCAGCCCTATTCAGCCCCGCTCCCCGYGCACAATAACCAGCAGCCGCGCTCCCATAATACGGGCCTCCCCCTTCTCCCCGCTTTTATCATCCTTCATATCTCAATGATGACAGGACTGAAAGGGCTTCTGATGGGAAATGTGCTTCAAATTAGCATATTTCCCCCTGCGTACAATGGAGGCATTAAGCTGCTGCGTTTTCAAAGTCCAAACAAAAGCAGCCCAGGCTGTTTTTAGCAGCGCTGTTTGAAGTTTTATTCCCCCTCTCTCTCCCAAGTTGCAAGCATATTTAACAAATTTTCACTCTTTCTGAAAAGAAGGAAGCACGACTGATAAAATCTTTTTAGTAAATTATATTATTTGATACGTTTCAGACTTTAAAAGAAAATAAAAAGCCACCCTTCCGATGTGGCAAAGAGCAACAGGGTGTCTGTGCTGTGTTTCCACTGAACCACAGGCTCGAGGTCCACCCCCGGTGAGCTTGTCTGGCTGCCCCCAGCACTTACATGGACCCTGTCATCGAGGATTTTGGAACTCAAATACATTCACAGTAACCCAATATAAAGGGTCCTGTACCTGCAGCTCAATTTGCACCCTGTACCAGGGGCACCCTGCTGAAAATACCAGTTTTCAAGGGGAAACAAAACCACTGTGCTGCAAGGAGAAACAAACCAGTCCCCCCCTACCCCAGGATTATCCTTTGCTTTAAAACTTGAGGGTTATGAACAGGAGAGCTGAACCTCAGAAGCACAACCTTTATGAAACAGCTTCAAATTATAAAGTGAATAGCTATTTAGCAGGGAAAGGAGGGCAGGAGGAAGGAGATGGAAATGACAGGAATTCAACACAGGGAGGGGAGGAGGGCAAAGCACTCCCGTATCAAAACATCTTTGGGCAACAACTGCTAGGAGAACAAATCTACCTCAACTCAGTGTGTTGGGTCTGTAATTGCTCGTGAGCACAGCTGGACCATTAGGAAGCCAGTTTGTGGCTTTCTTGGTAAAGAGGCATGTCTACCTTCCTCCTATGTTAAACAGAATTTTCTCTGAGAGGAAAACATAAGATTATATGGTCAAAATGTTTCTCAGAGGAAGGGTTTGGTGGGTTTTGGGATTTTTCTTCTTCTTCTTCCCCCTCCCAAGATTTCCAAGGTATTTATGTAATCTTCTATATGCGGCACAGCTAAGAACATAAATCACGTTCCTTAACAACATGAGATTACAGCAGAAAAGCAGAATGCCAATGAGATCCCAGGCAGGCAGCTTGCAAGTGAGGTGGATATAAAAACTATTCAGAAAAAAAGCCTGGGATGTAGCCTGCAGAAGGAGTCTTGCAGGAGAAATGTCTGCTTTGTTCAGACTCTTCTCCTGTTCTGTTTCAGGAAATTTTCCTGAGGATCAGGATCCATCTCCACTCCTTGATTTCTTTAGCAGCAATGCTCAAAATACTCACCAGTCTCTGCTGTGCACAAGCACTTCGCTCTCAACCATCCACTGTTACCCTGCCACGTGCCAAGTGGCCCACGCAGCGCCGTGTTCCCTCCCGTAGAGTGCCAACCCAGTGGTTTTTGYAAGTCTGCATTACCTGGCAGGAGAGGCGTTTCACCTACTTAGGTCCACCAGAGCCGAAGAGTTCCTGGCGCTGATGCGGTACGGCGTCCATACCGCAACTGTGCAGCAGTGACTGAGGTCTAACAGTAGACGCAGCCCTCCCTCCAGCAGATGTTCTCACACCCTTCTCACCAAAACCTCCTCGGCAGTGTCAAGCGCCTACAGCCCAAGGGTCCGTCCACTAATGACTCGTACTCTCCTCTGATGCACTAGCTCWGCCAGTAACGAGCCAACTTTCCCCCCAGGAAACCTTTTTCATCATCTCCAATCGCCACACGTTTGCTTTAATGATGTGTTTGCTGCACTTGGGGCCACACGTGACTGGATAGCGACTTTCTGACCAAAGGGAGCTAAAGAAATCTGGCTGGAGAGCCATGCATTATTTGGCAGTATTTCTCTACCACCACCTGTAAACTGCCTTTAAAGGCTAGACATGCATTTTCCCATGCTCTGAGTCACTTCACAACTTGCTACCAAAATAGCAGACAAGACCTTCACATGTCACCACAAAAAGGTCTCACGTCAAAGCAAAAGGAGGAAGGACTTATGATGCCTTTCAGAGGCCTTCCTTCAGTCATTGACAGATGGATGAGAGTAATAAAGCAGTCTAGGCAGGAGACAGAGGAATTAAAGGCCAAAATGGAGATCAGTTTTCTCACTCACACTAAGATGACCAGAACTTCACTTTGTAAGCACTCCTTCTGAGATGAGTCCTTTGGAAGTGTTGTTCCATCAACTGCCACGGCAGCTTGGCACAGAAGATAAACAAAACAGATTTCAGCTCTGTTTACAAATGGATGTACTTGCACCACTGCAGTTCTTATAGGTCACAAAAAGGTGGTAAGAGAAATGCCCACTAAAAAGGWCCAGTAAACTCAGCAATGAGATTTTAGGCTTCTTGGGGATGGGACCTATCAACAGACACTTGAGGTAAAATAGTCTCATAACTTTGAATTTAGATCAAGAAAAGAGAAGGCTGAGAAGAAAAGCCCTCCACTGATTAGATTAGGAGATATCAAGTCTCACCTGTGGAATTTCTCTTCAGGATGGTTGGGCTGTGGAGAAGAAAGGAAGTGAAAGAAGTCAGAGCAGGGTAAAGCAGTGCCCTTCACGTTGMCAGTGCCCCAAAGGGACCTGGCCACAGTACTTTACCAATCAAGGAAATATCCTAAAATTCCAGTTATTCTTCAGATTCACTGGATTCAGACCAACGATGAATACACAGCACATGCCGCCATCCGCTGTGGCRTTCTGGCACAGGGCAGCACCCTACCAACAACGGCACCACTCTTCCTTTCAAAAAGCCCCAGAAAGAGCGCTCTGTATTCCCATGCRATGAGACGGGCTTTTACAACTCGGATCACTACAGGGTATTGAACCCTGACAGTATTCCTACCAAAGGTTCGCTTGCTTTTTCTTAGACCTCAACAGGGACGTATGATATCTAAGCTAAAATAAACCATCCTCATTACATACRTTTTGGCATCATGAGTCACTATCTTGCTGAAACAAAACTATCTTCTCACCTCCACATTGAGTAAGTGCTATTAACTTTTCCAGTATCCCACCTACTGCTATTTTCTTCTGTGCAAGTGAACAACCTAGAAGTATCTCAGAATATGCTTCACGCTTCAGCTTTCAGTGAGAAGAGAAAGCCACAGAAAACGTTCAGGACATACTATGCCTGCTCCTGCAGGCAGAAATAGTTTCTGGCCTTCTATATTAATCTCATGAAAAAACAAACCCCAAAACTACTGGCACTCAAACAGAGATTGATTTGCTATGAAGTGGGACAAGTCCCTCACGTCTCCTTTCCTGTCCTTTTAACTCAGTCTAACAAAATTGGCTTCCTGGATTGTTACTATTTTTACTACTTTCTAAACACTGCCCTGACTTGGGGAATCTGGCTGAAGGTATCAAGTTAAGGCAGAGGTGATTTTCGGTCTTCTCAGGATATGGTAGAAATGTGCTAGTCTAAAATTTCTGCTCCAAATGCGAGAGCCCCAGCACCCGTTCAGACACCCACACAGATGTTAAAGAAAAAAGCATCCTGGGCTTTCAAGGCTGCCCTGGGACAGAGGAACGCGGCCTCGTAAAACAGAAGACTCCCTTCAAGTCAAGGCTGGAGAGCTGGGAACACCAAATAGTGGAGCTGGGCCGTCAGCCACATCACGACCAAGATCGGGAGAGTGACGCAAGTGTGCACAGAGCAGGGTGAGAAGAGAAGGAAGTGCTTCCCCTCATTTCATCCTATGCATCCTGCTCCATCCTAGTTGGAGCGCGGTGCCTGGATGGAGGCCGTCATTCACAGCACTGAAGTCTCCCACAGGAATCCTTCCTGGTCTCAGGCGTGCTGCGTGAGCTGGTCCCAAACTGCGGAGAAATATCCTGTGTCCTGCTACAGAGGGATGTACCTCTGAAATGCAGCAACTCCAGAAGCACTCAAGTGCCCGCATACTTAAAAACATACAAACCCTTCTCTTCCCAAAAGCCATACTCCTCTTTCCTTTCTACCTATGCTATACCTGCAATATAACATCACCACGGATGCTGACAAAATTTCATCTCTCTTCTAAATATTTCAGAGAGAAAGGGTTTAGAGCTTAATACAAAAAAAMCCCAATTAATCCAAGATGTAGCAACCAGATATGTGAGATGCCCTACAGAAGTCAAATGTAATTTTCCCACAGTTTTGAATCATCTGATGTAGTGTTAGACATGCTGGTCCATCCAGATAACTATTGTTCGAGATTCTTCCTCAGGACAGAAAATACCTACTAACAATACATAAAGGGTCCCACTTCCCACCCCTACGAGTTGAAGCACTGTTATGAATATGCTGTGCAAATAAGCCCGCTGCAATCCCATGGAAAAAAGAAATTGCACCCCTAAAGCTGAGCAGATAGTCAGAACTGCAACAGAGAAGGAAGACATAAAAGCAGCTATTTCCATCTTAAAATATTTGTAATTTCTACTATATAGCTCGTCATTTTCTTTTTGAAAAGCCTTTGCTTCTCAGTGCTCGTGTAAACCCTAAATTTAGAGACACGGGGGAAGAATTTCTGTTCTTCTACAGTAAGCATTATAGAAAGAGTTTTTGCTTCCATCTCTCCTTTGGATCACATTTCAGCCTGAATTTAACCTTTCTTCACTATACAAAATAGTTGATGTGCATGTAAGTGAATGGGATTAGAGGGGAACGTATGTTTTTGCTTTGAAACATGCCATTACAACACAGTGTTGAAAAACAAAGTACATAAACTGAATAGGCTGTCCTTCTCTGTTTGCCCAGATACTACACAAATGTAGGACAGGTGTATTATCCTTTTTAATGCATAAACTAGGCCAGGAAAAATTACTTTCACAAACACTAAAATCACTTTATTGATCTTTCACAGTAAGTGCCTAGATTTCTACATGGACTCTAAACTACAGGGGTCAATTAGATACAACAGATATCTTTAAACACACCAAATTATCTGAACAGAAAATGTTAACAAATAAAACAGGTTACCATTCGTGTGYGCTACATCTTTCAGGAGCAGGAAAGCTACTTTCAACTTATCCCTAAGGAATGTTTCAGTAATACTTCTCTGAATTTTTCACYAAGTTCTTTCTTTCTTTCACGTATTATTTTTGAAACTTTATAAAAGTTTCCTAAACTCTTCATGCTAATTAGATTCTAATGCAATTCACCAGATGTGGGAAGTCATCGGTACTCTTCACATTAAGGACTCGTGATTCAAAAAAATACCGAAGTTGCTTCAGTTCCTCCTTGGCAAGGGAGCGCTCTTCAGCATTTTGCTCTAACAAAAGTATCAACCAGGGACTAAAGTGAGCAGCACAGGTTACATTTCTACCTTATACCAAGTTTCTCTTCCCAATAGCTTTTTATCATTTACCATTTATTTATGTCTGTGCCCAAATGCAACATCAAAAGCATGAACTATTTTCAGCTGCAACAGCAGTATTTTGTATCTTACCAGTTTATTTGACAATGTTCCTTTTCAGGCAGGATTTTATGGAGCCAGAGGCATATGGAAATAGAGTTTTAAAAGTGAGATGGTTAAGACTCATACTGCACTTAGGAAAYATCCATGCAGCAGGAACAATAACTAGCAACCATGACATTACATTTAAACACTGGTACCCAATAGTTACTGATTAACGTCTCTCTGGAATTCTGCTCCTTTTAAGAAGTGTCATTCTTTTGCCTTCAAAATAGCTATGATTTGCTAATACATGATAYGCGTTAAAACCCCTCTGACAAGCTCTGCCGACAGAGTCATATTTTTCCCACTTGCATTTTCACATCGTTTGAATGCATGCATTGTCAGCCTCCTCTGCCTCCACCTCTCCTTTCCGACATTATGTGCAGTACCCGTTTGTTTCACATTATAAAAAGCACTAGTGGATTCTGAAGCCACCAAAAAGAAGTAACTGGCATGTGGGATCTGTGGGAAATTTGATCYGGTAAGTGAACTGAGTCTCAACTTCAGAAGTAACTGATAAATAGGACAGGATTTTCAAATATTATTACTATAGGATGGGTTGCATTTTCCTTTAAAAGTTATACAGAAGAACTGTGGCCTCTGCCCTTGCAGAAAACTGCGAGAAAGTTGTTTTTTTTAGGAGCGAGGCAGATGGCCCTTGCTTCAAATATAGAAGACCTTCCTACATGGAGCAGAGGTGCTGGCACATGATACGTGGGTAGAAGGATTTTTCTGGGTACTTTCCCAGGAATGTGTGCACCTAAGAGGTGAAATAGCAGGGTAAGAGAGAAAAGAGGAAGAAAAAAAGAAAAACAAAGCTGAGAAGGAAGAGGGAAGAAGGAAGCACCAAAGCAGCAGGCTCAGAAGGCATGGTGACACCATGTTTGTGACAGAGGAAAATGCAAAAAGCATAGCTTTCTGAGCAGATGGGGAATGCAAATGCACCTTTACATGGAGATTCCAATTACCCCATTGATCACTGTTTCTGAATGACTAAAGGCGACTTGAGATGGTGAGCAAAGAAACGACTTCAGTTCAGACGCAGRAAGTGGCAGAGCTCTGTCAGACTCCATCCACCTCCCACGCGAGTGGGAAAGCACTGCTTGGAGTCCTGCGAGCAGGCAGGGTTGTGCCAAACCCACGCGGGGTTTCACCCCGCAACTGGACCACTTCAGGAACTCGAACTGGAGCCTCTCCCATCCAAGCAGCAACTACTGGCAGTTGTCTTCTCGCTCATGGTCTTCCTCCCCTGTTGCCTGTCATGGCCGCGGGCTGGCTTTCTTTGTCTCCCTTCCAAATAATTCCTCCTGCTTTCAGCCTGTGCTTAATCCTCCAGGAAACCTCACTCTCCCGAGAAGAAGAGCGCTTCTGTACGTAATCTCCAGACAGCAGCTGTGACCCCGGCACCCAGAAAGGGGATCATTGTGCAGAACCGTGGTATCAGGGATGAACTTCCCCTCTCCCCCCCGCCATTTATTTAAGGGCTGCTGGAAGCGCACTGTTAGTTTATGCGCACACACTGCCAGCAGYGATTTTCGCCGGCAGCTGTGGGGTGCTTGTCCCTTCACCCTCGTTGAAGGCTACCCTCAGAATCTGCACAACTGTCTACTTTATTATTTTTTATTTTGCCTTTTAAGGGACTGAACTTCCCACCTGCCAACAGAAGGAGCACTTGTTTTTTGCATTCGGTTCTYGAGGCTAGGGTAGTATTACTGAAAAGTCACTTTGTCCATTTTTAATATCCAGAAATGCACAACAGCTGTGCTTTCTCGTAGTCCTTTTGTATAAGAGTGGCTCAGAGACAATACTAAATTCAAGGCTGCTAAGGCTCAGATCTGAACTGCCTGAAAAAAAAGACTTTTTTTTTTTTTTTTTAACACTTTATACCAGTCCTCAAGATAGACTACCCTACCAGCACCAGTCGGTAAAGCAACAGGTGTTATTTTAAGGCAGAAGAATTTGAACAACGCAATCCTTTGTGGCAGGCTTATCAGCCTTTTAGCACACTCAGCTTTTATTATTCTGACACGAGATAAACTTAGATAATGGCACTGAACGTACTAATTTACAGGATAACAACATGGTTGCCGAGTTGCTGAGTTCAGAACACTGTACTTCTGTTTCAGACTGTGGATATTTCCCATACTCCTAAGAAAGGCATATGCTGTGCAAACACTTTTAAAGGCATCCAAGTGGAATTCAATATATTGAAAGAAGCTAAAGTACTCTGGAGTGATTAACAAACGCGCTTCAGTAGAATGGCACACAAAAGGATAATTAAGGACTAAACCCACAGAGATAGAGACAACTAAAATCTCTCCAGTTTCTTCTGCAATTCATCAGAAAAGCCCACTCACCCATTGACAGTGTACAGGTGGATATAAAAGTGGTTCCAGATCACTGCAAGTAACTACAAACCTTCCCATCTTCTAATGCAAATCTTCACTTTCGGAAGATTTAAGTGCTCCTGTTTGGAGACAGTGAGGATATGTGTGGCCACGAAGCTGAACAATACCCCTTCTCTGCCACCTTCCTTGGTAATGTTTCTCCCTCACATGCAGAAGACCGCTGGAAGCCATCCACCCAGGAGCTGGTCTCTAGCAGAGTAAGAGTCAGAGCAAAAATGGTATTAGAAAGACAGAGCTGTCTGAAATGGCAAAAATGCCAATGGAAAAAAAATTGCCAGGAATTCTTAGTTTTCCAAAAATAGCCCATTTGACCTATCCTTCATCCCAGAGGACAAATACAAAACACCTCAAGGACAAAGAAATGCCTTTTTCCCTCTAGTCAGTAAAAGTTTTCCAGACTCTGCCTACGCAATCCAACGCATCATCTCCCCACTGAAACAACGCAACTCTGGTGAAAGGTAAATGGTCACCATCCATCTTACCAAAATGGATCACAGCAAAACTGTTTTCTTTGCTCTAGTCCTTCCCAAAGTCTCCTATTCACTCCTTGAACTATTGTTGATATCGAAGTCCTGAAGCAGAAAAGAAAAAACAACCAAAAAGCACTCACAGTACTTTCTCAAAGGCTGAGAGAGATTTCCAGAAGGGATTTTATACTGACCTACTATTTGCCCACCTTTAAAACACATCTTCCCTTCCCTCCTTGGAGAGAATTATACTTAAAAGCTGTACATGCATGTACGCATTCCTGCTAGCTTGGGCACACACCTTCAGGATTTGTGGACCTGGTGATGAAAGGCACTTTGCTATCATGGGTTGGAGAAAAGCTCCCAGCTGTAACTCCACATAGGTGAGTCCTTCCCACTCACGTCTGCTTCCCTCCTCTCTTTTAAGAGAAGCACTTGCTTATACTCTATCTGTCATGCCAGTGCTGCTGCATACACAGCCTGCTCTGAGTATCCAAGCATTTATACAATGATCCAGCCCTTCTACAGATGAGGTGCCTCCAACCAGTCAACAGGCTGAAGACCCCATCCCATAGTGACAAAACTTTGCAGGCAGCAACAGTCCACGAATATTCATATATTGCTATAGCTGTTCATGTATCATCAGTGCTACTTCAGGTGGTTGGCACCGGGCTGCCTTCCTCAAGTGCTTCACAGTGAGTAAGCAGCTCTGAGGCAGATCYATAATCAGTGCAGATGCTGTTTGCCTGTCTTCACCGTGTCTACACAAGTGAACATATGGCCTTCTAGCACAAGGCCAGCTTATATAGCCATTAATTAGATATAATTTCAGCCTGTTCAACGCATCCGATACAAAAATCTGTCCTCTGGCAGGAATGTTCTTGTGCTGTAGAAACTTTSCCTCTTTGTGAATTGTCTTATCTGATGAGGAGGAGTTAATTCCTTTGCCTGTGACCGGATAAATTTCTGTTTATTGCAAAGGCAGGTGTAGCAGCGTAAACACACCCGAACTTCCCAGTGGGTTCCCTCTCACTTTCTCTGGTGAGCAAGCTGTCTCACTACAAGCAGAAGAAGGGCACTCCGCTCTCTCCCTCCAGCATGCAATACCTAAGATATTCTTCAAAAGCACCATCACAGCCCAGCAAGGCATTACGATGCCAGCAATTCAGTTATGCTGCCAGGCTGAGAGAGCTACTCACCAAACTCAAGGAAAGCTCATGGAAGTAATCATCTCACATGTAGACATACCTCATGCCTCTATATACCAAAGTGGACTTGGTGAATTGTTGGAGGGGGCTTATTTTTAAATGAATAATCAGAAAGAATTAATTAAGGCTGAAGACTGAGAAAAGTCAGTATGCAAAATACGTCTTTGGTAAATGAAGGTAAAATTTTGCGCAAATTTTGTCTCACTGTTTCATTTTCTCACACAGMAGCACTAAACAGCATAAGGCACATACACAGCCCCAGACTGGGCCGCTACTCAGAAGTAACCAGAGCACATGAGAACCTCACTGGGGTTTCCTCATCAACCCACATGCGAAGGAGGACTTTAAGTCACACTCTCTTCCTTCATCCCTCATARCATCATGTGGAAGTTTGCAATATAGCACTGTTTGCAGAAAAGCACAGCAAATTCGTGGAGCTTGTGTGAATTTTCAAAGACCAGATGAGGTGCAAACTGCCAGTTTATAAGGAGAAAGATCTGACCTACAGGCACAGCCTGGAATTAGCGGGGGAGAAGACCTTCCATGTGAAAAGTGAGGAGTTTTCAGAAAAGCAAAGCAGGTATTTTACAGAAAAGAGTGAGGATTTAACAGCAACAACAAGAAAAGGCATTTGAGTGATAGCATCCAATTCAATTAATCTTCTTTGATGGTACTGAACTATTCCTGAATTCTATAAAAGAACTTTTTAACTTCTCCTAGTAGCTCTTGATTAGACACCAGTTACAGAACAAAAGATTCCCAACAATAGTGGCCCTTCAAAATACAGTGATGGGCAGAGGTGCTTTTCTGTGGAAACAGATGGGCAATAAGATCTTTCCTTTAGAAGCTAGCTGGTTCACTGGTTTCCCCTTGAACCCTGCAATGTTTGCATATGCTTATTTTTAGCTGAACAAATAAACTTACTTGAAAGCGCATTGAACCCCTCTTTCATGTGAACCCTGTCAGCTTTACTGAATTGTTTTGCTAGAGATACAAGTCTCTCACAGAGCTGAGTAGTCACAAATTACATATATCTACTGATTATTATTATTGAGGAAACTAATTCTAACTGCTTTGTTGTGTTTCATTGTAATGGATTATTTTTTAAGGCTGACTTCCAGCAGATTCTCAGTGTTGGTAGAAAAGTTATAATTTAAACATCTATGGTATATGAATAATGCTGTGCTTGTGTGGTATATTCATCCTTTCTCAATTCCCGATTTCCAATTGATTAGTATTTACTTAGTAGTCACTATTTTAATATAATTCTTCACTATCAACATCTGAAGTTGGGAATTGCTGCCAGCTGATTGCTGTTGCCAAGCATAGATATYTTCCTCGTGCCTCTCTCCAGATGAGGTACCTTCAAGCAGGAACAAGGCAGCACTCAGTGGTCTACTTACAATCTAGGATTCCTTATTGTTATTTATTTTTATGTCCATACACTGCATCAAGATCTCTACAAACTGAGGATTTGAAAGTTTGTTTGACATCTTTGCTATCTCTATCCCTTTCTCAGAAGAAAGCTGCAAAGAGTGATGACAACCAGCTGGTAATGAAGAATAACTGAACATGATTGATATTCACATGGAAGGCTCTAGAGAAAGATTTGGCACCTGCAGATCTCAGTCTGCCCTAATAGGCTGGAGACAAATCACTGAACTGGCCCAACACCTGGTGATAAAGTGCTATTGTAGGTGAGGGTGTCACAAGACAGGTAGGAAGACAAGACTGACTGCAACATCAGAAGACAACTTTCTCATTGGCATATAATTGGAGGTAATACGTACCACATGGAGACTTGCCAAGCTAGACAGAGTCTGGTACTCCCAAAACCTACAGGACGTATGCTTAAATAGAGTAGTAAAGAAAATGAAGAGAAAAGGTCTGGAGTATGAGAGATTTCAGTTTCCCTCTCAACATTTACATGGTCTACATTTTGCRTCTCAAACCACATGCAACTGCCATGAGAGGAGCAGAGCCCCTAGGAGGTCAGGTTTGGGAAAAGGGGACACCTAAGTCAGCACGAGGTCAGCACCCATTTGGGGTAAAGGACGATGACATTCAGCTCTGCCACCTGTGAAAGGGCACTAGCCTCAAACTGGCACAGTCTAAGCAAAGAGAAGAAAGGCTTGCTGGACAACAGGAATATAAAAGTAGACATATTTCCCATCWGTAACCTTGGCGAGTTCAGCAGAAGCTACTCTCAAGCAGTGACRCATACACCTTCAAACAAGTCAGAACTGTCAACAGAAAATATTACATGATTTAGTAAGCTGCTTCAAAAAGTCTCCTGAAGAGTGGAACTTAACTGCACGTAAAAGTCTCCAAGATCTAGTCTTGCCCTTTCTTCTCCACAGGGCACTGATCTGGATTTTTGTTCTGTATTTTCTTTCGTTTCCTCTGATGCCCAAACAAATGCTCTGCTAGAACAGATTATAATGTGCATCTTCCATTCCTGCGGAGAAAAGACTATGAAGCAAGCCCACATTTCCTTCCACTGCCAAAACCACTTAGACATTTTGGCAACGTAGGACAYATTCTTTATGTTAACTGGCAGCTACTGTCTGACAGCTGTTCAGCAGCCTATCTGAAAAAACCTGATGGCCTCACTCCAGTTCCTGACAGACTTATTCCAGATCACTAAGCTTCCAGATTGTTATAGCCCACAAGACTTCACCCACTGAGTCCTGCGTCATCTCACTGTCTTCTACCTTTGCTACACAGCTATACCATTTMTTCCAGAGAAATTCAGCTAATCTGGTATCTTTAAAGACTTGGCCAGATGGGGAACCTACCAAATTTATGCCTTAGTCCTTTCATAAATGAATCATCAGCATAATAAAGAGTATTACTTATTAGTAGCATGCATTTTATGTTCCAACTTCTAGACATCGAACCTTGTTATGCCACCGCCTCATGAATCAAATCTCTGTCCGCTGGTAGAAGTATTCTCCCACATAGAGATTGATCTGGCAACATCTTAACCTTCTCTTGGATCAAAGCAAAAGCTCACTCCTTCACAGCTTTTCTAGACTGTTCTCCTTGCAACTCTTGTGAATCAAACTCTTTCACGCAGTACTGAATCTCCATCACTCCTGTAACCAGGGATCAGCTGCGTTCCTTTATTGAGTACGCTACGCTGAGAGCTCATGTTTCGTTATCCATCACAAACCGTGTGTCCCTCTCGAATTGCAGTTCTTTCCCCTCTTGGATTGTGACCTACATTTCGCTTCTAGATACGATCTCTTTTTCAACTGTTTCAATACTCCATCAATATTCTATCTTCATCACCTATGGCTGGCTGAATTAATTAAAAAAGAGATTATCCTTTTCCCCCATCCACCCCCCAAAAAAACATCTGCTTGAAGCCCACTGGATTTTTATGAAGCCATTTTATGTTGTGTATAATTTACTCACAATAGCATTTATTTACAGTTTAAATGGTGCTACCAAGATTTTCTTATGCATTTTTTTTATTCTTTATTGGTTAATAAGAATGTAACAGTCACCCTTAATTAGACTTGTTGGACTATGCAGCCCAGGTACTCCAGGGACAGCTAACATTAAGTAAATTACTTCTCCACTTCTAGGGATGATGGGAGGGAGGAAAAAAAMCAGGTATTGCTTTTTGAGTCACAGCTACAAAGATTTTCATCTCAGCTCAGCACTGTGACAGTTTTAAATGGTTTCTGCAACTTTGCACAGTATAGAAGATACATCTCAACACTACTTAGCTGAGTTCTTCCCAGAAAAAAGATGATTCTCCAGAAGTATCTCAAAACAAGAGACTTTGCCTTTCCGTGAACATCACCTAGTACTCTTCAAGTCACCTGCCACTTTAAAAAACAAGCGTAAGGACACCAATATGCAGAATGTGACTGGAAACCAAATTCTGTTACCTATCTCCTTCCAGCCTGGACCACACACCTAATTGATTTAGAATTTCTTTGCAACTGATGGCCCAGAATTTCTATGGACCCACAACAGGATAGCACTGACATGTCCATGTTAAAAACTAAGATACCCRAATTAATGAATTACTTTAGAATAGCAAGAAAGTAAACAACTAGAATAGAGAGCACAATACTTTCTGGAAGCCATATTTATTTTCTGCTGAAACATTTAAAGTTAGTTAATGCCAAGGAATTTTCCCTTTCTGACCTGTTGGGTTGGGGAGCATCTACAATACCATGTCTTTTTGCTCATCTTGAATCTCTCTGGCAACAGGCAATCAATATCCCCTCCAACAACCATAAAGTAAATCAAAAAGCTTACAGATGATTAGAACTGGATAACCCTGCTACATTATGTGTTTAGTACAAGCCATGTGAAAATTTAACATTTAAACATGTTTTGAAACAAGTACTTACTTGGAAAAAGTCCTGGAGTTTGGCTGGGAAGAAACAGGTGCTTAAAATCGCTGCTATTTGTTTTTSTCAGCATTCAGGGTCTAGTGCTATGAGACTGGATTCTTCCAAACTGGTCCTGGCAAAGGATCTATACTAGGGAAAGTAAAGCTATACAGTACTTTAAACTTACTATTTTCATTCACCAACACATTTTGACACACATAATGAAAATCAATCCTGGGCATACCTCTTCACCACTACTTACAACATGACAATCCTCAAACAGTTGCCACAGTACACACACTCCYCTCCATTTTATGGCTGCAGGATAATATCCTGAATGTGCAGCAGCTTGCTGCACTGGACTCCTGACCTCTAGTTGCTCACCAACTAGTTGCTGCTGTAGACTTCTGACCTCTACCAAGACCATCCCCTCTCCATTTCTTTGCGGTTGTCAGCAATCATACAGAAAATACAATCGTATAACAGAACGACAAACTCATGCAATACCATAGATATTGCACATACAATGAAGATGAATTTCACAAAATCACAGAATAATTTAGGTTGGGATAGATYCCTGGTGGTTTCTAGTCCAATGCCCTGGCCAAAGCAGGGTCAGTTACAGCATATTGCTCATGGCTTTGTCCAGTTCTGTATTGAGTATCTCCAAGGATGGAGTGTCCACAGCCTCCCTGGGCAACTTCTTCCAGTGCTTAACCACCCTCACAGGGAAAAAAGATTTCCTTGGATCTCATAGGAAATTCCCATGTTCCAGCTTGAGGACGTGGTTTCTCATCCTAACACCACGCACCTTCAAGGTGAGCCTGGCTTCTTCTCCAAACCTTTCCATTAGGGCATGAAAGACTATCCATCAAAAAAAAAAGAAGAATATACTCGCTTTCTTTCCCCCATTTAAAACATTTTAGCCAAATACAAAACTGATACAGTCTTCAAAGCATTTTGCAATCACACAAAAGATGGAAGAGCTGAAAATATTTGTAAAAAAATACACTTTGAGAGGATGCTTCAGAAAGAGCCAAGTTAAAGATCTTATTYTGCACATTCACAGATTTCAAAAGAAAACTGACTACTCAGTATTAAAGAAAAAGCAGAGAAGAGGGATAAAAATTTCCTTTGTTAGTGCCAAAATCTTCAACTCTTTCAAAAAAAAGGAAATCACATCCTGTAGTTCTAAAAGCTGCTACAAGAATCAACACGGTATTTTTTCTTCCAGGAAGAAGAAAGTTAGTTTCCCATCAGGCGATCAYGGCTAAAACAATTCATCCGCATTGTGATTAAATGAAACTTTTAAAATGTACTCAAAAGCTACATTCATTCCTGTAAGGAAGAATGACCTCCCTCATAATGAACTGTGAGACTGGCAGCCAGCTTACAGAGGTTTTATAATGACCAGTTCTGGCTTCAGAGTTGCTGGTAGCTTCATTTTGCATGTAGCATAGCAGATTTGGGGGCCTGCTGAGACATTGAAGAACCGGACTCAAAAGTCTGCAATTGGGCCTGGAAAATGTTATTTTTGTATTTAAGTAATATACTATAAACATCAAATTTAGCTTTTRTTTTAATTTTGTATCTTCAGATAAGCACTAGAACTGGATTACTGCAGGCAATCTTAAATGCTATATTTTAGTTTTAAATACATATGACATGAGAAGAAAGCTCCTTACATAGTAAAGAACATGAGTTGGATCAAGGGAGAGACAACGCTCCTGAATGCAGTCTGCCTACTAAAATCCTAACCCATGTAAGAGCCAAAAGACATCCTACTTGCACTGGAGCAGAAGGTTACCTGTGAAGGAAAGCTGAGGAAAAAGCTAAGGTGACAGACAACAGGACCAAAGGGTTGTGCAGAACGGACCCGCTATGCAAGGCGCACAGCGGGGTCCCTCCGCACCCCACCACTGCGCACCCCTACTCCCAGCACTGCCTCACTGCTGGTAACACAAGAAATTGAACAATGAAAGATGTATAGCTGCTGTACGTGGCTAACAGCTGCAGTTGGTCCATCCTGGCGTAGAAAAAGCACCGGGACAACTTTTAGGTACCTGGCTAGATTTCAGTACTTCGAGTTAGGCAGTGAGGCTCTGCAGAAGACGGCTGTTGCATCTGGTAACAGCAGCCAGGCTGGGACCCAGAGGCATGATCACACCGCGTGACAAGAAGAGAACCTCGGCTCTAAGCTTTTTCAGATCTCAGGTGAGGACTTCTGCATACTCCAGACCCAGGTGCGGAAAACTCCAGCCAAGAAAAACTCCTTGAGAGCCTCTCTTCCAAAACCTGCTGGCCACGTGAAAAGAAGGCAATGGCTGGGGTGACAGCAGTCAGAGTCACTGATGTACACAGCAAGAACGCACGCATGCACTGTGTGTCCACAGCCCGTGTCTGGAGCTCTGCCTTCGTGCTCTCCTCCTCACCGACGTTTTAGAACATGGTGGCCATCAGTGCGTGATGCCAGGTACCCAAYCTCAGAAACCCACATTCATAGCAGACATGTAAACTCTCTTCTGCATCCCTCCCTGCCTTTGGTACAACATAGCTCAGGACTAGGAAGAGGGRCTGAGCTTGCCCAGAGCTCCAGATTTAAACAGAGGAAAACTCCCTTGGTTCCCCTGCACAAGGATGGGGTCCCACAAGTTTTCTGAATTTAATTGGGAAGGGATTTTCACATTTGTAAATTCAGCCTTAGGTAGCTGAAGCCTCTTCTGGTGTGGGGTTTGGCCTGAAGTTACTGTTCCTTACAATAATATTGCCCCTGTTGCTAAAGCACCAGCCTTTTTTTCAGATTCAATGTATCGGACACATTATTGCCGCATTAAATCAAAACAGGACATACAGAGCCCAGACAKGCGTGCCTGCAAATACAATTAAATGTTAAGAGTCCAATCACCATCYTATAGATGTATGCACAATTGACAAAGTTGGGAAAGCAGTTTGCTAGTGAAAGATCTCTCTGAACCAAACCTCTATTCCTCTGGGGTCAACATCAAACTAACAATCCTATTCCAGAGACCCTTTTAAAAGGATATGTCCATTTAATCTTAATTATCAAGAGGGCGTTCCATTAATTGAAAAAGGATCAAAACCAAAAAAGCTTTGTTTGTATTCTAATACTCAATGCCTATTTTTGTGGGACTCCTGGCTAGAACAATATAATCAGCTAAGAACRTAACAGGAGTAAACTGGGAGGGGGGATGACTGGAAGAATTCACACTGACCCATACAGTTTTCATACATTTTTCTCCAGCACGCATTATTGTCAGAGGCACGATGGTAGCAGAGGAAGACATGCCCAAATTAGATTCTCTCTGGCTAGCRTAGTTATTAACCACAAGCCAAGTCACAAGGAAAGAGACGCAAGAACAAGCTGTACGAATTCAAGTACATGGGCGTTTCACCTGAAATGAAGGGCAAAACACCACAATTTCACTGCAGCCCCCATGAAACTGAATCTACTTTGAYGCCCCTCAGTCTTGCCTGCATTTTCTCTACAGCCATACCCAGCAACAGGGATCGCCGCAGCCCTTCAGGTGTGCGGYCCTTCATCTGCATCTGTGTTACTAGTAATAGAGCACAGTAATAGAGAGAAGCAAAATATAGGCYATTTTCTTTCCTCTGTAATTTAAATTTACTTTCGGGCTGCAGCAGCAAGTGCATGTTAAACACATAAGCACCGTAAAAGCCCTATGACTTAGGCACAATGAACTCAAAGGAAGAATAGGATTCTGCACTAACACAAAGTACAGTATGCAATTACAACAACTACAAATATTTTATGCGGAAGATTTATTGGCAAACGTCCACAGGGCCTGTAATCCCTAGCACAATTTCCTGTTCTCTTATTAAAGGAAGATAACCTTTTGGCAATTGTTTTTTATAAGACGACAGTAATTGCTCATGATAAAGAGCTTAATTAGAGAAAGATAAAGTATTTAATTGAAAAAAATGACAGCAAAATACATTCTGTATAATGCTCAATTTTTGTAATACTTGATAAAATGAAAAAGTCTTAAATTTAACACGAGAAAATATTTAAGAAAACGTAGGATGGGGACTGGAAAACACTTTCCAGCCAGCTGCAGATAGCTGGACAACAGCGTACACACATTCGACTTTCCCTTGGGTCGTTTGTGGGTTTCTTGTTGGAAATGGAAGTAACGGTGATATACACAGACTTGTAATGAAATGTTGTAATGGAGTCCTTTGTTACCGTGTGACTGGGACACTGCATGACCACGTGCTTCATTTTACTCAGAAATGAAGCCTGAGGAATTTTAATGAAACACAAATGCAACACAACATACAGCGTGGCCAAAAGTAATCTAAGACATCTTGTGTTAGACAAATGCCATCCTAAAAAGTTAGCCGTTTCTAGCATTGAACAAAAGAACCCCCAAACCCCACAACATGTGATAAACTGAGAGGCACAGAAATATGAGGATTATGAAGCATGAAGGCAAGGACAGGCAACAACTGCTCCATGCCTGCAGGTGCTCAGAGTTGCCACAGCAACGCGAGACAGGCTGGAGGAGGCAGGAAGCAGCAGGGAGATATCCAGGACGGCATTGCCCACACCTTCCCATCCTGCAGCTCATACACACCGCTAAGTGTTGGCAGTTCAGAGACATCTAAACTGCAGAGGAAAGACCACCAGGAAATATGCAGACAGACCAAAAAAATATCCACCAAATATTAAGTGGACTTTGCACTGGCTTGGCTTCTGCAAATACCAGCTCCTGGATCTATTTCTAGACACTTCTACCCACCAAAGGCAAAACACAGGCTTAAGGAACAGGGCACTAAACAGCACACCTCAGCCAGCAGTTAAGCGTGGATCCCRGCTCTGTGTCAGGTTGAGCTTTTCCTACCAAACCATACCGGTTTGCATACAAGCGCTGTCAGGAGCACAATTGCACAGAGCACCCTGGAAGGGGGAGAAGTTGCACCGGAGCGACATCCCAAGCTCTYCCTCAACAAAGACGATCAAGACGGATGCTTTGAACATAAACATCTACTGGGCAGCCAGCAAAGCAACAGAATACCAACAAGTCACAGCTCRCCATGTTCTAGCCTGCCCCTTAATTACATGTAGACAGCACATGCTAATGAAGCRCTTAGGGCTCAATGCCTTTTCAGGTAGCACCAACTGCTGCTCTGGGGTAGCAAAACAGAGTAAAGCGGATCCATGTTTGGAAGCAGAAGCCCTAGGATTAAAAAAAACAAGCAAAGGAACCACGTTGTTCATTTGGCTGTAGGGGAAGTTTTAAGAAGAAAAACTCCCTTCAAAACAAGAAAGGAAAGTCAGGAGCAGCAAAAGGTTAACTCATGCCAGAACAGGAGATGACACCCGCAAGAGCTCCCCGCAGCTGATGACTACCTGCAGGGCTGGCAAAGAGAGTGAAACCGGCCTGACATGGGAAAGCACCAAACTTCAGGGAAGTGAAGTCAAAATTACRCAGCTGAGAGCTGTTTTTCATTATTTAGATCCTGAATTGGCAAGGTGCGAAACCACAACAGACCTTAGACACTCTGGACACTTGGATCAGGCATGCGCATAGGCCGCATTAGCAATGTAATTTATGCAGTAGTTTATGCAATACTTAGTCACAAATAGAAATACCACCACGTTCACTATGCATGACTTATCTGGCGGACCGGTCAATTAATCTTATGCGCACCTAGAGGTAACAGAAGATGYAGACAAATGTCCCTTCCTGGGTCCCACTAAGAAGGGGTGCCTGCCCTGAAGCGCTCATCACCCCAAGTCTAAGCAGGAGGGGTGCTGCTCCCCCAGGTCTGCCACTGCAAACCCCGCGGGAGCCAGGAGCTCTCAGACAAGCAGCTGAGCGGAGAGTAACAAACATCCGGGTGCTGGTACGTGGCTCGCATGCAGGGTCCACATCTGCCTCTGCCCAAAGGGAATAAGCATTTCATGGAAGCATTTTCTCCAGATGTCAAACTAGTTTCAAAAGCCAAATAGAACCCGGAAATGTATCTCTTTGCTTGGCCTGGCCTCAGAGCCTAATGCAAGACACTCATGGCAAACCTGGGCTCATGCCAGTTCGAACACAGAGCTTTTTCCTCCTTTCCACASCAAGCGCCTTGAGGAGTTTACATTTATGATCCTAAGCATGCACGGATACTAAAAAAGGAATGAGGAAACCAACCTTTAGGACAGTTGGCAGAAAGGTGGAAGGTGGCAGAAAGAATTGGCATCTCATCTGTCCTCCTGCATGGAGTCATCAGGTCTCTGAGAAAACGAGCTGATAACCTAAGGCAACATGCAAGCCTTGAGACAACAYGCATTTCGAGCACAGGTACAGAAACCACACTTTCACAGGACTAAATCCAAGCCCAAGTGAGTCCTGTAAGGCTACTAACAGCTAATTTTGCACACCTGTGAACAACTTCAAGCTCTAGCAAGATTTCRATCTAAAACAAATAGAAGAAATCCTGCTCATCTCTGTGTGAAGTTTATCAGTAAGGGCAGGCAGTCATATAAAGGACAATATTGCATATGCATCYAGCTAATTCTCATTCAGCAGCTTTCTTCTAACTAAATACATTTTGTGTTCACTGGAAACTATCCAAGAAACAGGTCATAGATAAGCACTGTTACTAGAAACCACAAGAACAAGTTACTTCTGAAACCGAGAATAAACATTTCAAGGCCTTGTCACAGCACATGTGCATGCACATGTACACATATATGGAGAAATGATTTGTTTAGGGACTGATCAGAAGTGGTAAATAATAACTRTGAGGCACTCAGCTGGACCGAGCGCTTTCCAATCCCCCTCTTTTCTCGCCCTCCAGTCGAGAATCTGTTCAGAGCAATTCACTGAGAGGGATCCCAGTTGAAAAAGCTCTCTCCTCTTTGTAGTGCATCCTTAAGTGCTATCCTTGAATCACACTCGCTAAAATGCTTTGCCGGCTCAGAGGCATACCAGCCGGCACAGGACAGCATCATCCTCGGTCTGCATGTGGCACTCTGTACATCAGCTGGGTAACCTATGGCCCAAACTCRAAAAGCCAGTAGTGCAGAAATTACTTGCACCGTCTCCTACGCACCTGAAGAATTTGCAAGTTGGGCTCCTGTGAATGCACCTCCACCGACAGAACTCTGAAGTAAAGCTACAGGAGACAGTTTCACAAGACCCCGCTCGCCTAACAGGATTTTTTTAAAATAAGCGTATTTTTCTTAGCAACTGACATCTCATGAAACTCACTGCTTTCCGAAGTACAAAACATGCGTGCAGGGAAATATGAGGTCTGTCATATGACCTTCATGTCTTTCATAATCATTTGGGGGGAAAAAAAATGCGTCAGCCCTTGGCACATCAGGTGTCCTTTTTCTGACTAAAATGTGATGTCTGTTTTGTTTTCTTTTAACAACTGAAAATCATCATCTTTCCAAGCAACTGGTGGCATAATCATTTTTTTCAGTGTCCTTGTCACTTATATCTTAAGCCTCTACAGAGGTAAAGCAAAGGCAGGTAAGTCTATGGAAGTACTAAATCCATTGCTATCCCCAACCCAAACCAGTTGACTTCATTTATACTTGCACTGAGCTTAGCTCTCCTCCTCAAAAACATTAAACCAGCATTTTAAATTAATATTAATTCCCACAATTTATACTGTGCTATTTGTCACAAGCACTACCAGATTTCTTTTTGAAACACTACCCTGCAAACTCAAGTGGTTGAATGAAGTATTTTACTTACACACAGCCCAGTCTTAGATTAAAACTTAATGGCCGTAGTCCTCCACTGTTCATATACTGTGTGCTGAGGCAATGCCTATCATAAAATGGCCCATGCTTAAGGCAAAGGGCAAATAAAATAGCCATAAATTTAAGTGATGTTCAATTTAAGATGGGGTGTTTATGAGTCTTCACTGAAGAAACAGGCCATGGTTTTAAATACTGAAAAAAACAGAGGGATCTGCTTAAGAAACATATTTTCCTTATTTTAAGGTCAGCTTTTAAACATCTGCATCTGATAAACATTTTATTTCCATGGCATGGCATGCAAAACACTAAYGACAGATCCAGTTGCTATTTTAATTCACTTCAGGGCTTTAAAATATGGCCCTATTTTGATACAATAATACGTAGTCATGTTTGTTAGGAAGATCATTAGCAATGCTAAGGGAGTATTTCRATAGCTCTAAAGCAAGTGCTGAAGCTCTTCAAAGCAGGTAGAACATGTAATACACTGGGCTGTTCATCTTTACATCAGCAAATAATACTTTTCAGCAGGCTACCACACAACCACCATCCACCCTTACTTTAATCCTGTAGAGGACAAAACTCTTGAACTCCTTGATACCTGTATCAAACTTTTCACTTTGGCCACCATGATCTACTGCCCTCAYCACTGTAATTCCACTCTTCTGGAGCAGACAAGTACAGCTGCAGTCCTGCAAGTCCTCYGACTTACTCCGGAGGCGGCCGGGACTCCCACAGACGGTGTGTAAGAGACACCTCCACCTCAGATACTCTCAGCATCACTTCAGAAGACCAAACCACCCAGGAAGCAGATGAGTGGTGGGAATGTGCACTGACAAGGACCGAGAAGTTGGGCTGCTGAGAGATCACCGAGTGTTATTTGCACTTGCTCTTGTCCCCACTGTTCGTTGCCAGTGCCCCCCAAACCAACTGATGCTGCATTAATAGCACAGCCCTAGTTGGCACCAGTGCAGGCTGCTGGGTCGAGAGTTAAACTTGCTCATGGGCAAACGAGGGTGTGAAAGGCCTTTGCATCCGATTCAGGTCTGCATGCACACATCTATGGGGACCAAAACACYGTGGCATGCCTGTACTGGACATCTGCTTGTTGAAACCATACGGAAGACATGTCACCGTTCAGCCATTTGTTCATCAAGTTAAGAGAGGAGGAGGTGAGCTATCTTCACTTTCCTTACATTAACTTAGCACTTCTATAATGCAGCAAGTCAATACAGGACACAGAACATTACCATGTGCAAATGTGGCTCACACTGTTGAGTAATACCRCTATTTTAAACCCTCTGCTGCTAAGCAACACTGACAGTATGGTTAGAACATTTTGGAAATACCGAGTGCTTCAGTTCTTCCCCCCMCACACATAAAAAAGCTGCTCCCGCACTGTACATCCATCCAGAAGCTATTCAAAGATGGGGCTTCAGTTTTTATCAGCCTGGTTCTCCATAGCATTGCAAAGACACTGGTCATATTTGCATGGAAGCAGCCCCTTAAGAGATGCACAAACCTGGCCCCTTGATTTGTATTTAGGCATCCCAAAGGCGCCGTTCCCGGAAAGGCTCGGCAGTCAGCTGCTTGTGTTGGACACTCACAGCTAACAAAGAAACAAAAAAAWTGTTCAGTCCCCTTAATTTGAGAACACCACGGGCTGGGATCACCTCCAAATATCGTGCTTACCTGAACTGTCCAAAAAAGGGCAGTTTGTGTCCCTTCTTTTAAGAGCYAGAAAGGTATTTGTGACCAGCACTACAACCCAAAGAGTAATGGCTGACTGCTAATGTGAAAAATTTCCAATGCTTGTAGAGCAACAGGGACAGATGAGAGCATTTAATGTYTTAGGAGGCAGCCAAGATATGGGAGGGCTTTGGTGAAACTACACTCACTACACTGAGGAACACTTATTTTAAACCCTTCTATTTACCTACATTTCAGCAGGAGAAGGCGTGAAACTGAGCTCGGAGGGCTCTAGGCCAGGGGCTGCCAGCTGTTAGTCCCTTTAAACTGGTCTCACTGCGTGAAGGACTTTCCCACTCCTCYCTTTACCAAGCAACCGGCGCAAAATGGCCTGGCGCCCATTAACTCTGTTTCCTCTTGTATGGACTGTTTCACAAGGCTTGTCCGTGTTTCCGCAGGCAGAAGAATACCTCTGAGATACGCCTGATTAAGAAACATTGCCCRATTTTGACAGAACATACTTTAAACTTTTCATAAGCTTACTCCTCTCATTGTTATTCTAATTTATTCAAGAGTACTTCATTTTGCCACAGACTTCAGCAAGGTTACACATATTCATGTCTCTCCAACTATTAATTTTATGGCATCTTTCGCTTCATCATATATTTACCTGTCTGTTAACTTACATGGATGATTTCATTGCTAATCATTTCTACTAACACCCTTTCAGACATTTGTGACTTCAATATTGAMGATGTAGGTGGCTGGAAAGACTTGTTTGTCTTCCTCCTCCCCCCTGCGATCTAAAATTAAAATGATGTGACCAGGACAGCGTACCTCACACATCCCATACTTCTTTGACAGATAGCACAGGTCTAGACCTAATTTCCACCCAAAAAGTGAATCACTGAAGAATGGCAAGGCAAATCTTCTCTTAAGTAGGCACACTACAGCCTCCTGGGGATAGAGCGACGTAAGATAGATGTAGAACCCAAATCTGGGTATCAAAAGGTACCATTGTGTAAGATGCATTGGAAAAAAATTGTGTTTATCTTCCAGTTGACTGATTTTTACTGGAACAGACCCCAATTTGGTAAGACAAGAACTATATTACTGTATGATTATGCTGTAGTTGAAAAAGGTCTTCTTACCTACAGAAAATGCATTTAAGATAACATCTCTTTGGACCATTCTCTGCTTGTTCCAAAATAAGGTYCAGCAGTCCACTCTCCATAATTAACAGAGCCTGGTAATCCTAATCCCATCACRTACGTCTCCCTGATATGCAACACGACTATCTCAGTGATCAGCTGCTATGGAAGACAACATCGTTCAAACAGCGGCCTGCAGTATTTAAAAGCCCTCTTCAGCTATCGAAAGGCAACTCTCTTCTCTCTTTTCATCACGACACACTGCAAAACAAGAGACTACAGCATGACTAATGAATCCCTGAATTCCCATCTGCCAACACAAGTCAGCCAGTGTTTCGCCCGCTCGCCCCCAACTACCCAGCGCTCCGAAGCGGCGGCGGCGCGCTGCACCTCACCCGCCTCAGAACGGGACGGCTGAGAACCGCAGCACACGCCACGCAGCCGCAGTCTTCCTGGCAGGGCACCGGACACCTCTCGCTTGCTTATGCTGTTAGACAAAAGGGTATTTTTGATAGATTTCTCTTCTTTTGTTCCACCGTCAAGTTTCATTGGCTGCAAATCACAGGAAGACCATAACAAGAGTTCATTTTCATTTCCACGTCAAGTTATCAAGGCTTACTTTCACAACTGCTGGAGTATGAGACAGGCACAGATCATCATCTAGTATGTAATTTAATGATTTGCTTGCAAACCTTCTGTCCTTATTAGAAGTCTCTTCTTTACATTAATACCCTCAATGCCAAAAAAAAAAAAAAAAACCAAACAAAAAAAAGCAAAGCTTCTTTCTGGAGCATTTCCTGCCAAATTTAAGGCAGGATGAAAAATTGAGCAATTAATTTAGATATGCTTAAAACAACGTGCCTTCAAGGTCCAAACTATTGAAAGGGGGAGAAAGAGTGGAAGTGAGGGAGCTCACTCTCCTCTGCTTATTTCAGTTGTCACTCAATGACCTGGTTTGTGAGCCCAATAAGTCAAAATGATCCTCCACCTCCTCTGTTCTCTCTGCCTTTTCCTCAGTCTACCAACAGTGGGTCCCACCAAATCTGAAATCAAACACCGCTGCAACTTTGCTGACAGGTAAAACCTAGAGCACAGATACTCAATAATGGCAGAATAAAAACCAACTAAAGGTAGCATGGAGGGGAATCCACAGCCATTTTGATGCAAGTTTGCTCCACCCAGTGAAATGCAGAAATGCTATCGACCTGCTGAGGGTACCCTGCCCACCCTGCAGCTCTGTTGCGTGAGGGTATTCTTCTTCTGCTGAGAAGCAACCATACGCTGTAAGCTGTCCCAATCAGCAAAAGTATTATTGCATTAGCACCTACAAGGCTCAATTAGGGAGAAGGCTCCTGCTGTGGTAGGCATGTCAGAAATGAAGAAAGCAGACTGCTGTAATCCTAGACTGAATTCTCTGCTATATAGACAAGTCGCAGGAGCTGAACAAAAGAAACAGATGGGAGAGAATATCCCCCAACTAGAAGGATAAAGCAATAGTGAAATCAGGGCACAATTGATCAAAATCTGAGACTTCAATCAGATGTTCAAGATCGTGGCCAGCCTGATACTACCAAGGTAGGCACACTTCGGAAAGGGATGTTTAGCTAAGCATTGCTTATCCAGACAGGGAGTTCTTTCCACATGCACACGGCAGCACTAAAAAGAACCAGAAAGTGTGTGCAAAATAAAATGCATGATAAAAGTCAACAGAGTAGTTTGAGCAAGAATTCATATCCAGAYCAAGCTAGTGACAGAATACCTTGTTTGTTCACACACATAAAAAAGGAAAAATACTTTAATCAATTTTTCTGCTTTTGGGAACATACTTAGTAATAGCCCAGCAGCAAGTTAGCTCAGGGCAGGCAGAAGTCAGCACTGTACCACCATATACTGTTACCAAACCCCACTAGTGCATGCATAGGATACTGCAATGAGGAAAGGGGTTGGGTTTTTTTCCCCCCTCATCAGTTCTTGTTCACAGGGACGCAAAGGTCAAAGGTGGCGACTGCTCAATGTTGTCAGAGAAAAAGTAAATGGGAACACACCAGTCATACTGTCACGAAGACGCAAAGGACGGGGGAAAGACAATGGCAGTCATTCATTTTTTAAAATGACGTGTTGCAGCAAGACTTTTAGGCAGTGCTTTCCTTAACAGAAAGCAGCAAATATGATCAAATGCCTATCCCCCCGCTTCTTTCACTTGATTTTCCGAACAGAACAAACAACAACTGTTAGGTAGCATCACCCATCCTTTACTTCTCCAAAAACTCTTCCAAGAGCACCTGGTTATAAAGAATGATGCCTGGCGTCTCAATTTCTGATGCATCATAACCAAAGCTGTCACAGAAAAAGAAAATATTCTTCCTATGAAACTGGGAACAATTTGTTTCCATGGCAGCAAGGACAGTGATGAGCACAACGTGGATCAGATGATTTACATACAACATAAATAGCACAGGAGGTGACGAGAGCAAGCAATAGCCTTTGAAGTATGAGAATGATAGAGCCAATCATCAGATCTAGACTTCTGTCTTTCCCTTTTATCCCTGTGCAGAGTCAGGTGAAAACTGTCAGCAGAGATGGATAAACAGCACTGGAGGAGATACAATGGCATCTCTGAATCATAACACTGTAATCCCAAAGTGGGCTTGCAACAGCCGACATCTGCGCAAGAACAGCAGTAATTTCAACAATTTTCAAAGTGAGGTGTAAACTTTGTTTAATTTACGCTCTGCAACACACTGTCAACTGCTACCTGAGGCAGTCTGACAGACACTGTACTACTCTGTTTGTGGAAGCTGCRCATCTAAAACAACATCCACTCAAAACTCCTTTTCATCAGTGAAACGAGTGTTATCCATCCTCAGTTTTGAGGGGACTGACACAGAAGTTCAAGGCAACACGAACCCATGAGGAGAACCCAAGTCAGGCTCCCAGTCATCTGTCCTGAGCACAGGACTTCACCCCCTCCCTCCACCTGTTTGTCCATAAATGCCCTAAGTTATTAGAGGATCCCACCTTAAAATTGTTGTGTCTCAGCTCTTTAGAACCTTGAAGTAGAATTTTGGTTCCAAAACTAACTGAACTAGACACATTGACTGTCAACCAGCTGCAACAGTTTCTGAAACAGGACAATTGCTAAAAAAAAAACCAAACACAAATTCCATAACTTTTGAAGTACAAAAGTTGTACATCAGCTAAAATCACACACAGCTACACTGTGATAGAAGATTAAACTCCCTGTAAAGTTTTTCTACATGGATTCACTTAATCTTGTTTATTATTAATACTGAGGACTGCTAGCAGGCGCACTTCGAGAGCAATATTGCTAACGCCGTTATGACACTGCAACCTTGAAGACACCTTGAGGATTGCGTAGCATCGCAGCTATGCCAGGGCTAATCCACTTAAGAAAATCAAGATGAAATTCCTCACTTGACATTTCTGAGAACAAGGTGACAAAGTTTTAACAAACCTATCATTGAAGGTACTCTGTATAAGATGACTCAGAAAGTTTTCACGGAGATTATATCCAGTCTCCAGTATTAGGTGAAGCAAATTATTTTCTTCTATCTGGAGCAACAAAAAGTTCTGCTGTCCCCTTCAGGTTCCTCAGACCCACATTACACAACAAGAAACCTCCCCTCAACTAATAACAAGTGTGCCAGACACAAGCTTTGAAAGAAGCTAGACCTGACATCTTCCTGTTCAGGGAATTATCTTTTGCAGCCATCAAGTAGTCTCGAAATAATAGCATGGGAAGATGAGCCCTATGAGGGTGCATCCATCCCCCAGGAAATAAACATATCCATATGTACACACAGAGAAAAAATATCTATAGCATGATGTTTGTGGGAACATGGGAACAGGAATTTCATGTTGCTTAAAAACATAAGTAGTGATGCCCAGCTGTGTCAGAGCAATAGCCATCTAGCCCAGTATTCTGACACAGAGAAAGACAAAAGCAGATGCTATTCAGAAAAGATCATGCGAGTCTGGCCTTTTTTTGCAGCTCTTTCCTCTTATACTCCCTGAGGATTTGGAAATGCTATATTAAAGAAGCCAGTGGGTACTTGGAACTTACCACTGAAATTTTCCCTGAAATCCTGAATCCTTTCCTACCTGTAAATTACAGCCTTCCAAAATTAACCCTCATTGTGGTAGAGGCTGCAGAGTTTGATCAACAGCAGTGCACAGATTTCAGTGACACAAAAAAGCCTCAAAACAAGACACAGGCAGGTATCTGCAACTCATTAATATGACTTTTTCCTTTTATTATCTATCACAGAATCATTAAGGTTGGAAAAGACCTTTAAGATCATCGAGTTCAACTGTCAATCCAGCACCCATGTCCTCTAAACCATGTCCTGAAGTACAACATCCACACCTTTTTTGAATGTCTCCAGTGTTGCTGACTCCACCACTTCCCTGGGCAGCCTGTTCCAGTGCTTGACTACCCTTTTGGTGAAGAATTTTTTCCTAATATCCAATCTAAACCGCCCCTGGTGCAACTTGAGACCATTTCCTCTATGTATTTCAAAGGGAGAAAAGTCCTCCTTTAAGTTAGTTCAATTGCTATTTGTTCATTTGGGAGCACTTAAAGTTGAATTCTATTAAAAATTACTGAAGCCAAGCCAATGCGCACCGGGGATCCTGGCAGAAGAACGTAGGTGCCATCTTTATTTCTTTTCTAAATGGCATGAAGGCCCTTTCCACAAAAGAATATTTTTACATTTCATTGCCCTATTTTAACCCACCATTGTTGCAATTGTTCCTCACGAGTTCACACTCTTAGACCACGTTTCATTGCTTCCATAGTATTACACCACTACAAGGGACCAAGAGGCTGCCACCACCGTATCACACAAAGTCAAGCTCAGTCACCCGAGTTTACCATAGCTCTGAAGCAGCTGCTACCACCATACTTAGCCTCAGTCATGAGCCAATAACAAACCCCAGGCCTTACTCTCTTGAACACATTCACATAAGGTAAGACTGCTGATTTCTATGCAAAAAAGCCACATATTGAAGTTAAATTCCCACCCTTGCAGTCTATGGAGAAGGCTGCCCACACAGCAAGCAAGCTGCTTAAAAGCTCATCCTGCACCAGTTTGGTTTACTGTCTAGCCAGGAAATGCTTCTGCCTCCCCCTGCTCGAAGGACATCAGCGTTATTCAAGTTTAGCAAGAGCAGCCATTATTCTGGCTGAAGGCAACAAAACCTCAACCTTTGAGTGTATTAACTGCAGGGAAGTAGGGTGAGAAGAAAAGCCCAGGGAAAAAACAAGTACAGAAAGGGTATAGTTACCCTTCGATCCATGACGAAAGATCTTGCTTGGGACTGGATCCTAGTTAAAGGGCTGCATAAGTATGCTGTTACCCTTTTTTAAGCGCGATATGAAGGCATGGTGGCGTTATTACAGTGCCACCAAACTATGATAAGCAAGCGACATGTGACATGGACTCCACAGAAACCACTTCTGGTGGCAAGTGTTAGCTGAGTTTTGGTGTACCTGGCAAGCCCAAGGAGGCAGGGTCTCAAACATTTAAATCTCGAACACTTAAAACACAAGCTTATAAAGCACTGCCTGCATAGCCTGACATAGCATACTTGCTCCAGATCAAGGGTACCCCCACACCCACTGCCAATGCCCTCCCTCATTGCATGCCTGAATAGACTCAGGCTAAAAGCTAAGCACAGAAGCAGCCAGAAGGAGCTGAAGGATCGCTTGAACTTGTCAGGGGAAACTCCCTGGTTGCTATTAGGCCAACGATGCCCTTGTGGTTGAAACGGGTTGGATTAAATTGAAGCACATCAGTCAGGAAGCCAGTCCCCTCATGCTCTCTCGACAGCCAGCACTGCCAGAGCATACTTCACTCCGGCTGCCATCTCCAAAGGGCTCTTCTACAAGCTCCCTCCTGCCACCCCGCACCGTTACCTAGAGAAAGCCTCCTCAGCTATGAGGCTAAAGTTAGCTGGTAACATAGAAACGCATTCTCACTACCCACATCTCCAGATGTCAGATTAATTTAAGCATATTTAACCATATTCAAAATCTATGCATTGCCAGGAAAACAAATGCGCTAATTTGTGCCTGTGAGAAATTCAACTGGCAAATCCAGAAGTGACACATAAGTGATAAACAGGTTAGATAGTGGAAATAATCATGCATTTAGTCTTGGCTGCAATTTGTCAATATAGAGCTTTTAGCAAGCAAAAAGCATTTGCACAGAGACCTAGAAAATGAAGCACTGCCAAAAAGATCAGCTGCTAGAAGCAACACTGCCATCTCATGATTTTATTTCAAGTCTCATGATATTCAGTGCTTTTATCAGGGCTTCAGCTTCTCAACTGTTAAACCTCAGCCATAAGTTGTTTAAAAAAAAAAAAAAAAAACCAAATTTTCTAGCCTCCATGTTTTCTGAGAAAAAGCCTGAGAATGTAACCTTTAGCAATTCACAAACAGGCAAAATTGAGGAACCCAAAGCACACAATTTAAAAACAAACCATGTGCTTTTGGGTCATGACATTCTGACAGCCCGCAGCTGGAAACCCAGCAGATGAGTTCACGGGCTGATTTGAGAAGGTCTGACCCTTTGCTCTACCAGCTCCAGAGCTCAACTTTTGGGCATCTAAGGGGAAAAAAMCCTCAAAGATAAGAGCCCACACCTTCCTTGCACTACAACTGCCAGAAGGGACCAGCACATCCCAGAGCTCAGTAAYATTTCTAGTTCCTAGCAAAACTAAACATGCCTGATGGACAAACCACCCATAGATCCCCTCTCCCCCACTGACAATTTACTGGCAAAAGGGCTTTACAAACAGGGTGCGGTTTGGTGTTCGCCAGCACATGAAGAGTCATTTAAACCTGAAGCAAGAAGGCCTTTTGCTGTTCAGGCTGAAAAGGATGGAGGCACAACCTAGACACCAACTCCCCTCTGTGATGTTTCTCACCCTGGCTCCAGCTTCTCCCCACCACGCAAACACTCTCCATGCTCTCCCTGGCAGGCGAACCCGCTGACGTGCTTTCTGTGGCCCAGCACGAGCAGGGAAAAGCCTGTACCCATATCAATTCGAAGCATCCTCTCAGCAATAAACACAAGGTTTCTTACTAGCTCAAGGCCTCTCTTGATTTTATCCATTTATTTCCTCCATGACAGCTGGGAGGCTTCCAAGCAGCTTTAACTACCTGTGGGCTTGAATTATTTTGGAAGAGCAGGAAAAGGTTAAGCCAGACCGCAGATACTCCCGAACCGAAGTAAGCAAGCCTCGCCAAAGAGCACATGGGGCACAGCACCCCAAGTTCCCCCGGCTGTCCGACCCCAACTAGCCTGCAGTTGCAACCCAGAGCCAAAGCTGGCGGGAGCTGTGCCGTGCTTTGAGGCTCAGGATGAGTTTCTCCCAGGCCACATCTACTCATGGAGGCAACAAAACCGTAACACTCAGCAGAGGAACACATGCAGCTTTGAGAGCTGTGCTCTTGGTGGTAGGTCTTTATTTGGAGGGCTCCCCACGACAGCAGATACCCTAGAAGGGCTTTTTTCATTTATTCCCCCCCAAACTTACTTATAAAGGAGAGATTTTCTGGACTATTAGGTTTCCGAAGGAGCAAACTTGAACGGCAGAGCTTGTGACTTCTTTCCTTTGCAGAGGAGCACCAGTAGAGGCCACCACAAACCCAACTGAACAGGTTTTCAGTTGCACAGGCAGGTGCGTGGGTTCACCCACATCGAGGGGAAGAGGAACTGGAGATGGGATCAGGGCTTCAGCTATGTCTCGACCAGCATTTGAACTAGGCAACAGTGAGCCTCATCACTGGCAGCCAGCAGAAGCTCTTTTTGTATTACTCATAGTTTTGTTTTTATTCCCTTCTTCAGTTTGAAGCTCATTATKACACTCAAAAGTGCACAAGGGAAAAAGTGGTAAATAATACGACAGTATTTCCTGAGCATCATGCAAAGTGCCAGGCATTCAGCAAGGAGAAACCCCAGTGAATCTCTACCAAGAGAGGCTGGGGTTAAGCTGTCATCCCTACCTCCTCTTGTGGTTCACAATAAAGCCTCATCTACCAATTTAAAATCCTGTTTCTGCTAGGAGAAACTAATACAGGCCAGCTATTTTTCCTCTCAGCTTTCTCCCCAGTTAAGTCATCACCCCAAACTCCTGTATAGAGGAAGGCCCCATCCTTATACCCACTCCTTTCTTAGGAACAGCTACTGGCTGAACACRTACACAGAAACCTGCAAGGGGCCACATCTGTACCACCAAACAAGGCTGCTTCAATTTAACAGTTATAAATTGCCACTGGACTAACAAATGCAGTGTGACCAGGCCAGCTCAAGCCAAGACTTGTTTTAGAGCTTATACACACCACCATAAACTCCAGTGTGAAATGCAAGCTGATTTTGCATGGTCACTGAGTGTACATTTTCTGTAGGTGAGGAGTTGTGAAAGGGAGATATACTGAACAGATGTATTTTTGGCTGATGCTTTTGAAGGAAGACAACTGGAGTTAAAGGCAGGGTGACTCTTTAAAATAATTCTTTTAAGAAGGCCTAGATTTCTAACTAGCTACAAACAAGGTGATCCAGTCCTTGTTATTACTAAAATATTGAAGGAATATTGTAATTTCAAATACTGCAGCAATCTTCCAACTCTTCCTTTTCTACCTATGTGTGCTTCCATGCTGTGGCTTGAGAGAGGATCAGCAGATGAGCAGTATGYCTGTAAGTTTACAGAGACCATTTGTTTTACCATGACACTTGAATACCAGTCCTTTTTTCTTACTGCTTTTCTATACCATTCCTCACACAAAAAACCCTCCCTTCCTAGTAATATTTTTTATTTCTATTATACTATTGACTATAGAACCCAAATAAGATAAAGCTAGGTGCTGATTATCACATGTACGGTCATTATTTACAAGACGTGTCTCAGCTGCAGGTGTCAAGGTGAGGAGAAGCCCCAGTAATAGTTCAGAGGCTGTGTCCTAGGAGTCTCATTTGTTACGGTAGGACAGTGCTTTCCTCGGCGTCCATCAACGCCCAGTAACCAAACAACACTGAGTGCAGGAGATCATTTCCTCCCACAGCCAGAAGTTTTAGCACCTGGCAATTCCAGCTCTAGCACGGCCCCTGTACTGGTCATACACATCATCTCTAAGTCGCTTGCTACTGTGRACCAGTAAACAGAAACTCCTAAAACTGTGTGCTTTCTGACTTGTGCTAGAAAGCATCATCTAGCAACCTCCTCTAAACTGTGGGCAATTTTTTCTAAAGGTGTGTGTAAAAAAGAGGAGTAAAAATACAACAATATAAAACTGTTTAAATACCAACCATGCAGCTTTACACAATCAGTGGCAATTCTGCAGAGACACTGCAGTGCATGCATGTATATGAGCTCATCAGGCTTGAAGGAACCTTAAGAATATCTTAAGCTTTTGCTTAATCCAAAAGCTTTCATTAAAAAGCCATTTTTTATTCCCTGAACAGGAAGGCTTTCAGGCAATGCCATCTAGAACTTCTGTAAGCAGAGTGCACAGTTCACCTCATTAATATACTTTTAAAAGAAACCATAAAACCACAAACCCTCAACCCTGGCTTTCCAGCACTGCTTCTAGATCTTGGATGGGGGCACTTACCGGAACCAGCAGGCCCTTTTGAACTAAAACAGTAGAAAGGCCTCTCTTTGCCCTTTGCACGCCATAAAAAAAATGAGAACAGCAGCCTTCAAGCAAGGCCAGAYTACAGTCCTCCACTCTGGCTCAAGCAGAGGTGTGTTTTATCACAGATTCTGTGGAGGGAGACTGACCCAGGCATCAAGAGGTGCTCGGGTCCGGGCTGGGTGCAGATCAGAGAGTCACAAAACCCAGCCATTACAAAGCAAGCCCACCTTTCCGATTCACCCACAAGCAGTGCTTGGACTCCACAGGCAAGAATAAACCAGTGACTGTAGCTAACTACTGCTGCCAGCTAAGTCATTCCTCACTGTCTATTTACGTGTTGTTGAGCATTACAGGTCATTAATTGAGCATTACGGGTTAAAGCCACATAAATCAAGGTTAAAGTGATGAACAGGAAGAAAGTGTACATGTGCTTTTTCCCAACTGCTTATGCTACATATTTGCTACTGAACACACCCATGGGTTTGCAGATATCCTTATTTTTTAGACTCAGATAGACCTCCATCTGTCATTAGATGACTAGTCTGTAAAGAAAAGAAGGAAGCATGACAAAAGATTTTGAACATCTGAAAGGTTTCCGCAAAGAGGATGAGAGCGTATCATCCTCTCTATTCAGCAGGGACAGGCAGTACAGCTGGCTTAAAATGATGATAAAAAAAAAATTTAGACTGGTTATTAGGAAACTGTGGGGAGGCGGTGCTTGCGGGAAGAGGAACAATGGAAAAAATAAAGACAACCCACCACCCCAGGTGTAAGGACCGGAACAGGTCACTCAGAGGTGCCCACCTTGTCAATCCCTGGAGGCTTTTCAGAACAGGCGAGACAAATGTGTGCTGGGAATTGCGAGGAGCTGGGGGAGAACCAACGGGGTGACAGATATCAGTGTGCTTTCTTACAGTGTCATGATTACCAGATTTAATTCACTTTCTGCTTGTCTTACAGGTGCTTTCACCAACAGCCATGTATCTATTAGATAGCTGACAGGAGATTACCACTTAGAGGAAATGCATTCACCAGAGGTGAATGGCAATCTAAGACTTTTTTAAAGGTCTGAAGAGAGGAGGAGAAGCTCTTACCTTCAACAATTCACCACTGCCCTGTCTCATGACTTTGAACTACCTCCTTGACAACACCTCCTGCATTTCAAAGCAATGCAAAGACCCGTCTAAAGGGATTCGACAGGTTTTTAGGAACATGGATGTTGCAACTTCCTTTTTGATCCAAGGAGTGAGAAGGAATAAGTTTATTTCACCAATTTCAGCCACCCAGTTATCTTTTACTGGGTGGTAAGAAAAGAATAATTCCTTTGGTGTTTTGTTGTTCAGTCATAAAGATCGATATTCTGAAAGCATAACAATTATTTCTCCAGGTCAGTAAAAGAAGGTTGGTCACGCTGGGTTTTTTATTGACGCAAGGACAGTACAACTAAGCTCTTTTCTTCCCTCTTATGCTCATATATATTAATCTTTTAAAATGAAATCTTGTAGAAGTTGCTTTTCTTTGTAGTTAAATAAATGGTACCGTAATGCTCTGGATAATGCATAACAGCTTTTATCCACAGATTTTTGGCATCTGTGGCCTTAAAGCTGTCACAGAAAGCAACAGAAAATTTAAAAATAATACCAGGAATTTCTGAAAGTCTTTCATAGTTCATTAGTGACCAGATCTTTCCAGTATCTCCTAAGACTTATGCAATTCTTTCCACACATTGGTATTGGCTGCACTCCACAAATGTAACTATTCAATGTATGTATTTGTTCTGTTTGGCCATCAGCTTTTTAGAAGCAATTTTTCCATTCAGGAAAAGTCCAGTTATGAACCTACAATACAATAACCTTAACCACATAACAATGGTAAGTTTCAGTGACAGTTTGCCTAAAAACCACCAGATATATTTTAGACTCACTTTTACAAGGAGTTAAAATCCAGTATCAATGATTCAAAACATTCAACAGCTCTCTTCAATTTCAGAAAACACTTAAATGAGTGTCTAAGGAAACACTTTGAAATTCCGTACTGCTTTTAATCCAGTAACATGGAATAATAGTTTCAAACACCTTATATGTGGCTATAAAATAGGTTATGTTGCACACTTCCACTTGTACATGGAAGTAGTTGTAGAGTTGGGCAATTCTATGGTGACACACAGAAGATCCATGGAGGGCAGAGGACCGAGGTGCACCCACCGCTCCCTGGCCTCTCCCCTTGCTAGCTGGCGAATGTGTTTAACAAGAGAACGGTAGMACTGAGAACTAAGGCACTGACAATTGTGATATAAGTGTGCATGGTCCTGTTACCATAGATCCTTGTGTGCTGGTTTTGCCTGGGTTAGAGTTAATTTTCTTCATAGGGACTATGTTTTTGTGCTGGAAACAGTGGTGATACTACAGGGATATTTTAGTTACTGCTGAGCAGTGCTTACACAGAGTCAAGGCCTTTGCTGCTCCTCACACCACCCCACCAGCGAGCAGGCTGGGGGCGCACAAGAAGTTGGGAGGGGACATGGCTGGGACAGCTGACCCCAACTGACCAAAGGGATATTCCATACCGTATGCTCAGCATATAAGCTGGGGGGGAAGAAGAAGGAAGGGGGGACGTTTGGAGTGATGGAGTTTGTCTTCCCAAGTCACCGGTTATGTGTGATGGAGCCCTGCTTTCCTGGAGATGGCTTAACACCTGCCTGCCGATGGGAAGTCGTGAAGGAATTCCTTGTTTTGCTTCGCTTGTGCACACGGCTTTTGCTTTACCTATTAAACTGTCTTTATCTCAACCCACGAGTTTTCTCATTTTTACCCTTCGAATTCTCTCCCCCATCCCACGGGGGGAGAGTGAGCGAGTGGCTGGGTGGGGCTTAGTTGCTGGCTGGGGTTAAACCATGACACCTTGATACATGGAGAACACACAAATAAGTACGTGATTGAGTAGGGCTAACGAGTTCTCAGCTCCCAACCACATTTCTTGACTCCCAAACAGCACTGTAGTAGGCATCCTGTTTGGTTTTTGTGTGTGTGTTTTTGTTTGTTTGTTTGTTTTTTAGTTTTTAACTGAAACACAAGAGTCACTTATTATTCAAAGTGGCGGAAAATAAAAATCTCTTAAACACAGTATTTTTTTAACCTGGGGAAAATGCATAAAACTCGCTGTACTCTTTATTCAGGCTTTTTAAAATGGTGATCTAATCCTTGAGCAAAGATGGTAACAGGTAAACCAACTAATTTGACTAGCTAATGTATAGAGAAATTATTAAAATTTCATCAACCCTTTAAAATAAATGTTTGCTATTTCAAGGTGAAGATGGGAAATTGTCTTGTGTTGACTGATACCACTTCCATCTTCCATCTAAGGTTGCCCAGTCTTTGCATTATGCAGTGATCACATAGTCAACCATAAATTCTCATAAAATGGCCTGACTCATTAAATAATGCTTAAACAACAGGCACTCCTACTAAATCTTCCATTGTTGAAGTATTCAGAAGGTGTTTGCCATCAACAAAAAATAGTAACAGTCTATAAGACTACATGATAAGGGTGGAGGAGAGGACAAACATATTAAATGAGAGCTGAGACTTGACCTAATTACAGAGTCTTCACCCTGCAGCAGGACATTGCAAAAAAGTGATGTATGATACTACCTGGTCACATACAGCTACTCGACTTATAGGAACACATTCCCACTGATATTTAGTATCTATTTAAAATTTGACTTGGATCTTTTTAACCAAGAAAGTCGTGACAAATCACAGATGAATTAAGTTTCCCTGTAAAGTTTGGCAGTAATGTGAAAGACCAGATGTCTGACAGGATCTTCTCAAGTAACTCAGATAACAAGCATACAGAGTCTTTTTCATGCCAGGGATTTCTCTCCCACACTTACATATCCATATTTCCCTGGAGGGGGTGCAGGAGAAATGGGGGGAGAAATAGGACCAATACACACCCCACAAAGGTGTGTTATGAACTGTGCAAATTAAGTGAGAGTCATTTGGAAGGGACCTCTGGAGATGAACGAGTCCAACCTCCTGCTTATAAAGGGGCTAGTTCCAAGTTAGACCAGGTTGCTCAGGGCCTTGCCCAGCTGAGTTTTGAAAATTCCAAGGTCAGAGTTCCCACGACCTCTCTGAGTGACTTCCAGCACTTAACCACTCTCACTGCAGGTTTTTCTTCTTATGTCCAATAAAAAATTTCTCTTATTGCAACAAGTGATAATCGCCTCCTGTCCTTTTGGTGTGCGCATCTGAGAAGTATTTATCTCCACCTTCTCTACAACACTCCCATTTCAATTTGGGGATTAGATCTGGCCCCCAACCCCAGCCTTACTCCTTCCCTCAGCCTCTTTTGTCATATGCTCCAGTCCCATAAACATTTCACTGGACTTCTGCTGGACTTCCCTCTCTGACCTCTCAATCCAAGATAAAGCAGTTACAAGTAAGTGGCAGCTCAAGGAGCAACAAGTCATTATTAATCTGCTTTGAGCATTTTAGTGGTTCTTACATTGTCAGGACATGGATAGAAGCACCGACAAATCCTTTTCTGAACAAGCAGTGACCATAACAAAGTACCCAAAAGGCATGCTCTTCTTTTCCTGCARCAGTCAGGTTGGTCAACAACTTCAGTCTCACTGACCTCTCGCTAAGAGCCACCACCCTTGTCAAAAGTCTTCTACCATAACAGACAAAAAAATAAATCTAATTACACTGTAATCAAGATACATCAAGACCGCATTTGGATAAAAAACAAAATTGCTGGACAGTAAGAGTTTACTACTTTTAATTATGAGCTGTAACAGACACGTAGCAAGTTCAACAGGAATTTTTATAAAATATTCCAGCAAATACAACATATGCATTTCATGTTAAGACATGAGAGAGGGATTACAATACTAGATAAATACTCTGACCATGCAGAGAAGTTTTTTTATATTTATATGTGTATATACATATGTGTGTGTGCACGTATGTGCATTAAGTATTTTCACTGGCTTACAGGAAGGAAAACCCAAAGAAGTCTGTGTTCTGACTGATTTTATAGAAGTAGTARTCTCCTGCAAACAAATACAATTTAACAGTCCAAGCCCTGACTCAGSTCTGTAAAGCAATCTGAGGAAAAGCATTCTGCCTCTCTCCCAATAAAGTACACATGACCTTCCACATTGGTAGAGCATTCTTCCAGCTCAAAACAAAAAAGAAATTTCTCAGTAAGTGCTTCTCTTCACATGAACTACCTCCCCATCAGCAGCCTGCAAAAAGCATGAGGCTTCAAACTGACCTACATCAAATGGAAAGCATGTARTAGTCATTTATGGGTTTGAGTGATTTATTTAGAAAGTGCATTTTAATCATTTTAAGTTAGCAGTTTGCTAACTTAGTTAGCTAAATTAAGTTAGCAAAGACAGAAAAAAAGTAAGCTGTATAATGCTAAAGATATCATAGTGAATGCAGTCATGTTTTGAGTCAGAGGGAAGACGCCTGCACAACAGAAATAACTTTTACACTGGTAGAAAGTTTGTCAAGAGATTACTGTGCACAGTGATACAYGTCCAGAGAGGAATTCAAATACGTAGCTTCTTTCAAAACTGCCTGATCAGTTTTGCTCATGGGGGTAGAAAGCAATAATGCCTGTGTTTCCACTTCAACTATCCACCTTCCCAATGGTACAACCAATAAACAAKTAGATGGCTTCCTCTTTGCTGGAACTGGATGTGGTATTTTTCAAAGTAATTTTAGAAAGCAGAATAAAATGGAGAGGGTTTTTAGATAAGACTATAGATAAATGGCAGCAAGTTCTCCTCCTGYATCACAAGCAAAAAGCAGCAATACTGTGCAACAATTCAGGTCAGGTGACAAATAGCAAGTTATCATCACCCACACTTCCCATAGTCTTTCTTTCTAATACCTAGCATCAGTTTTAACTGGTTCTGGAAAAAACACTTTTTTTGTGCATACTATTCCAAGAACTGCTAAAGCAGCAAACTGATAGTTACAAGGAAAYAGCTTGCACCTGCTCGTTCTAGCAACAAAGCAGGTAGGAAATGACTGGGAGGGTGGGACAAAAAGCATTCTCAACCAATCAACTTGAGAACTAAAGAAGGAAAAAAAGTCCAACTACTCACTGTAAAAGACATTTTGAACCTCAAAAAAACCCCAGAACATTTACACCTCCACAATACAGGTAACTATCAGTATTCAAGTTCTGTGCTGGAATTTAATGAATAAATGATACTTCCCTCTCACAATACTTTAAAACCAAATTATTATGGGTTGATCATTATTAAAGAAAAACAAAGTAGCCTGATCCTCTTAGAAACTGTAAATAGTAAAACAGGTACAGCCTTAACATCTTCACTCAGAGGAGATGCAAGATGCAAAGACACTACCAATGACAAGGCCAAAAGCTGAGCAGAGTCAACAATGCAACTGTGGTGAAAWGGCACCCTCCATTTCTCCTTCTTCACTTGTTGCTTAGAAAGAAATATCAAGATCTGAGCCTGCAAGKGAAAACAAGTACTTTCAGTTTATTACTGTAAGTCTTGAAAATTGAACTTTGCTGAATCTGAGCATCACTGAAATCTATGCCAGATCAGTAATTATCTTCGCCCTCCCCCCCTAAAAATGGCCTTACTAATCAAAACACATTCAAGTGCAATTCTATAGGAAAAAATGTCATTTTCCTTGCCCAGAATCAATTTCTGGCTCTCCCAGGCAGTGAAAGTCCGTTCTCCTAGTTTTATTTCAACAGTACTGAAAAGATTACAAAAATATTCCTCAAATGCAGGACAGATAAATTGCTGGTACTCATCTGCTAAAGTTCAATTTTTCACTCTTCTCAATTACTACAACTGCCAAAAGGTATGCAATCTAAATTTCTATTTCAGTTTACTGCTTTAATTATATGRTCCATATCTTCAGCTTACTTAATGATTATATACTTAACAAGCAGATGCAAAGACTAACACACAAGTTGCAGGATGTCAGACTGCGGGCAGGTGGCGGAAGAAGGGGAAGAAACATATCAGGATAGAGTATTCCCATAAATCATTTTCACAAAGCAGTCACAAAGAAAGCATTTATCTGAAACTGAGTAATATAGTGTTGCGCTGGTCTGCTTTCCAGCTGCAAATTAAACTCTAGCACCGAAAGGAATGTACTAAACCTGTTCCAAAATGACCAGATGTGCACACTCAAACATCATTCACACCACTCTGGTGAACAGCTGGAGCCAAGTTTTGACAAGGGCAACGCTGCAGTTTAGTACTGACAGACAATATAATCTGCATCATAACCAAGTGATATGCTCCAGCCAAAATCAAACCAAACCGCCAGGGACACGGCAGGAACACATTCAATAGCCAGGGAACACTAATGCTAAATTGAACAGGCAAAATCAGCACTGTCCTCTTACCAAAATGCACAGGGATTGAACAGCTAGCGAACATTTATACTACATAACCCTATAAATTACTATTCAGATGAAATGACAAATGCACTTCTGACACAAATCTCCCAGTCATCCCYCCTTACCATACTTTGTCCCACATTGTGGTGTGGTCTCAGAGTGCACAACCTGGCTTTCTTCTTAAYGAAACTAAACCAAAACATGTGCTCCAGGAGCAGACTTAATGCACCCCAACTGTGTAAATGCACTCAGTTTTCAGGCTCAGACCAGAGATAATTTGACATGACCCTCCGCCCTCCAGTAACATGCTCAGCAAGGACACTGGGACCTTATCAACAGCGGTTTCAGCCTACAGATCCAACCCTAGTGAGCCGCACTACTTGCTCGCGTAGGACATGCCACCTCAGGCTGCGTCTACCGATTGTGCACAGCCTCCCCTCCGGGCAGACCTGGACCTGGCGCAGGAGAGCCACAACTCTCATCAGGCCCAGCAAGAGATGTGGGTCTCACCTACCGGGCTGCAACAAGCTGTGGTACGYGTCCAGTTTGACTAAAAATACTGAAGTATTTCCTTCAATACTCTACCTGAATAAGCTCTCTAGAAGCTCAGAAGTTGTGCTACAGCCTATTCAATGCCACCATTTTAGCATCACTTCATTGTTTTATTTCTTCCTGAAGTCTGCTCTGTCAAACCTAAACACAATTTAAAGAGAGAACTACAGAAAATACTACAAATCAAGAAAGCATTGAATAGCTAAAAGCCAAGGTGAAATAACTCACAATAACTTCACTCCCTTGTGGCATACCTTTTACCTTCTGACTTTTCATACTTCACATGCACAGACACTACCCTGGACCCTGGTCAGCTATCCAAGCACGGCTGGGGAGCTGTGTGGTGRGTGGGGAGGAATGTACCACAAAAGCAAATTAAAAACTAAATAAAATACTTCCTTTAGTTTTCCTCAAAAGTAGAACTACTTCTGAGCTTCGAAAACCTATGCTAAGTTTTATATTGATTTATCACCTACGTGACTATTGTGTAYAGCATATACTCAAGCAGCTCATGCTTTCTGAAGGTTTCAAAGACAGACAAATCAGATTAGCAGCAGTCACTAGCTAAGCATCCAGAATTAGAGTGCAAAAGCATTGAAATGGCTTTTTGTCTTTAAACTCTTATTTTCCTGCCCATTCGATTTATTTGCTAGCCCAGCCACTTAGAGTTGAGAAAGTGATTCAGATTTGGAAAAAAMCCAACCTTAGCCATCGCCTTCACCCACGGGGCCAGGAAGTGCTCCCCAGAGCCGGCCCTGCACACCCCTCCCGTCATCACAAGATTTYTGTGAACCATCCTGCCAAAAGCAGCACACCGCCAGACTGCATTAGACAGCCCAAATACAAGTTGTCCAACCTTACCGGCCCCGTGGCAGGCAGGAGGTAAGGTGAGACCACGCCTGCCCCTGTCCCGGTGCCTACAGCCCACCTCTGCTGYGGAAAGGAGAGAGGTAGGGACTGCACGCAGGGTGGACAAGCATGAGCTCCCCTGCTCCCCCACCTCTCCGGCTTCCCTCAGACCCGTACCTTCTCATAAAGACTTGCGTCAAAACAAGTCTGGATCGCTGGCAGCATGTGAGAGATCGCATGCGGGTTTAAAATACAGCATACACGTAGTCAAGAGCGATCAGAGGCAACTATTTCTACTTACTAGCTACATATACGTGTCCCTTTTTAAGGCAGGTTTGGTAAACAGTTTTATTTAACTTTGTTTTAGTCAACTAATAAATACTGAAGGTGTTGGAGTGCATTAAAAGGATGTGCTCTTCATTCAAACAAAGCCTGACTTTAAACTGATTTGTTGTTTAAAAATAGTCATTCTCCATCTTCTAATAAATTAAGAAAATCAGATTATATATCTTCTTAAAATAGACCTGTATATTGTACGCGTAACAAAACCACGTGCAAATTTAGCACAAAGGCTATCTATAGCTCCGTCAACATGTTTTAAGTGGTCACTGGAGAACCAGTTGAGAAATAAGTTTGCAAAGCAATAGCARCTGACTTGCAGGGCGAACGGTTGCTGCCGAGGCCTCAGTACCCACAGAACACGCACTTCCAGCCGAGAGGAGGGGAGGTGACTTCAAGCCAGCTCTGGCCTGATCCCATGAACTGAGCAACCCCCAGTGGTGGGAGCTTTCCAGGTGCCCTCCTGGAGGGCACGTTTCAGTCCGGCTTCATCCGAAAGGAACCCAGTTCATGTGCTCCAGAACTGCTCTAAAATTTGAACCAAAGCACAGTGCATGAGGATAAATGAGATTTGCTTCAGAGCCTCATCCCTGGGTCAAAAATAAAACACAAATGCAGAAAGACCCGCCATCTGTTATGGMCATTTACTTGACTACGGATTTCCCTTCGCTCTCTAAATTTAAAATATTTGAGCTTATACATTCCTCTGGTACAATTTTCACTGTGAAATAATTTTGCCTGCAGTTCAAAAGAATTACAAGAATTCCCTTCAGCTTCACAGCTCTCAATTTTCAGCTCTGCCTGGTGACCCCAGCTCCTACGAGTATAGCACAGCTGGGGAGCAGAGAGGGCGGCCTCCTCTGTACTCCCCTCTCTTCTTCCCCGTCTCATTAAAGGGTTAGCTTATTTGCACGCTTATTCACAATTCCTTCTTCTTAGGAACACAGTACTGGGTGCAGCCGCTGCAGGACAGTTAATTTTAGGAATATATCCTCATTTAAATCAGAAATTTTGCTCTGTAGGTAGACTGAAACAATACATTGCATTAAAAGTAGCAGACGAACATTTTTCAGCTGAGCTGAAATTAAGATACCTTAATGGTGATTTGCAATCAATCACACTGCTTGACCTAACTAAAAAGGGGGTGCTGGGGGGGTGGGGTGGGAAGGTCTTCRCCTACTGTTTCGTCAGTTAACAACAATCTTACCAACAGTAGGACAGTACTTTTCTTCACAGGCTACTTTCTTTCAGGTCATGAGATACATTTTCACAGATCTCTTTCAAGAAAAGTAATCCTTGGACCTTGACACTTCCATTTATCCTTCAGCAAATTAAAAAAAAAAAGCAGCACAAACATTAGCATTTAATAAAATATAGTCTTAACATGTACATTGAAGTCTGTCAAAGCTTTACCTAGCTACTACGCTCAAAAATAATCTATCTTCCTCACTGCAGYGTATCTCCAATTACACAAAAAAAGAAGAACGTGTTCGTGTCAAACATTCACACGCTCATGCCTGGGTTCAAAGTCCTGGTAAATGAGCATTCAAACATTCTGCTGAAAATTGAGCTGCATTCTGTACATAACGTTGTGTTGTATCTACATTGCACCTAATGTTAAAAAAAAATAAATTTATACATATGTAATTAGATACTCAGGAGTGTGACTAACTTAAAAATTATGTCCAGCTCTTTTGACAAATTTGACAGCTGTTCTGGAATACATCTTTTCTCCTCTTTTCATCCCTCCTTTCTTCCCCATTTTCACTCTAACAGATGCTTTTATTCTGTTTTGGTTTTTTYTCTGTTTCTCCTCCTCTCTTCAGTGGCAGCATCRGGGGGGAGGGAAGGAGGGAGGAAGCGTAGGGTGCTAATGCACAAAGCAGTGCTTGTTAAAAACTGAACATATCCAGGCAATTCGCCAAATTTAATTCCAAAGACCCCGCTTGTGATTCGATGCTAAAATGGAATATAGCATTGTTCTATCTGTCCGTAGGACACTGTGTCTTCTATGGAAGAGGGGTTAAAAACAAAAGGACAAAAACCAGCTTGACACTCCCCCCAGCCCCCAGACACACACTTTATTCCAGAAAATACCATATTCATTGGCCTTCAGAGTTGTTAGAAATAAATCAAGCAGCAAAAACCTGGGATTATCTCACAAACATCATGAAAAAACATTATTGAAGCTCTCAGAGGACACGGTAAGAGCCAAAAAGGGGTCAAATTCTGCTGCTTTTCAGATCTGCTACATTCAACATTTGGATTTGGACCTTGTTGCAGTGAAAACTGTTCATTAAGAAGGGATACTGGAATCTGGCCTGAAAACATTGTGCCCTGYGTCCTTGAAAAATGTGAAGTATTGACAAAGTTTCCCAAATTCTTTTGAACCGGACTGTGAATCCTGTATTTATTTCATAAGCAATCATTACCTGAGGCTAGAGGACAGGCTGCTCAGGTGAGAAACTGCTCATACATGTAAATCRGTGGCTCGGAAGCTAAGACTGAGATTAGTTTATGAAATGGGGGAGGAAGAATAAGAGAGATTACTTATGCTTAAAATCATAATGAGTAATAGTCACACACATTCTCTCCCACAATTTGCCACGTAGCCYGATTTGTCCCAACAGATATTAAACCATAACTCCTAATAATTTAACAGTGGAAAGGAGTACTAAATTGTGAAACGGGCACAATGTAAGTTTAAATTCCATTTGATTTATGCCACATTCCATTACTAGCATTACGTACCCAAAATAAAACTCATATACTGACATCCATAGAAGTAATATTATGCTAACTATATACACAAGTTGTATGCGGAGATAAATCAGTATTTGACTGATGGGGTCCCAAGCACAAATTTGAACTCGCTTCACATTTAAACCATTTTTTTCTTTTTTAACCTAATATGCAAGAACTGCTTCTTTTCCATGACTTCCCACTTTTCCCCCATGCACAGCCTTTCCCATCTCTTCCGCAATCCCCCTGCTCGTCGCCCGCCCCCTCTCCTCTTCAACCCAGGTCACTCAGTCACCAGCTGAGCCGGGATTAGCACCTCGTAAGGGCTCACAGCAGACCTACCTCTTCCCTGCTCCAGCTGTGGGGTCTCTGCCTTCATTTGAATGACCACTAAGAGGGTACAAGTAACTTTACTTGCAGAGCACAAGGGAAAATTCATCTTTAAAGAYGGGTAGACAAAGCAGGAAGGGACTGCACGTCTCAGGGCCAGGAAAGAGTAGAAGCGCTTCTCCATTTAAGAGCCGTCAAGCATGCAAACTCTAGGAAATGCGGTTACTCTTCTCAAAACTCTACAGCCTGTCAGCCAGCTCCTTCTCAGTCACGTAGCAGAGGCAGAGGTCCCTCCGTCACCTGGATGACCATGCACAGAAAGTAACAACGGGCTGGTTTGCATCCGGGGCATGCTTCTTGTTTCTGAAGCTCCAGAGGCGGCAGAGCCACAGAGAGCTCCAAATCAAAAATCTGAATCGGTGATGGTTTTTTCAGGGYTTTTTCTTGCTTCGTTTTTGGGGTTTGTTTTGTGGTTTTTTTCCCCCCTCTTAAAGTAAGTCTTTCATATTTAGACAAACATACACGGAAAGGCAGGGAGGAAAGATAACACACTGGGACAGTATTGGAAGGAAACTAAAACTGCAGGAAAAATTTGACACTGGTTTCCAAAAGACAGCCTCTTTCTTCTTCCAGTCTTTAGGGTTAGGCAATAGGAGAAACCAAAGGGACAGGATCTACGAACCTTTTCAGGCACTACTCTTTTGGAGGGTGCAGACACACACACTAGTTGAAAATGCTAAGAACAAGTATGAATCAACATCAGCATCACCCTCCATTTAGACATCACAGCATTCTGAAGGTAATAATTACCCATTAAGCATCCTGAATACATAAGCAAATGAAAGAGAAGTGAGCTAAAAGAATTAAACTCATTTTCTTAAAGCCATAAAACCAAGAAACAGGTACAGATATGACTTAAAATTCACGTAAATCACATGTCGTTTGCCACTTCAGCATATTGCCTTAATGAATAGCTTAGCATTTTCCTAAGTCAATATGCTTGTTCCTGTAAAAAACCCACTTGGAAAGATTCTCAAGAACATTTTCATCAGACAGCACTTTCTGTAGTCAAAAACATAATGCTCTCTCAATAATGTTAATGTGCAAAATTGAATTAAAAAGCAAGAGTGACTGAAAGGGCTTTTCAGTAACCCTACAAATTATTAAACTGCTAGGTAAGACTTGTGTTCCTCAATGTTCCATACATGTAAGAGCCACTGACCCCTCTCATTACTGTTTAGGACACCATGCTCTTGACAATTTTAGCTGTTAGGAAAACTTGYATATTGTCTTCTGAGTTAGTGTCACATTTAACGAAGTTTAAACATCACAACAAATGAACTATCTCACAGCTCTTAYGTTCCAAATTCCCACAGACCTGGCTGTTAAGGAATCAAGTTTTTTGGTAATTCAAGAATTAAGAGAGCTGTTGTACACAAAGTGTTCATTTAGAAAAGACAAGTTCTGTACCCTCAAGCATTTTCTTAAACACCCCATTTTGTAATGAGGCATTTATTTCTCAACCTGTCACACAAAATAACTTGGTGGTTCTTCAGTAACCCTACTGCATTCTTCTTAAAACAAACTTGTGTAACTTTGATAAGATGGTGCACTCAGAAGTACTTTTTATGCTGTTGACACAGCACAGGTAGCTTGCAGACTAGCAAATCTGCCGTAATGAACAGAGTCTGAAGACAGACAGCCCTTTCACATATTGCTGACCCAATGTTTTACAYAGAGGAAAAACCCAGAAAGACTGGAACACCATTGCTCTGCCACCAATTGTTGGGGGKTTTTTTTGTTTTGTTTTCTAACAGTTCCTCTAATCAAAGCACACGACTGTTCTTTGTATCACCGTTATGACCGTGTAACTGAAGAACCCTTAAGAAGTTTCTTACTCACACAGTAAAACAAGGGTTTCATCCTAACCACTTTAATGCTTTAGTCTAATAGCTGCCAGCTCTAATGACATCTCTGTCTCGAAGTTCAGAGATACATGCAGAGTTGAGCTTAAGTAAGTCTTCTCTGGCTTCCTATCCGAACCACAGTGGACATCAGCCAGATACTAAAAAAAAGTGTTGGAAGGTCAAAGAATTTAAAGCAGCACACCAAAATGACTTACCACCTCTGCAGGTGAGCAGTGCCCAGCAAAGGACTGAACAAGCCATGCGTGGAATTGCAGTTATCAACTGAGTTTAGAGAATTTCCTAGCAGGGCACAGCGTTTGTTACTAGTTGCATTTCCATTTTAGGTTGATTTAMTTTTAAGAGAAGAGGCATTCTTTTTGAAACAGTAGCACATCTTAAAATAGAGAAAACTTTTTTTCCCCGTATTGTTTCCCACAGTTGCCCTAGAACATATAACTAGGGTCAGCTTCAGCTCTCATGAGTGATACACAAACCCACAGAACAGTCCCTGCTCCCAAATAATTACACCCTAAGCTTCTTTCCTCACAGGCACACTCACATACCAAACCTTCTTTCACAAGAGTAGTTTAATTGATGTATATAGTTGTACAATTAGACTTACAATCTCCACCACAGACCAAATTTTTACTTATTGCAATGCATTTGATTGCGAGAYGGAAAACAGTGGTAACAACAGAGTTTCAAAAAGAAAGAGTTGTGTGCCTCTGGGGAAAAAAGTTCCAAGTCAAAGCTTCTATGCATGTTACCCCACTGCTAGCCTGAATCATCTGTTAGAAGCCAGTAATCATGCTTTCATGTGACATTTCTCTACATAAGCTTAATCATTTGTATCCAAGTTGCAGCGTACTTCATTTCCATGAGAGCTATCTCTTACCATGGTAATGATCTTCAATCACCATTTCCAAGATCGTGCTCATAGCATGAAACACGTTTTGTAGATCTTAGTATAATCAAAAGTTTTTTCTGGATTATCAAATAGTAATGCATATTTCTGTAACTGCTTACCTGAAAGATGAAGCTAAGGAAATATTTCATTTGGTCTTTAATGCAATGTGCCAGCCAAACCAAAATTATTCCAAGTCATGCTTTGTGAACCACTCTACTTCTAAGTCTAATACAAAATAGGACTTTTCCTGTCTGTTAAAGCAAGCAAGCAGTTGCAACGGTAATAAAAACACTGCTGCAAAGTGTCAGATTGGCTAAATTCTACCTGCTGTGCGTGTGTATTTTCCTACGTGTCTTTTTAACACAAACATGCACATACAGACCCTGATTTGGCAGACCACTTACATATTCTATAGCCAAGTTCACTAAGCATCRCCTCTCGAGCTCACCAGGCTGCTTGTCCGTGTGTCTAGGGACAAGCATATGTATTACTGCATTTCTGAACTGGGACAAAATTTCATATTAACGAGTATGTGCTGCTAACAGATTGCACCCTGAGACACAGTTCCCCCTCTGAGAATTAGTTAGTTAACCAAATGCATGCTTATTTTCAAACTTTAGCCTATTTTTTTCAAATAGGCACTTCATACTTCCATTTGCGCCCACTGGCTCTCTGCAGCTTGCCATATAATGGGGGAAGGAGGGCCAACACTGAGCGTTATGAGAAGACAACTAGTCCTAGGTTTCCAGAAATGAGTYATCCACTTCAGAACAATCTTCATTACTTTTAGAACTATTTGTATTTGGAAGTTTCAGTAGAAAGTCATCTACCAATGCAGTCTTTTGTAGAAAACAACCCTCTAAAATAATTAATGCTTTTATTTTTTGAGCTTTTCACCCAAAACAAGGCAAAACGAAATTAACTCCCCTGTTCTTTGCAACATTAAGGCAACATCACCTGGCTCTAGATCCTCCTATTTCTCCTCATGGAAGATAGTGAATTGCTTCAGAACTTTAAAAAAGAAAATTACCATTTTTTGCTCTTAGGTTCCTTTACAGCAACCACCAGTAAGTATCCAGTAAATCATGGTTAATTTTTAACTTTAAATACAGCACTGACTCAGCTTGCTTTGGGTGAAGAGTTTAATAAACTCCTATTAATTGGAAGACGTTCAGCTGAATGTAAAATCTTCAAATCAAAGACACCTGCATTAGATGTCCACTGAGGCTCTTTTACCACAATGGACTTTTTTAAAAAGAAATTGGCCTGCACAAAGCCTTTTGTCAAAAAAAGTCCTGTATCAAGGCAAATTGAAACTTCTCAGGATAGCCCGACTAACACACGGTCTACAGTAGAGAATATATATCCCATTTAGACAAGAAAGTCCGAAGCCTCCAGTGGTTCTACCATCACATTAATTACATTTACTAGAGACTGAACACCTGGCAGCAGCGAGATTTGAAAAAACAATTCCTTAACACGAAGTAGACTAACACTTATGGAAGCTGTACAAGGTGAAAAGAAATCTATGCAATCATTTCACAGCACTGTAAATGAATTGCACTTCCAATTTTCGGGACACAGTTTTATTGGAATTTTGCACCTTGTTGTAAAAATGCTGCACAAAACATGAAAGGAAATTCTCCTTTCTAAAGAGAGTCTGAGGACTCTGCGCAGATCTTCATCGACAGCTGCTTGTATCAGACCACCAAAGCCACGGCGGCGAAATGATGCTCTAACAGTAGCTATAGGCAGCTTCTCTTCCCTTGTTGTGGTAACCCCCTAACTGTTTTAGTAAAGGGCAGATGTTGTGCATGACCCAATTGAATACCCATTTTTATTTTGTTATGGCTTTGGGGAAGGAAGAGAGTGTTGCACGCAGAATTCAGCGTTGATTAAAAAGCACTAACATTTGGCTGAACAAAACCAAATTTAGCCCCCTGGGCCTGTCTGACCCACTAACCACTGCTTCCTAACTGCTCTGTGATGACAAAGTTTGCCTGAAAAATGCAGAGCTTGCAGAGCAAAAAAGTATGACACTTACGTCAGTTTTGCAACATTTCCTTAATGACATTACTGTGAAAATCCCCATTCCCCCACCCTCAAATTTATTGTTTTTAAATTAAACATTTGTAACAAAGACAGAACAACTGATGGAGCCTCTTTAGTGACTGAACAGGGAATGCACTGAAGTATCAGATAGACATATTACATCGCTCAAATGCGGACAATAAATTTACAGCAAGATCTTGTATCACTCCAGGGAAAAGATGCGGGAGGAAGCACAGAGATTTTTGAGAATTTAAAATGTACCATCCCTATGTTACAGGACAACACTTTTCCTTCAGGCACTCTAAGTCTATCCAAATAGGTATCACCTACCAAAAAAATGATCCCCATTTTGTTTCTATGTTTTCTTTCAGATATGCTTCCTTAAAACACAGATCTTTCATATGTGTTGTTGGCTTGGGGTTTGCCTAGGGTTTGTGTTTTTCTATAGACCTGCAACAGTAAACCCTATACCAAAGAGAACAGCGTAAAAAGCAGAGGCAGGCAGCGTGGAACATATTTAGCCTTTTTTTCCCCAAAGCAAGAGCAAAGGTTATTAGTGCCATGCAGGAAGAGAGGTGTGCTAGCTACGCTTGAACTACCTCTTGCAATACCATCACCAAGTTTACCAAGATCTGGTGCCAAACTTAAGTCCCAGTTCTAAAGCATGCATGAAAAACTGCATCTTTTATTATGACCAAAAAAAAAAATATGGTAGATTTCCATTCATCGACACCGAAGAGGGAAAATTTGAAATAAGTACCAGCCACTAAGTGCTCAGAAACCAAACAGTAAACAAAAGCCTCCAAAATAATAGCAGGTCTTGTGATTTTTTCAGCTTTCAAGGACTACAACAGACAATGGCTGGTTAGGAGCAGGACCCGAGAGTGAAGATTTTCTGCTTCTTGAGAACTAGATGCCTGCAGCTCTCCGAAGGACRCCAATCCACCTCCTGCACAGAAAGTAAGGAGACGGCAGCGAGACCCTCTCTAAAGAGCATGGGACATGTTACGGGTAGTGGAGGTTAATGATGTCTTGCAAAAATGTGATTCTTAAAAAGGGAGAAGGGACCGTCACATTTAGAAGTTATCAATGCTTAATCATTTTACAGGACCAAAGAAAATTATGTTTAGTGACCTCTAATTTGTTGGGCTTTCCAAAGATAAAACAGAACTTCCGATGAAGAAACAGGGAAAAACAGCACAGCCCAAAACACAGCCTCTCTGTACAACTCATACATTTGCCTTCCTTTCCAATYGCTCCCAAGCTGAGGGAAAGTCCAACACGTCAAACTAAGGATTAGTTTCATTTCACAGATGCAATTCTTTCAGAGGGAAAAAAAAGCAGCATACCACAATATACATTTCAAACATTTTTTCCACAAAAGATGTTTCAATTTCTTAAGAGAGAAAGGCCTTTCTAGTATAAGTATCCTGCTTGTCTAGATTAAAAAAAAAAAATCCTACTGTTTTTTTTTTCTTCTGCCAACATCAACTTTTTAAATGCTGTAAAAACAAACAGTGGTGAAAAAAGAATAATATTTGCTCCATCACCAGCGGTCACAGGCATGGAGGGCCTTACCACACCACTGTATGGCACAGCAGAACAAGGCAGGGGCATCAGGGCATCCAGGCACTATACCGGAGAAGAATTTGGGAAACCATTTCAGCAGCTCCCAGTGGATCCTGTCTGAAAAATGCCTTGGAAAAAAAGTAGCACAGTTGTAACATGAGAGACTTTGAAACTAGGGCTCCGTAGTTGTGACCTGATGACAAGACAACCTGATGCAAAATGCTTCTTTTCAAAAAAGCTTTACTGCAGTTTTCTGATGAAAACCCATGTTCACAGTTTACCATCCCCACAATGAGGGCTTGAAGATACTCTTTTAAATGGTGTCATCTACATATAAAGAAAAAATAGGCACATCATCTAGATCATGTGAAAGAACACCATAATCAAATCAAGGGACTCTGAGCTCTTAAACTGACAGAGCTTCCATCGCTTGAGATTAAAACTCTCTTGTAGTCTTGCCTGTTTCGGAATTTCCCACACACGCATACAAAAGGCAATGTCCTTAAAGCCTAAAGGACTTGGATTTAATGCAGTAACTCCAAGCAGTCCGATTTTGTTAACTATTTTAGATGCCCATGAGAAGAACAGCATTCAGTATAGTTATGCACGCAGCAAAGTTACCTTCTCAATCCCCATTTTCTGCTCCAGTAGTCCTGGCTTTCTGGAGACTGGCTAAGGTGAGACCCTGGCAGCCATCAGCAAGCTCTGTAGTGGGCACCCTACCCCTGACAGAGTCCCACCAAGGCCTGAGGTACGTGTTAGCCAAGCACTTGTCTCTACAGACATGAGTGGTCTCATCTAAACAGATACTACCCCAGCAGACGTTACTGAGCTGATGGAGTGGCAGGGGAATGAACATCATGGAAGGGAAGGGAAAGATTTAGCAAAGCCAAATACTGCTAGGGTTCATAATCATGCCCTAATTCAAACCAGGCTCCTCTAAAGCAGTTCAGGTTAATTTTAATTACTCCGCAGGTTTTTTTCTTGGCATAAGCCAAAGGGGTTCACATCAGAATGGCAGCATTCACCTGGGAGGCAGGAAGTTGCTGCGCTTATCCTACGAGTATCATGACCTGAATTCATTAGTATGTAGCGCTGCGCATTTCCTTAAATTATCTCCAGTGCATACATTCCTGGTCTCACATCTAGGGTCACCATAGCTATGAGGGAAACAAAAGACRGTGGTGAAGCTTGCTGGCGCTGCTGCCCTGCCTCTTCCACGTGCCTTCACAGGGGCACAGTTGCCGGGGCTAACATTTGGGAAGGTAATTCCTCATGCAAACTCCTACCATGCGTGCTGCAGGTAAGCCCACACACAGCTTCATGAAAAGAGACAGCAGGAGACGGAGCTCCCAAGCAAAGCTGGAAATGAAAAAGTCTGCATGCTAGTGTGTGAGAGATCGAGTTAATAGCCAATTTAAGGTCACGTAAACAGAGGCAAGTTTAGGTTACTATATGAACTCTGACAGGAAAGAAGCTATACAGCCCAGCCAGAATACGACCAGACATCCACACTGAGCAACTTTTGCCCTAGTGCATACAGGGGCGTTGTGATTACCCTCAGATGCAAAGCCACSTAGTCCACTGGGCTTATTATCAATGAAGTGTATGTCAGCAGTATACACAAACACAAGGAGGACCCTTTTATCCAACGTTACTGTTACGTCTGGAAAAAAGTCTTTTCCATTGCATTCCATAAACAAAAAACAGACACCAGGGAGAAGAAGAAAGCTTGTCTTGTTTCACACTAAGCCCAGAAAGGCCATACAAGCACCATCCTCAAAGCCCCTTGTGGAAAGGATCGCAGATGCCCAAGCCATGCCTTACACCCTGTCCTGTAGCTACAAAAGCCCCTGATARTGCTAGTCCCCCACACAAGGGACGCTGGCAGTGGGCACGCAGCTAAGAAGGGCTGTAATCCTGCTGTCCTCCTCTCACGCGTCATGTTTTCTATCAAGAACTTCAGCGCTTAAGAGAAACACAGCTGTCTTGGCAGGTCAGGCTCAAGGAAGAAAGGCGGTTTCTGAGATAATAAGTGCAAAAGCTCCTTAAAAGTCGTGATGACCTAGGGAAAGGATTTTAAATTAATTGCCAGTATCTCCTAGCGGGAAGCACTGGCATGGCACATCCTGAGTGCTGTGGGAGGCCTGGGATGCAGGCTGTCGCCGGGGTGCTCTTCCCAGCTGAGCCCTGAAGGGCAAAGCGGGGCACGCAGCAGCTGCCAAGCCTGAAGGCTTTAAGCAYCACAGCTCCAGCCACGTCTGCCGCGAAAGAGCGAAGGCTCCTGCTGCAAGTCCACTTGTGACTATGGAAGTCATCTGAGTGCCCCAAAGCCAAATCCTGAATGTCTCCGGGACTACAAGTAGCAGTTCAGGATCAGTTCAGGTTTGGGATACTGCTGTGATGTCAGTAATTTAGCCTGACACAAAAAACAACCACTATTAAAATGGTATTTTTCTTCTGTGTTTAAACTTGGGTGAGGAGAAGAAATGTCTCTCCATAGAGATCTAACCAGATGCAAATGCAAAACACAAGTGTTGGAGCAGTGAAGCATATGCCACGAAAAGCCTGACATATTTTCTGAGCAAGGCAATAGAAAACACTTACTTTATTTACAAGGTACRTGACCTACCATAAGGGACATCTCACACATGCTGAAGAAGACAGACTACTGACCATGTGGGAAGTGGGCACAGCAGTCACGCTCACAAACACGTACGGAAGGAAAAAGGCATGTTTCCCTCCTACTAATCTTACCAGTCTCTTCTCTAAAAAACAAAGGGTTAAGGATCAAGTATTTTAAGAAGGATTACAGTAGATGAGAACTTAAGCAGACATGATGGCATTTTTTGAATCCATAAACCTGCCTTATACCACAGGAAAGAGAAGGAATGCTTTGGGAACTCATGTTTTGGCTGGCTAACTGCTTCTCCCCTTCTGCATCTTCTTATGAAGTCCGTATAAGACCCTCCTCAGGAGTCCTGCACAGGGACCRATTTAGCATGCCAGAGGAAGAACTGATGAACAGAGAAGGTACCACCTTTCCAAGTAGCTGGTAGAGTTTGCTTCTTTGTTTTTTTAACAGAAACTCAGGTATTGTTTCCATTCTCATCCCTCAGTTAAACTCTAACAACCGTGTTGCAAACAAGGCATATTCCTAATTCTCTAACCCAGTTGAAAAGAATTCTTTCTAAGATGGTACGTGAACTTCAGAAAGTAGATTGCCATCCTACAGCCAGCATACTGACCAATTTGGCAAGTATCTCAAAATACAAAAAATAGCAATGCTATCTAAGATCAACTAATCAAGCATGAAAAAAAATAGTTTCATCAACTAAGCGCATTTTGTAAGGGGAAGAAGTAGATAGCACTGACTGTAACTATGCTGGTATTTTCCTAAATTTTTTCTTTGTATGTTCTTATAAGAACAGAATAAAGATTCAATGTGCARTAATTAACACATTTATACATCAGGTTTTAAGAGCAGCCGCGGCATTCCCATTAGCCTTGGCAACATTTAATATTCCACGTGTGCCATGCCCTTCTGTCACTGTGGAAACAGAAAGCCAAGCCTCCAACTTCCCTCCAGTAAAGCACTTAATTTTACTTTAAGAGAGTGTCTCCTGACTTTCTGGATTTTTTAAAGCTGTTTCTCCCAATGTTCCCACTGTCTTCTATCTCTAGCAGGGGTACCTCACTTATTTTGAAACAGATAAAAGCTAGCAGCTATCACAGAGAGACATCATCTATGGAAAACACACCTGCACGTGCCCAGCACACCACGGGATGCTGCCACAGCCTTGCTCATCATGCGTGCGGAACTGGCAAGCGCTCTTGGCCACCATTTCAGGGTGAAAGCCTTCAATGGAGGATCAAACGCCAACAGGAATAAGGGAGGCAGGGAACCATCTATCCACACACATACTTCTGCCCATAAAACTTGGCAGAAAACAGCTTAGAGGGAGGCAAGGACGAGGTTCAACCACGAGGTCCAGCACTTCCTCTCTGCAAGGATGATGGAAAGAGCCTAAACCATGCTGGGGAGCTGATCATAATGGGGAAAACATTCAGCAGCTTTTATGATGACAGCCATGGGAAACCTAAGAAAATCCAGAAATAAAGTTTTACAGGAAAATAAAATAATTTCAATGAAATCCGCAGACTGTTTAAAGCTAAAATCATTCAAGTTTTGACTCATGCTGCCACCTTATTTGTGGTTTGTTTCAGTGCCACCCACTCCCCAAATACTTCCCTTTAGTTCGCCATGGCTACTTTAAATTAGCATTTTTAAGAGGTTTTTTACTTCTTCCTTCCTACTTCTGCCTCCCTGAGGCTTCCACTGAGGAATAAGAGGAATTCAGGATGTGGTAAATTACAACAATTTCTCAAACACGGTATTGCAAGCATATTAGTGGCAGGTAAGACAAAAAGCCTCAAAGAATTTCAGGAGGAGGTTAAAGATTAAGTATCCATTATATGCTTCTCATAGCTCAAGTTTGAGGAGAAAAACAGGTATTTTCAAACTGTTTAAAAATAATTTAAAGGGAGGGACCAAAAATTACAGGCTATAAAAACCAAAATTACTTAACTGGCTATTTTTCATTCCATATCATTATTTCTTTAGGTTTCCAGACATTACCTGAAATGGGGGATTTTCATCAAACAATTACCAAGCACAAGAAATTGCCACTTTAATTTCAGCACGGAATGGGAAAAACATCTACAGGGTGAAGGTATACATTGCATGAGAGAAATAATTGCTAACATGGGCAAATCAGTCACGCATAGCAAAGCCCCCTCTGCATTGCATTCCTTGTATTTGCTTACATAAAGCTCTGGCTCAATGAAACAGTTATCAGCTTTAGTACCTAGTAACTTCACTGGCTGGGGAGCAGGCAATAACAGATGATGCACTAGATTCTGTTACACTCCCCTGACATGGCATGACAAATATCTCAGAGATTTCAAGAGATTTCAAGGCTTTTGTACCAGCGCCCATCATAGAGCCTAAGCAGATGTTGCATGAAGTATTATTGTTCGTTACACCTTGCAAGTTGTGGGCTCTTGACAGATGTGCTGGAGCAGATCCCTGTGCTTGCACCAGAAGTTCTCAGCTCCAAATACTCCCACTAGTCATCTTTCCTCCTGACTTTTTTTTTTATACATGCCTAAGCAGCTTAAGAAAAGCATTTAATTTCCCACAAGAGAAGTTCCAAGTGGCAAACTTATTTTCAGCTGTGTGTCTAACGACTACAACAACTCATTTTACACTTTTGTTTGGGAAAGTGCATGACACTTATGTCAACACAGTTCTGGTAACAAAAGCGTAAGTTTACACAGAAACAGCAATCATTTAAAACCTTCCAAAAGTTATTCCTTCAAAAAAAMCCCAAAACAAAATACACAAAAAACAACCAACAAGAAAATGAAAATTACTTTAATACAGAGGTTAGGGAAAAGTACTGAAGCTCCAGCCAGAGCTCTGCACTAATTCAGATTTGCACAGCGTTTGTCAGCACAATGCGTGCCCAGGAYTTTATTCCAGCAAATCCTGACAGATGTTCCCAGCATCTAGAATTTAAGCAGCTTTAAAAAGACGTCTTAAGTTGACAAAAGCACCCTCTTATGTTGCAAAACACTTGTGTCCCATCAGAAAGCAAGACATGCAGAAACCCATGGAGTTTAAAAAAAATAGGTAGGCAATCTCTCTTCAGCAAGGTGGAAGAGGAGCTGCTCTCCGGGCAGGCTCAGGCAGGGGGCAGGCAGGAGACTGCAGGCAGCCCACGCTCACCTCCACCCAGCAGCTTCACTGATGCGCACTCAGCATCAGGACTGAAAAGCCTGCAATGAGTTTTCTAGCATGCAAGCTCATAAAAATGTAGACTAAAAGGTAAAGCGAAAACCAGACATCGGAGAGTCCCAGTTAGCCGTGCCTTGCTGGCAGCCCGAGGAAGTCGGATTCCTCCTCGGTTAGCCATCAGCAGCAGGCTCCACAGCTCCAGCTCAGCAAAACCGCCAATAAGACCGAACGTATGTTTCCAATATTAAGAAAACCAGTGCACTACTCAAAACGTAATCCTCCTCTGGCTGGACTCCCATCATTTACTCCGTTTTTTGGATGTCCAGACCAGCTGCATCGTTAACACAAGGTGTCATTTCTACCCGCCAGCCCACAAACCAGCACCYGAAAGGCAAGCCACCTGCCTCCTTACTCCTGAGCCACTAACAGAGCAAGTTTTGCCCTGTTTGCCTTCAGTGTACGCTTTAGATGGGGGCAATTCTTATATTTTCATTGGCACTGAAGGAATGTATAGAAAGACAGAGTTTTAGGCTACAATATGCAATGATTGCTCTATGCTCTTAATGAAACATTAAAAAACCCGCAGAAAATTATGAAGGCTGTAACTTATGTTGGATACTCCAAATCAGYTCATAACTTCAAGAAGTCTGGTCTTCTTCATGACCCAGGTCCCAGCTATCTTTGAACCACAGCCCTTTTCAACATTATTCCCCCCAGGCAAAAAAAAAACCAAAAACAAACACTAAGTACAAACACATTCCTGAAAGTTGTTTTCTGTACATATAAGTTTAGGCTAAAATTTCCAAGTGTTGCATGCACTCAGCTATCAAAGCATAAAACAAACACACACAAAACTGATGCACAGCAACGCACTGAGGTTTGTACCACTCAATAGCTCTGAGTCAGGCACATCTTTCTATTAATGAAACATAAGCTCCATTCACATTTTGAAATTGCTGCTAGTCAAACAGCTCCAAAACCAGGGAGAGCAAAAGATCCTGAATTCTCACAGTACTTTGCATTGCTTGTAAATGCTTCCCAAGCCGCAACTCCACATGCAAGCTTTTGAGCCTAAAACCCAAGAGACAAATAATTATGGAGAGAGAGACTGCCAAAGCATCAAGACAGAGCAGCAATAGAAAGTAACAMACAGCTGAGGACTAAGTGGTATATACGATGCTATCTATTTGTTACACTGATCSGTCAAATCTCCTCCACTGTTGTTCACTGTGTTTACAGGGGAGGGGTGACAGGGAATTTTGAGGGGCACAGCCACCCCGGCACTCCAGCTGTCAGAGGTTTATGCCTACCTGTAGAAGAAAAGTTGGGAGAGGATGAGGAGACATGGATTCCTCCCCCAGTATTGTCACACTGAGTTCGCTTCCTCCGGGCCACAGGCTACATTGGATAYGACCTGGAAGAAGCCACCTTACAAGATGGACATGATGGACAAGAGCCACCATGGCTCTGTTTTGTCCTTTGCCCATTGTGGGTATCGACCCAGTAATCCTCCCAGCGCAGGCTTCTGCATCTGTACAGAGCCTCGCAGGCTCAGCTGAGACCCATTACTTTAATACATCCATCTTTGACGTCCCTCATGGAGACTAAACTCTTTCCTTACATTTGCACACCACAACTCAAACCCAGAGGTACTCGTACCCAAATGGATTTTAAGGAACCAGCCAGGAGAACAGAAAGGATTTTAATTTCCCTGGATGGCTCAAACCAATCCGGCCACAAGCACGCTGAGGYGAACCCTGGAGGACAACCCCCCAAACGTGCCACCACACACCCCACCAGACCAGCACCCCAGCGAGATGCCATGCRCTCCACTGGGACTGAGCCTCAACCCCATGCACTGCGGTAAACAGCACCCATGTTAAAAGTACACTATAKGCAAATACATACATCCTCTGCAGCATTAACACTGTGGTGCCACGATAGGTTCAAATTTTTTTGCAGGAGGAACCTGAGCAACTCACGGGAAGGCGGCTCCCGCAGCAGCTCCTGCGGCTCCGTGCGAGCGCTCGGTCCCCCAGCRGGGACGGCCCAAGGAGGTGTGCAGAGGAGCGAGGCAACGTGCAGCCGGGCAGGCGCTGGGGACACATTCACGGGGACCAGGTGTGTGCGTGTCTGGGAGGGGTGAAGGGCACACAGAGCTGGGATGCGCAAGGGAAGGACAAAAAGAAGAGAAACCCAGAAGTTTCAGTGGGAAGAACAGCTGTCGTGGGGAGTGTGGTAATGTCACAACCCACAGCAGCTCCCTCTGCAAACGCTTTACCCGCAGGGAAATTTCACTGGATACAACGCTCTCGCACTTCTAGAAAGGTAACGCCACATCCAAATACCCTCAGTGGAAGTACAATATGCGCAGTGAGTCTGGGTCTGGCTGTACCAGCTGTGTGTCTCAGGGAAAACAAAATCCTCGCTATGGGAACGTGCACCCACTCAGGGACAACACGATGCCGCTGCACAAGGAATAAAYGATACACCAAGAAGCGGGCTTCACTGGGTTTATTTTCAATATATTTTAACCTTATCCTGAAATGGACTTTGGACTTATTTTTTAGACTACTGACTTTAGATATTACCAAATATCGCCCAGAGAAGTTGTGGAYGCCCCATCCCTGGAAACGTTCAAGGTCAGGCTGGATGGGGCTTTAAGCAAGTGAAAAGATGTCCTTGCCCACAGCAGGGGGGTTGGACTAGATGATCTTTAAAGGTCCCTTCCAACCCAAACCATTCTATGATTCTATGATTAGATAGCATTAATCTTGAAAAGAAAAAATGCTGTATAAAAAAACCAATGCTTGCGGCATGATGCCTGCTGGAATAACAACACGCAGAAGCAAACTTGAAAAAAACATACMTGGCTTGAGAAAAATAACTGAATACTTAAAGTCCTTTAAACACTGAAAGTGACCTGCAGATTTCAACTGCTTTAAAAAATTCTAGAAACACTCTGAAAAAGATAGATAATCAGGCACTGCTACAGTTCAGCCCTCCCAGGGATGTAATCTATAATCCAGTATGTTTTTCTGAAACATAACATTTCAAGATCTATCAGACATATCATAATTCACACATGGGACAGCAGATCTCCTGTATTACTGAACCACAGGTTTAGAAAGAGAGCAAGAGGGAGAATCTGTAAATATTGTGAAACCACAAATTGTTTAGGACACTGGGAAATATCTGAAATGCACAACATTTTCTCCTCCGCCTCCTTCTCAGACAAGAAGGATTACAGTGAGAAGGCAAAATTAAGTACTTTTTAATAGCCTAAGCAGGTGTTGTGGAGATAGAGGAAGGGCAGCAGCATAAAATTTTGTATTTCACAGGTTTTAAGAGAAGATAAACTTAATATTAGTTTCTTTTTTTTTTATAGGAACAAGGTTAAATATATTTAAGAGGTGCAAGATTTAACAGAATATGGACTACACCACYTGACAATTGAAATCCAGCCACCCTGAATGACCGATACTAATCAGATTTTACTATTACTGTGACACACAAAAGATTTCAGCTCCCGCCTGGACAAAGCGTATAGCTGAATAGAAAGAAAGACGACTGATTCTCTTTCAGGATTTGCCAGCATCAGCTGTTTATATGAAGAAAGCCTCCTTTAGGGAATATTTGAACCTACTTTGGACACGTTTCACATAGAAGTGAGGACCGTTTCTATGGGTGGTGGAAGCCCCTAAGGTGGAACTCCTGAGGTTACTGCCTGCGGGGCAGGGATGGTTCGCTCTGGGATGCAGGAGCAAGTACTGCTGGGGGAGCTGGATGCACTGCAGAAGGTGTGAAGGACAGGGCGATGGCCCCGGTGCGGCACAGCGTGATGGCCCTGGGAACTCCTGGGTTTGCAGGCTCTGCTAAGAAGCAGTTCCTGCACAGGGACTGCAAAGAGATAGGACACAAACCCACATGAAAACAGGCATCATCTCATCCCCTGTTTATACACAGTGTCCTCCCCAGTATCTTTTTTTAAAAAACAAACAAACAAAACATAATACATGTACCCACTCTGTTCCAACCACTTTTCTTATTTGAAAGCAACAGTTTGGGGGAGCACAAAGAAGAAAAGGTGTAAAATTATGAAAACACACAGTTCCCAAGAAATGACACTGTATCATGCTTTTCAAACTTCTAGGAACAAAAACCTTCTGCATTTTTTGTTCATTTTGTAAAATAACAGCCCCCTCCCCACCTCCTAGATGAGACACTACGTTTGGGAGAGTGTGTGCCACGATGTAAGACGCCAACGGGTGGGTCTTCTCGCACAAGATGCACAAAGCACTGCGCTGGTTATTACTGATGATGCTCTAGCAGATGCAAACCCTAATTGGTGTTGAACACAATGAGCCCGACTTTCAGAAGCATGGAGGGAGCCAAATGCCCAATGAACATCAATGGCCACAGTGGGCTCTCAGCACCTCCGAAAAGAAAAAGAACATAATAATCAGCCTCAGCAGGCCAGTCCCACACAACAGTTTTGTGCGAGCAAGGACAATTCAAATGGTCCCAATGAGAACCAGTCAAATACATCCTTGCCGTTGGATCAGGAAGCTCGATACAGTGCTGGGGCTCCAAACAAGTCCTGGTTAGAYGGTCACATCAGCCTCAGCCTACCTAACGCCAAGGCAGCAGTTATGCAATGGCATAAACAAAAAGTCGTATTCATGAGGGACTGGATGCCCAGCTGACAAAGACTTCTTTTTGTGACTTCTTTTTGAAGTATTTAATCTGAAATTTGTGCTAGAAGTCCCCTCTAGGACTGACCACACCGCCACTACCCCGTCAGGCATGGCTKGATCAACCAACAATGTTTCTAAGCAAAGAAGTCGACAGACCTTGGAGTTTTGTGCTGTTATCATCAYTATGAGCAAAACGTCCAAGAAATGTTTTCTTCTCTCCACTCCCCTTTTCCCAACTGTTACATTCAGGACAAGATATTCTATACAGACATAAAACATACATTTCACACACTGTTGCAGACCCACATCGTGCAAGACTAACTTTAGTGTTTTTCTAAGATTTTAGGACTAAAATAAAGATTTGCTTCTCCTCAAGATGTACCACCCACAAAGACTGAAAACAACTTTTTGATTTCAAAACCCTAGCAGCTTAATTTACTGAAGAAAAATCAATTTCATAGACTTAGCAGCAAAGACACTTAACAATTTTACATGTGTTAACAAATTTTATTCCCCCCCCAATAAGATGTTGTAATCCAGTGAATACACTTCTCTTATTAAGACACTTCAAAACATGCCTTTCTCTCTTTCCCTCTTCCATTCCCATTCTAAATTCATYTGACATCAATCCATGGCAGTAAAGTAAAAGTGTATGTTAAGAGAAGGATACAAAGAGATAGACATGGCAGAGGCCRTCAACTTTAGAGTTTCATTTAATATCAAAAGTTAACACAGGAAAAGCATATCTAAAGAGTGAGTATCAGAATATGTACGCAAAAAATAAGCTTTTTGTTGCCGATAATACAGCTGGTTTGTCTGTTTCAGCCTTCAGAGCTGCAGARGCAGCAGGAATCAGTACTTTAACATGCACTGAAAGGGGTGTTGGAAACTTCAAAAAAGCTTAGTAAAAAGACCGTAAGACTACAGGAGTCTGATCTTCACTAAGCTAGGGAACAAACCAGTTAATAAGCGTTTAGAAATTAAGGAATTAGGTGATGCAAATTAATTTAACAAAGTAGCAACCATAGGAATTCTGTCAGCTTCCTTTGGCTTTGGCTGAGTAATTAATTCTTTTTTTTTTTTTTCCTTYTTAATTAAAACCAGAGACAGTGCCAGCATCAGTATGCGCATATTAACACACGGCCAYGCACCGATAGCTCTGCTTTAGCAGCTGCAATCTCTAAGCAATAATACACCACTGGAAAACTGGACCGAAGATAGAGCGGTATTTTTCTATCTTTTTTTTCCTTACCTCATAACTTTCATTACTGCTTAATTAATCTGGATCTATTATCGGTTGAAAGGAAAGCTCGCATGAAGCAGCCCGTCCTAAAAGGATGCGAATGCTGAGCGTGTGTGTTGACTACCGAGCGACCCATGTGCATGACGAATCCCTCCCTAGTCAGGGCCTCACTTCTGCTCATGTTAATGCACTCACGCAAGGGCTTCCCTCCCCATAAGTTTGGGAACAGAAGCCGCCGCGTTCCATTGACGCCCAATTCCCTCCACCCCGCAGAGCCCAAGCTACAAGAGGGAAAAAGCGCACCACGTTATCCCAATGGCCCACAGGATTCCCCAATGCTCACGCCGAAACGCGTTATGCCCGGCACACCCGCGTACTCAACACTCCCCACCTCGAAAAGGCACGTCCACGCTCCTCCCTGTCCCCCGAGTTTATTCCTCCTCTCCCTAACCGCACTTCGCCCCCTGGCAAAAGCCGAACCGCATCCCAGCGGACCCGCCTTTGGCGCAGAGCGGCTGAGCGGGACCCCCCGCCCCGGCTCACCCCGAGGGGAAGCCGGGCCGAGTCCGAGCCGCTCCCCAGCGCCGGGCGGCGGCACCAAACCCCGCGGGGAGACCCGGGGCCGCCCGCGGCCGCCCCGCTCCCCGCTCCCCGCGGCGCTCCGGCCCGGCCCGGCCCCAAGGGCCGCCCCTGCCGCCGGCGTGCGGCGCAGCCCCCCGACCACACCGCCTCCTCAGCGCCGGCGGGACCCGGGGAGAAGACACGCTGCGGGCTGGCTGCATACAACCGCCTCCAAGAAAGTACAGCTCCAGGATTTTGTAGTAGTATTATTATTAATTTATTTTTAAAGGCAGGGAGCGCTCTGCAGCTGTCGAGGTCCCGTTGCCCCGCCGGCTCGCCCCGCCGGCCCGGAGCCCCCCGCGCCCGCTCCCGCCGAGTTTCCGTGGCAGCGGCCCGGCCCCAGCGGGGCGAGGGGGGCTGAGGGGCGGCCGACCCCGGCCCGCTCCGCCGGGGCGCTCAACAGGCTGCTGCCCCCCGCCCCGCCGCGCGGGAAGAGGCCGGGCCGGGCTGGGGCCGCCGCGACCCCCGGGGCTGCCCCGCACCTGCCCCCGCTCCCACCCTCCCCGCAGCCGCGGCTCCCCCTGCGGCCCCAGAGCGGGGGCTCCCCCGCAGCCCGGCTCGCTTACCCATGRCTGGCTCTCGTCGCTCGGGCGGTGCGGGGGGAGCGGGACAGGGGCTCGCTCTACTGTGCCTCGCAGGGCTGGGCTGGGCTGCGCCGGGCTGGGCGGGAGGCGCGGCGGCGGGCAGCGGCGGCAGCTCGCACACTGGCGGGCTCCGCTCGCCTCCGGCGGCTGCGGCGCGGCGAGAGGGGCGGGGA
>JASVER010000032.1:6549405-6634898 GCA_030449065.1 Oceanodroma leucorhoa | reverse complement strand
CGCCGCCCTCGCCCGCCTCCGCCCCGCCGCGGGGCCGGGGCTGCTGCCTCCCAGCCGGGTCCTGGTGCCGCTGCCTCCCGCCCGGGCCCTGGTGCCGGGGTGTCCCTGCAACTAGGGCTTGCTTTCTTACGCTGGCCCCCGTCTTCCTCCAGTGTTTTATCATTCGTCCTCAGAAGGTTTCCAGGAACGAGCACCCGGGGCCGGGCAGGACCCCAGCCCCTCTCCGCTTCAGGTGCTTGCCTGGGAAATGGGATAAGGGCACCCTTGACCTTCAGAGGCATCTGYTTCTTAGTGTTTCTCTGTGGCAAGGGCAAGGGCGCTGTGTGCCCAGACATAACATTATTTTATTAAGATCTATATTCGTGTTCAACAATGCGATTCTTATCTTCGCAGCCTCTTCTGAACCTATGAATGCCGCCTTACAGTGCTACATAGCACTGCGGTAGCTGCCACTTGGATGATGCTCTGGCCACACAACCTTGCATGACTGTGCTTGCAGTGACGTTTTCATTTCTTCAAACACCGTGAGAAATGCATCTTAGCATTTGGGAAAAACAGTGAAGGGGACCCCTAAGTGACAGACCGGGTGGTTTGGGGACGTACGGGTGGCTTCTCTGCTAGGAGCTTACCCGTAAAACCCCTCCATACCTAGACATGTTGGAGGCAAAAATAACCATGTCGCACAGGAGTAAGCCTTCACAAACACAGACAATGGGTATGGAAGAGAGTGGCAAAGTCGGCTTTTTCAGTTTAGTTGCTTTTCCAAGTTGAACTTTTATCATCAGAGCAATTTGATTGCTTCAGATGCAAAGGCCAGCTCTTTAGTCAGAATAAATGCATCTACAGTGACTAATATCAATCAGATTGTGCTGATTTACATTAGTTGGGTACTTGGCATGGATTTCCTTTGCCTTTGTCACGATAATAGTATCCTAATTTTCTGTTATTTACGTGAAGTATAAGGATATATTTAATCTCCCATGATTATTAACAAATTGATCTATTAAATTATGTAACCATATTATTCCCCTCTAAATGAGATCGATTGCTTATGAACATACTAATAAAACACAAAGGCAAAGGAGTGACAAAAGGGTGAATGCTAATTTTCAGGGAAATCAGTTCATACTTTGCAATTTCAGGCCCCTGCTCCCGAAGTAGTGTGTGTCTGCGCCCACATATAAAGTCGCAATGTTAAAGCTGTGGTTTGTTTTTCATTGAAAGAAAAATCCCAGTCTCTTGGGCCAAAATCATCTGAGGCTTTCACATTGATTAAGGAACATACACGTTTTTCCACTGCGGGATCAGGGAGTAAATGCCTCTTCTCTAAGAGGTAATAAGTGGATTGATTGAGTAAGCCATTCTGTAAAGATAGGAAAAAAAATTCATACCGAAGCTGATCACTGGCAAGCTGCTTCCAGTCCCCACTGGGAATTAAAGTAGATGAGTTATGCACCTTTGAAAAATGAGGTTAATTATGGAAATAGCATATGACCCTTAACTAGAGTGGCACTAAATAGCACTGAAATATGGCGGGAGATGAAGGCAAATAGTAAGAGCACCCTGCTGTGTGCAGCACTATGTGCTGGTGAGGGTATAAATTAATTTTATTTTTTTAAATAAATTCTTTAGGTAAATTTATATCCTGTGAAGCTCTTGCAGTGTACTGCTTGATTAATATTAGGATCAGCTGAAAAATATGTCCCTGATTCTGACTGCGGTTGCAGTTACAGATAACTTTGCATCGTTGAAATCTGTGGGACTAGTTGCGCAAGGGAAGTTGGTCAGCACGGTCAGTGCTGTCCGGTTTGGGTTTGCATACTCGCACCAAAGTATGGGGTAGACGTTCCTATGGTAGTGCAGAAGGAGTTGTCCATATCAACACCTATGCAATGAGAGGAGACAGTCGCTGTCCTTTATTAGCTTTCTGTCATCCTCAGAAAAGTTGGTAATTTTTCTCTCCGAAGAATAAAGCAAAGAACAGCTGTCCAAATATTGGTTATGGCTCAGCAGTCAATGGGGATTTCCACTCACAGCGATACTGAGTCTCTGACAAGTGAAGAGAGAAGTTGACAGGGCTGATGTCAGAAGTTTGGGTTCCTTAAGCAAAACTACATTACAATACTCAAATGAGGTCAAGAAGGCAGCAATACTTAGATGGAATTTCTACTAGGAATAGAAATTAATGGATTTCATTTCAGAACTGAGATGTCTGTAGAAGCAGGTACTTCCCTAGTTGTGAAGGGCTTACAACTGGATTCTGGTCCATGCTTTTAGTCTTTTATCTACTACATAACGGAAAGGAGAAAGGCTGGCGTGTGCAGCATTTCAGTGAGTCTCAGTAGCTGAATGGCTCCTTGGGTGCTATGGCTGGTAGCCGTAAGGTAGGGCTAAAGGCCTACTGTAAATTACACTGGAAGCCAGATTGATCCAGACAATCTTGTCATCAAAGGACTATAAAACGACCTGGTGCCATTGCAGATTTGATCTATAAAAGAGAAGGTGAAGGTTAGATTTCTCCATTGATTAATGTCATTCATTGTCTACGCTGGGTGCTCGAAACTTTTTCCATAGCTTGGGTAACAACTTGCAAACATTTCTCTATTTGTAGTGTTACCCTAATACTAGTGTATTTCAAGAAACACCTTCACTCTCTGTAGCAGTATGCTTGGTGTATCTCCTAACCTAGTCTGGATCAGCATGTTCTTCTCTGGAAATGTTTTAAAGAGGCCATCTGGTTTGCAGAAGAAAATTTAACTTCACTCTGAAGATCAGTCAAGGAGAGGTAAGATGGGAAGGGAGGGTCATCAGTTGTAACTGAGGGCATGGTATCAGTCTCAGACGCTGTGTTTTACCGTTGTGACCATTTCCAGCAATCAGTGGTGAAACAGATTTCGAGAGCAAGTGAAGGCTGGTTGCATATAATTCTTCTTTGTTTTGATTTATCAGGCTCCATGTGTTTCTCCACTTCTTCAGTGGAGAACTTCCTAGCTCTGAAACAAATCCCTATTTTCTTTGTGGACAGAATGGTGTGGTAGCTGCTGCTGCCTCTTTGCTTGTCTGTTTTCCACTCCTACTGTCTTTCTTCAGGCTAACTAGACAGATTGCCCTAGATACGGAAACCTTCCCAATTAAAAACAGAATAAAAGGCAGTATGTTTCCACTTAATGTTTTAGCTTTGATTAAACATTTAATCGCATTAAAGACAGTGGTTTAATAAAAAGATGTTCTAGTGGGACGCCTGCTTTGGTGGGTTCTCAGCTCACACCGTGTCCTACTGTTGGCTGTATATAAGCCCCCCTCCCATGGCTTCCTCTGCTAATAGTGAAGCTCATGGTTAATCGTAAATATTACTACTTCTGACTACTACCCTGGCAGTGCCAGTTCCCAGAGAATTAGAGTGAGTGTTTAGGGTGCAACTCCTATGCTTGATTTTGCAAAAATTCTGCAAATCTCCAAAACCTTATAAAATCAGGGACTCATAGAACAGCCTCCTTTTGAATGTTAACACCAGCGTATTTTAGATTTAAGGGAATCAGAAAGGATAAAATCTGATTTTAGTTGTAGTAAGTGGTCTCTGTGGCCTTTCTCAAGGGGGTTCATCCATCCTCTCTGTCTTGAGCTTCTGTGATTCCATGTACAGTCGAGGCATGCTGGGGTTTTTCTCTCCCATGTGATCTTCTCTTCAAAGTGGCATTACAGAGGCCACAGATGTTAAAGAGAAATAAGATGACAATTGGATCACTTTATACTATCATCTACGTGCAAAGAAGAGGTGACCTTTTCGTGTTTTGAACTCAGCATCTTGGTGTATATTAAGGGGAATGACTCATGCTCTCCTATGTCGTTTGTACCTTTTATGTGAAGCTGATTCACTTTAGACTCCAACTGCTGCTACCAGAACCCCGTCTTAATGTTCACTGCAGAGAGCTGTTTGCAAAGTTCGTCCAGCAAAATGCTGAACAAAATTGTTCAGATCATGGGTACTGTGTAGTCTGGGGGAAAAGAGAGAAAGGAAAAGATAAAAAATGAGAAGTAATTTGATATAGTTTAGCTAGCATGTAGATACTCTTCCTGGAATTTAACATTCAGGTACGATAGTGTAAGGAATAAATAGTCTTCAAAATCAAAACTGTTTCTTATTACCAAGTAGGTCATATTTCCAGCAACGGTTTCTCAATATGTAAATATGAGCAGTGATTGCTTTAGAACAGATATAATTATGTATTCAACAGAATGTATAATTTTTCCCAATGAACCATAGTTAATTTTATCTGAAAATTAGTGATTACCATTTTGGTGTTAATTACGGCGTACTAAATACATCTTCAGTGTTAAAAGATAGACTCATCTCTGTTTCATATACCCCAAGTCACTTGTGGAATAACCAATGTCACTTTGTGATTTTAAAGATACAAAAAAAATAATTAGAAGATATCATTGAAAATGAAGGATTAATGTTTAGATTAGGACCTTTGGCAACTAAAGAACCATCTTTCACTTGGTTCTACATGAGGGACCTTACCCTAAACACAGTATTTTGCACTTATGTGTGTGGATATTCTGTGAGTGTCCATGAGAGATCTGGGTCTGGGGGACACCAGCGGGAAGAGAATGGCATTAGCTGTTTCTGTTCTGGATACACACACTTGCTTCTGTGCCTTTTTCTCTCTGCATGTCACAAAGGTAACCCACACCTGGTAGGGAACCATGTAGGAGATAACATGAGGTCTGAAAGAGTGTGGATGGTCTCAGTAAAGCATTATACAGAGTGGAAAGCTTGTCAGTGAAAGAGTAAACTAACATCTCTGAAAATGGATGCCTGTTATACAGAAAAAATACGAGTAGGTATGACCTTTCCTTCCATGTGCGGCCCACCTTGTTTCATCCTCTTCGACGGATCTGTGAAAGGTGGATGAGAGATGCTGACAACCCTTTCTCCAAGTGAGGGAGAGAAAAGTCTTACCTCCTGCTATGCGAGTCATGATAAAATGATCCTGGTGAAGGCATTCTTTCACATGCCTCATTCTAAAACATGTAGGCTCAAAAATGCACTTGAGTTTGGTCAGAGATGATGGGTTCACTCTAGCAGGTTTGGATATAAACATTTACTGAAGTGCTTTGCTAAGTTCCTGTTGTGGGGTAGGATCGTGTGGACTGGAGAGGCCAGCCTAGTGGCTTTTAGGAGGAGCTGACTCACATGTATGGATTATCCAACATTTTCATTAGTACCAGTGGGGAGATTTGAATGTGGAATAATTTGCAAATGAAGAAACCAGACAGGGGCAAAATGCATACCCAAGGAACATTAGTATTCAACTTCAGAGCAACTTCTGTGGGAGCATATGTGTACTCATTGCAATATCCTGAAAATAATTGCATACATATGTATGTTAGCCCCACCCTCCAGTGGTATCAATAGACTTAACCTAAGTTTTATGTTGAGTTGCAAATTAAGGGAATAGACTTTATTTTAGAGTGTTGAACACATGGCTGCCATCCAATAACTTAAGTATGGCACCCACCCAAGAAAGTGCTCCAAGGCAGCCTAATCAGGACAGAATTCCTGGCAAAAGTACATTTTGACACAAGGCTCGCTCTCTTTTTCCAAAGTAGAAAACTCCTTTGATGGGAGGCACAGAGAGTGTTTAAGAACATTCTCAGGTGCCTTTTTTTGCAAACTGAAAATCAAACTCAAAGAGCTCTGAAGGAAAATTGCAGGACTCATTTTAACACTTTTCCTGAACCAGTTGGGCAGTGGAGGCTAAGTAACAGCCAGCTGATTTCATTTTAGTTCTCATTTTTTCACCTCTGTCAATAGGCACAAGCTCGTAACTTACTACAGAGGGTTTTAATTCTGCTCTGTAAACATGAATGCTGCCTAAGACTTAAACTGTATCGTAAAGCTGAGTTAAAATCTCTCATAATGGGCTACCCAGCTTTAGTTTTCCACCAATATACATTTCAAAATGCTGGTTTGGGTTTCGTGTTGGGGTTTTTCCCTCCTGCACACACTATGTTTGATTGCTTCTGTACTGCTCTTCACGCTTTGCACAGTCCAGTTCTAGCAAATAGCTATACTCAGAGTTGTGGTCTGTGGCAAAAAATGTAATGTGTTGTAGAAAAGATGGGAGTGACTCAGTAACTCAGCAGCGGTGTAACTTGCTCGGCGTGTCCAACGGTGCAGCAGCGTAGTGCAAGCAGGCTGCAGAGGATGGGTGTCCTGCGCTGTGGGAGCTGCGGCGGCTGGTGCAACCCTGCAGGTTCTTCTCTGGTAGGTGACAGAAATGGGGCTAAGCCACAACGTCCCCCATCAGCTCTGTGAGGTGTGGTTTTGGAAGGAAGGCGTGGCTTCAGGTCTGCTGCTATCACGGGAACACGCTTCGTCTCCTTCGGACTTCACAGGAAGCCAAAGACATTAGACCTGCCAGAAATGTGACATTCAGAAATAAAAAAGCAGAAGCCACTCTGGTCAGATGAGTGAGAGCCCTCCAGGAAAATCCAACCAGGATGAGAATGCAACTGAGGAATTTGAAAAATAACAATGAGATGAAGTTTGATATTAAATCTTGGTTTTGGATAATCAGTTTAACATCTCATTCCCTAGACTAATAAACATAAAAAAGAAAAAAAATTCCTAGCAGCTATTCTAAACATAAGCATTTTCCTCCTATTTTCAGTCCAGACATTGAATTTTTGCAAATTCATGAGCATATGATTCAAAATAAAAAAGCAGAACACACTAGTCAGCCATAAAGATCCATTCTCCAATTAGAGGAGATGAAAAAGTAGAAAAATGGAAGTGTCAAGTATCTTACATTAGTAATCATTTTATCTTTCATTTATAGCATACATAAGATAGATAGATTGGAGACCCTGTATTTTTAAAATAAAGATCTCTTTTTTTTTTTAAGACTCTTGTTATCTGATTCTTGTTATCTTGGATATCATGTTCAGCAAGTAGAAAAGTATCATTCCAAGAGAGGAATGTAATAAAACTTTTTATTAAAGCTATATTAAACATGGGCTACTGACATAGGTGGACTTGGATTATAACTTTTTATACTTTTTTTTTTTTTAAATTAAGTTCAGGCCAAACTCAAGTGTTTCTTAGCTGCCAGATAGCTCAGAATGTTAATTCTGGGCTCCCATATTCCAAGGAAAAACCTTCTTTGTGTTTAAAAGATGAAAGGGCCACAGGCAAACCAAACATCACATGAACCTGGCAGACAAAATGACCCAGGACCGTTAAAGAAGTTAAACTGCAGCTTGGGAAATTATTCCCAAAAGGCAACGGCACTTGTAGCAGCCCTTGGGCCTTCCCTGTTTGGAGCCTACCTTGAAAAGGACGCAGAAGCCTGTGCCCAGGCCTTGAAATAGTGTGCAAGGGCTCATGCACATGAAAGCAGCACCAGGACGGTGCTGTGATGAGCTCGGAGGTGGCCGCCCAGAAGCCTGGTGGTGGGTGACGTGCAGGAGGAACAGGAGACAACACTGAGCAGGGGTTTTCAGAGCGGCTGCGTTTCTGCAGGAGAAGAGGGGCCGGAGCAGAGGTAAATGAGCCTGGCAGGCTGGCAATTAAGGCAACAAACCAAGCAGGCGCCAGGGAGAGGTACAGAGAGGTAAGCYCACTGAGGGAAAGGAAGTGACGAGCAAAACAGGAGACAACGGTTATATTTCAGAAAGGAAAAAAAAAAGGTCTTATTACAGCAGTTTTTAAGGCACCGGCTGCTGCTTCACCTGCAATTCCATGTGGCCGCACCTCTGTAGCAACTGGGTACACGTTCTGGGCTTGTGTCCTTCTTTCTTTCCTACGACTCCCCCAGGCTTTGGACCCTACTATTACAGATTTTCAGGCTTAAAAATTCCAGCGGTAAAGTTAGAAACCTGGAGCCATTAGAATAATGGGAGATCCCTGGAGAGAGCAAACACTGCTATGCAGAGAATTTATTAGCAGCAGGAATAGAAGCCTGTATCAGCACTTTACTGGTGGATAAATCAGTGGGTTTGCTAATGATGTTTCGGTTCTCTTGATTGAATTGGATTTGTAAGAGAGAAATGCAGCTGCAGACTGAATTGCTTTATATGACAAGAGAATAATGAGTAGCCAATCCTGAACACCCAGGGTTTCTGTATATATGGGATAATTTAGCTTCCATTCTTGTTGTTATTATTTTATATGCAAATGACATTCTCAACGCCTTCATATAATCGCTTCCTGGATCACATGTGTTCTAGAGTTTTTGCCTGTTGGTGTGCAAGAGAAATTCCTTCTCCTCATTTTAGCCAGGGTTTAACACTAAATCCTAGTCCTGCTGGAGCCTGTGGGAGTCTTATTGTATTATAGATATGACCCATTCAGAGGACATTGAAAGTGAACAGAAAATACTGGAACTGCCTGTGGTTATGAGAGTGCTATTATTTATTTGGAGATAGGGCCCATTACCTTATGCTATTATCTGCATGTTACGTGTGCTGGGTTTTGCATAGTTGATGTTTACTTAACATGCATATCAGGTTCTTTTAACAGTAGTGTTTTGGAGATGATCTGGCTAAGTGCCCTCATCAGCCCCTTGCTAGGTTGTTCTCTGGGGTTCCAGCCAGTAAATCTCTATGTGTTTTAAGCTCTAAATAGGCTACTGCTCCCCCTCCGAAGGACCATGCTGAGCTGAAGCAATGCCCGCTGGAAAAGTAGAAAACAGGATGCCAGCTGGCAAAGAGGGCTGGAAAGAGAGAAAAACAGATAAAATAATTCTTAAATTGAGAAGCTGCCTTAGCAACATCCTCATCTGCTGGGTGGGCATGGATCATGGTTGCTCGCTTGGTCTTTCAAATGGCTGAGCTCCTAAATTACAGTCACGTCTTGCCATTGGAGAGATGGAGTTGAGACACACCATAAATTAAACAGATGGATTGTGAAGTCCAGGCTCTGTATCCAGTAATTGTTCCTCCCACTAGGGGAAAGTCTTACAAAAGCTTCCTTTGGTGCTCATCAGGATCGTGGTGGTTTCCCTGCACTGCGACTTTAGAAAGGCTTTGGTCAGTAGTTAAGACAAGTGGGGATATTTACTCTGGGTGATTGACTGGAGTCTGCCCGGAGTGGGGAGAGATGAACTAGCAGCAACACCCTTCCCTTGCACAGCAGAGAGGAAGTTTTGTGGTTTAGCTAGGAAAAGAGGAGAAAGTGATTTTTCCTCAGCCACCGACAGGTCAGAGACAACACTGTGGAAAGGGTCTCAGCACTTTCTGCTTTCAGCATTTATGGCGCCAGAAGCACTGACCTTTTTCTGGTCATCTGGATTAGTCCTTCCTATTTGCTCTGCTGGCTACTGAGTGTCCAGGCAACATTTCGTGCCCTACATGTGGGAGGCAGACAGGAGTGAAGAAATGAGAGAGAGCAGAATCAGGCTGCGGAACAGCGTGTGTTGGGGTGGAGGGATACAAGCTAGGTAGGAGCCTTTGTGAAAGAGAAGATGAGTGAGCAAGAAGAGAGCATAGGTGGACTGAAAACGACTGAGGTAGGAGAAACCCTGGAAACTGCTCAGCTGGATCCTTGGAGATCTAAAGTATGATGGAGGTTGCCATAAAAATGCATCACAGTGCATATCCATTTAATTCCAGGTAGCTTCATGGGGATGGCAGCAGTGGGAAAGGCAGTGTAGGTGTTTTTCCTACATTCAGTATGCATTCAGATGTTATTTCAAGCCCTGCAAAGTGCAACTGCTAAGCCGTTCAACATTTTAAAGGTTGCTCGGTTAAGAAGTATAAAAAAAATTCTCAAGTTTTATTTCTGGAAACCAGGAAATGAAAGTAATATTGGAAAATCAACAAACCCAACACAATTTTTTTTGACACTTTTTCTTCACAATTAGAATTTTGGGCACCCTATTAGGAAAAAAAGTCTGCATTATACTTGAGATTCTGTTCTATGTTTTCTAGCATTATAGTTGTTTTACATCATTTCATGCTTCAAAAGCCTGGCATGAAGTAAGTTAAACTAGCTAAACAAAATTGTTCAATTACTGGTTTTTAATATGGTATTTTAAAGTTTCAACAATATAAACTGTTGGTATGTTTTATTCCGGTAGGATGTGGTATCTTCTTGGACTGAGGTGAACAATTCCGTTACGCTGACGGGGACTATTGCACTGCTGGCTATGCCTGGAATGACAGCTTCCACAATGTAACGCAAGCCACTAGTGCAGTTGTATTTACCACAAAAAAGCTTTAGCCATAGCCATGCTGTAGAAACAGATTTCATTTTGCTAGACTTGAATAATGCAAGTAACACTGCTAGACTAAAAGAGCTGTTGAAGGGAAGAGACTACAGTAAGACAGCTCTTGTTCCCCTTCCAAACCCGATTTAACTGCTGTTGACAGGGAAAGTGTAGGACATCTTCCCAGAGCAGGTCTGCGTAGTAAAACACACTTGTGAAGGGCAAATAACTAATCTCTTTAAAAGTACTCTGTAGAAGCACTTTTGTACTCCGGAGATACACGTTTATGGTCTCACACTGGAGCTGTAGATGACCTGAAGAGGGATCTGCTCAACAGAACGAGCAAAGGAGGGAGCACTGAGCATTTATTTTGTCAGTCATTTTCTCTATTTTCTTTGCTGGTAGAGGAGAGCAGTTCTGGAGTAAGGACTTTCTCTAGCACAATGCAGCTGTTCTTTCTGGTGTGTTCCTGAAATGAATTAATCATCTGGCATTTATGATATCATGGCCTGTTGCCATGGCACCCAGTCATGTCACACACATCACACAATCAGCATCATGGCTTTCAGAGCAAGAGCAAGCCTCAAAATGGGCAGAACGGCTTGCATGGTCTGAGTTCGACGGCCAGCAAAAAAAGATAACGTAACGAAGACCAGAGAACTGATATATAATGATGAAAACAGCCACCGTGAGTGCTGCTCAGCTGCAGGGCTTCTCRGAGGAGGTGCCAAAGAAGGACTTCATGTGTGCCCCTGGAACTCCTGGGGCAGTAAGACCAAAACAGGACCACAAACCAGCCGTGGCACTGCTGAAACACAGCTTTGTGGCAGAGCAGTACAAATGAAAACGTCCTGTTACGCTCAGGAAGACTCAGTATAACAAATATTGTTATATTGGGTATAACAAATTCTTGTCTTTAGCACAGGGTGATCTGGCATTACTGGAAGTCCTAAATTCATCAACAGATATATAGAAAATTCTTAAAAAGTCATGAATATTACTGTCTTCCCAGATGTAATAATGATGTAATGCCTATTATTTTTTTGATTGCTTTCGGTTTACAGTCCATTTCAGATTTATATTCTGCAGTCATGTAAGGATTATTCTGTTTGGAGCAACTCATCAAACTTTTGTGTTTCAAGTGCATTGCAGCATAACTGGCTGAAGTTTTAGCTCAACCTCACCACTTTGCACGAAAGGAGGATAGTGGGATGGGAGCCTTCAGTTATTACTCAACCACTTCATGGAATATGCTACAGATCAGAAGTGTGGCCTTTGATGAATTATTTCTTAAGTGAAAACATACTTCAAGCATTTACTTCTGTCACAACAGTAACCCCTTCTGTGCAGGGGGAAGGTATTACAGTACCATAATTAATACAGAAAAGAAACCCAAGATACATAATCTGTACCTGCGTTTAGATTTTTGGAGCTCTCTGACAAAGGACAACTTAAGCTTGCAGCAGTCTTGGTATTTTATTACGCTTTGCAAGTAAGAAGCGAGCCATGCAGTCTTAACTAGCAGAAGTGGGAGTGACAGGAAATGGAATTTGTTTTAAAGTGGAGCCTAATTAGCTTCTGAAATGGGACTAGACGATGTGGTTGCCGGAGGTAGCAAAAACTAGACATGATGACCCAGAAGATCTTTTCCTGTCCAGTGCAAAGGATGGGAATAAGACTTAGCTATGTGAGAATCAAAATTAATGAAATACAAGGCATGGACTGTTTCTTGCTGGATGCTTGTACATGTCTAGACTGAAAGGGCTGACTGAATCTTGGGCCTCTGATTCCTGCTACGGCTCACACCAAAGCAAAGGGTATGGACCTGAATTTTGCAAGTATGCCTCTTGGCACAGTGTCTGCAAATCTGCAAACTCAGACACTAACTTTTACACAGAGAATAGCAATGAAGAAAATAATTAGAAATCTTGGGATAAACCCTTCCGTGGGTTTGCCCAAAAAGAGCATTATCTTTTACGTTCAGCAAGGAAAATAAGCACATGCTTTTTTACATGTTTCACGATAGTGAAAGCTGGCTAGCATGCCTGATGAAAGAAATGCAAAGGGATTGGTTTTATACTAAAGCAGGAAAAATCCTTGAAGGCTCCAAGTACTATGAAAATGTGCTCACACGTTCTCCTCTAGCAGTGGCAACACTGCCTTATGAATGCTCACACCCGTGGAGTTTGCCACCTCCATAGATCTGCTCATCTAATTGCGCAAGCGAGTGTTTCCCTTAATCCTTTTCACTACAAATAAACTAGGTTACATTAAACAGCTTAGCAGTAGGGCTCTTCCAACTCAACCCCTTTTGACTTACAGCTAGGGAGTGATCACACAATTAAGAGCTGCTGGCAGACCTTGATGGCAGTAAGCTTTGGTGGAGTTGAGCCACAGGGGTGATTTCTGCACCTAGGAAAAAGGATGCACAGGGTAGCTGAAAGCTGAACCTCGGGACTGATATTTCAATCTTGATCTTCAGTATAAGCATGTGAAAAGATTCTAAAAATTGCTATAAACAGATCAGAGGTCTAGTTGGCTTCCTATGCCATCACCCAGTGGCAGCTGTCTAAAGGACAGTATAAGAGAAGTCCATGAATAAATCAGTATTTTGTTATCCCCTCCCAGCTTCCAGTAAGGTGCAGCTTAGGGACATCCCAAGACAGTGGTGTAACTCAATTTTTAACAGCCCCTGATAGACTTTTGCCTCACATCTTTATTGAACCCAGATTTTGGTAAACTGTTGCTTTTATTTAAAACAAAGTCTAAAAATTAGGAAGGACCACTCTGAACTCTATTTGGAAAAGATCCCTACCAATCCTTTCCACTTTTGTGATCCCTTCCTCCCCACAAAGGTATTTCTTTGGGATGGCTGTAAACAATAGTCAGGGGGATAGCAGTTTCGTGTATTTTGGCTTTTCAAAAGGCTTTGTAGGCAAAAGATCTCGGTGTAGTTTAGGAAATCAGCAGTGGTATTGGCATCATTAGGCTGAAAAGTATTTTCTTTTAAAAAACTACGTATGTTCTCACTTATTCTGTTTGCTTGCTTTCTTAGAAAAAAATGATTCATGATTAAAGGGGAGAAAATCCTTCTGAGACTGTGTAAGTAATAGAATCCATCCACAGAGAATCTCGATTACACACTCAAAGCTCAAGACGAGCAAGTCTTTCTCCACTTTCGGTCAARCAGGACTTCAGCGCTGCTCCTGCCCTGCCAAAATTAATAGCTGAGGCTGATACACGTGCGCTCACCTACTTCAAAGAATGGACTGAGTCCAAGCAATTCTTCTGCTACAACAGCCAGGTCTCCAAGAGAATACCCAAATAGCAATGTCGTGGTCTATCAACTGCCCAGAGCTCCACTGCACGTGCCTCTGTGTGCCAGCTCAGCAATTCCAGCTATGTAAGAATATACGAAGGGATGGGAGGCCTTGAACTTCATACTCTATCTATAACCACCCTTCAGGAGCGGCTGAGACTCCCTCACAGGCTGCTCTTCTACCTAGGAGAAAGCCTATGAGAATTTCTTTCCTTTGGACTATCCAGGCAGGACCACAGGAGACAACAGAGCAGGTTTGACAGAGCAGACAGTTGATGAATTAGCACACAAACATGAAGACAGAATTTTGCCACAGCATCAAATAGCATATTCCCTAGTAACTTACACTTTTAAGAAACCAGAAGGAAAACAGGGTTCTGGATGTTTCCTTTTGACAGACTGTATTTCATATTTTGGGCAATAGTCTTGGCCCCTCTGTAATTCTTTCAGCCAAAATATTCAGACCGGCATGCCAAAAATCACACTTAAAAATCCAAATTTAAGCAGCTGAATCAAAGTGTCTTGCTTTTCTCAATTTCTGTTCAAAGAGTTGGACCCCTATTAATGCAACAATAGATGAAGATGCCAATATTTGAAATATATTTAATATAATGACCGAGAAGCTTTTGCAAAGAAAAAAAGACACGAGTGAACAAATCCATATGGATTATATATGTGTTTATCCTTCACAAAGCTGTTTGGGAAATTTAGGTTGCTTTTTATTAAAGCTTCTTCCAGGTACGAGATGTTTGCAGCTAGCCATTATACAAGACTGCCATCAAAAAGGATGAATACTTGCCAATAAGGTTGATTAAAAGAAAAATTATGCTCATCAAAATTGTTTAATCTCTTCTCAGTTTGCCTGAGGCAAACTAAAGGCATACTAAACTGTGAGCTGCTTTATGGGGAAATAATTCTAAAAGGACGAGTGTTCTTGACAACATCACCAATGCATAAAAGTAAGCTGGTTTTCTTTCAGTAGGAAACATCGAGGTCCTTGCTTCATTTGTATGTTAAATTTATACTGTGCCAGAAAGGTTAATTTCTTTTAAGAATGCTTTCAGTAGAAAAGACCTATTACCATTTTTCTCCAATCTTCAAAGTGTCTTCAAACAATCACAAACTCTTCTTCTGAAGATGAGGCTAGTTTCCATATTTGCATGGGTCAAATGAGGAAACCAGTTTCTGAAAGTGAGACTAATTGTATGACAACTTGTACTTGCGACCTCAGGGTGTAATTCCTTCTCCTGCAGCTGGGAAAAGCTCATGAGAAACAACACCACCAGCAAGTGAAGAATTCCATTTGGGCAGGACTGTACAAGCGGTTGGTGTAACTGCAAGTGATGGTGCGACATCCTGGGCAAGGAAGAATCAAGTCTGCAGCATCACAGCCATAACATTGTATTTGGGGGAAAAAGAAAGTATACATGGTCCCATGACTGAGGATTGCAGCATAATACATATGTGCAAGAAAGGTGAATGTTACATTCTGATTGAACAGGCATTTTTAAGTTGTAGTTGCATTGCTTCCACGATCACATTTTTATTTGAGATATTTCTTAGAAATGTAAAATGACATGGGAGATGGAATAAAAGAACTACAACACAAAATCTCTATGTTTCACTGAACTACCAGCAAAATGGGCCATCTGGCCAACTACCAGCAACAACCCATCCCCTGAAATTCAGGAGCAGTAAAGAGATTATTTGGCAGCAACTCTAAGTCTGCAGTAGTGTATTTCTCCTTCTTAGGCCTTAATACATAGTTCCTAGGGAACATTTAATCCAGTTCTCTCGTCTTCCAACCTCGTGAAACATATTAAACCCTCTTAGAAATAGTTAAAAGAACGAAAGGCAAGGAAATTTCTTCTATGTTTTATCTGAAGCAGGAAAGGAATTCAATGTTTGTCTTGTATGAGGTCTCTACAAATACTTTTGGAGACCAGAATTTCTGCTTCTGCTAGCAGAACCAGTTGGATGCAGAAACAACCACAGCAAGAACTGCGAATTGGGTTGAAAAGTAACAACAGCCCAGTCCTACCCATCCTTTCTTTCTTCTGTACTGAACTGCATAGGGGAGGAGACACCATCACCACACTGGAACCACTTCAAATAGGAACAGAGAGCACTATGCACATTAAAGAAGGGCAATGAAGCTAGGGTGAAGGGTCTAGAGAACAAGTCTTATGAAGAGCGGCTGAGGGAGCTGGGATGGTTTAGCCTGGAGAAAAGGAGGCTGAGGGGAGACCTTACTGCACTCTACAACTACCTGAAAGGAGGCTGTAGAGAGGTGGGTGTTGGTCTCTTCTCCCAAGTAACAAGCGATAGGATGAGAGGAAATGGCCTCAAGTTGCACCAGGGGAGATTTAGATTGGATATTAGGAAAAATTTCTTCACTACAAGGGTTGTCAAGCATTGGAACAGGCTGCCCAGGGAAGTGGTGGAGTCACCATCACTGCAGGTGATTTAAAAGATGCGTAGACATGGTGCTTAGGGACATGGTTTAGTGGTGGACTTGGCAGTGTTAGGTTAACGGTTGGACTTGATGATCTTAAAGGTCTTTTCCAACCTAAATGATTCTATGATTCTATGATCTGGGACAGGGTTTTCCCCCAGCGGATGCAACAGCCCCCCCATTCATTTTGTACCATACCATGCATGTGCGGTATTGACTGGCATTCCTGTGAAAGTCCTGTCAACACTCTTTGTGCTTCTCAGTATGTTAAAACTGTCCTTGCTCTAAGTTCAACCTTCCTGAAACAATACAGCAGCTAAAAGAAAGCTTTAGCATCTGAGAACTGGAGTGCTGACATATGGAAGTTTGTTTATAAGAAAATAAAAATAAATTACAAGGTGTTATGAAGAGAATTTATTCAGTCAACAAAAGCAAACCCAAACAAAACACTGAATTTCTGACAAAACCCGCCAAAACTAAGAGTGAAGACAAATGCAGGACTGTTCATAACCCTTTTCCCTCTCCTGTCTCACACAAGTTTTTCAGATTAATCACAACAGTAATAAGCCTTGGAGACTGGGGGCTTTTAATTTCAGTGTTCAATTTAACTCCATTTCATCACATCTAGAATGAAGGAGGTGGAACTGAAATGAAAATGCTGCTTTGAAAAAACATAGTAACTACTAGTAAAACCAAAGATATTCCAAACTGCACCGCAGACTTGCTTTGGTGCAGCTGGCTGCTGCAGAGGGCACAACAACTGCTGCTGGCGTGTATTACAAACTACACATGCTACAAAGATACACCAGACACAGTAGGCATGAACTGAAGTTAGAATTTTAGTTGTGACCTTCCTCTGTTGCCAGAAAGGCACACGAATATTTGTCACAATTAAAACATCATGAGGTTCCTTTGCCCTGGCATGGAAATGCCACTTAATACAAACTACATCCCTTCAGCTCACAATGATACGTAGCAGCAGTGCTTAACAGACAGTCCTTGAAGTGTTCCGGGTACCATTTTGTAAGGAGTCACCAGTATTGAGGGGCAAATTCTGCATCTCTTAGACACACCACTTGCATGCCTCACTCTGCCTGGTCAGCATTTAGTGGCACAACTGACCAAAAGTAAAGAGTGACAGAAGTGGAGCCAAACAGCCTGTGCAGATGGATGAACACACACAGAGGCACATCTAACTTGCCTATGTTTAAGCTTTTTGCATGTAATACGGAGGTGGGCATTGGAAAACTGCACCTAAAATAAACATAGCCCTCAGGGCTATATGGCTTCCACACCTCCATATACAGCGTACAGATGTACCCTTAGTTTATCAAACTAATATGTCTTCTTTAAAGCTTCAAACCAATTAGATGCTTTTTACTAGAATGGCAAAAATCACTGTAGGCACTGGCCTCAAGAGTGCTTTGTCCTCTTAAGTTTCTCTTCTGCAAAACAGATCTCTAACAGACAGGGCCACATCAGGCTTCTCCCCCACTAACCCCCCTCTTCATTAAAACATTTTTCTATACAATTTTGCTTTAGAGTCGAACTCCTGCCAGACAAGTATCAGTCTGGAAGAAAAACTTCCTGCTTTATTATAAACCTTTGAAAAAGAATTCAAATGGCTGGGCTACAGTAATTTGATATGTTGTATCTTGGCCAGCAGGCTCCCGGTTCTCAAAAAAAAAATTCCAAGATTAGCAGACATAACACTTCAAGCTGTGCTGTGTTAAACAGGATCCAAATGCTACTATATTAAATAAGACTGAAAAATGGGACTACTCAATTTCCTAAATGGGAAGGGCAGACAATTCATATAGTCTTTTTCTTTTTCGCATCACTTTGAGTTTTCCCAGTTCACTAGGTACAGACATTGTTATGTTCCTTGAAAGCGTGGTGAAGGCAGGCGGGTATCAAATGAGTGAAACTATGACTTTASACAGGTTTGATATTACTATCCCTCCTAATACTACTTGACAACTGTATTAAGGTAGAATGGACTGTGACCATCGCTGACAGACAGTGTAAAAGGAACACAGGGCAAAGAAACATGCTGCCCTTGCCGGCCTCTGCCCCAAAGCCCAACCAAAACCAAAATTTGCAGTTTCTTCTTTCAGCAGCACAACCTGAGGCACCCATCCATACAGCTCTGTGCCAGGTCAGAGCACAGTCCATGTGCTCACAGCTTAAGGGGAATAATAGGCCAGTATTTAGGCTGCTTTTTGTCACAGTTTCTATCAAAGATAAGCTGCATGGCAGCCTCCATTGCCTGGATTTTGGTAGCTTCAGCACCATACAGTTTCTTCATTTCTGCCATTCGCCTCTCCCCAGGTCTTTCTGCAGGCGGCTGCACAGAACGCCCTGTCCTTTTGTGAAGGTCTTGATCAGCCTCCACGTACTGGTGCTCCGCTTCCAGCTGCTGCTGTCTCCCTAGACAAATAAACCACAAGAGATGTAAATTACTGAGCTATCAACCAATCACATTTTATTTTGACTTTCTAAATATTACATATTCAAATTTGTGCTGGGTCTAGAGGGCCGAGATCCACACATTCCAGGGTACAGCCAACTTCTTCAACGTACAAAACAAATCGCGTAGTACTTATTCTGCTGTGCTCATTATGCATAATGACAAATTCCTACTAAGCAGCATGATAAAAGCCAGGCTGGAAAAAGTGGGAAGAAGGGAAGAAGATCCTGGAATTGAATCCTAGAACTGCAGAAAACCTCTGTATTAGTAATAACAAGTAAAAATCAGCATTGCTTCATTTCTCCCCAACATACACACGCCCTGAAAAGAAAAAAATAAAAAATCAAACCAAAACCCACAAAAAAAAAAACAAACCCAACCTGAGAAAGTTGGTTTCCAAAGAAATGACTTCGCAGCTGAGATAAGGAAACAATGCAAACGATAACGCAACTTAGCTGAACCACAGCCAAGAGAAAATGTATCTATTACTAATCTATGAAAATGAACAAATCAGTCTGTCATGTAAGTGTCTGCCATCAAGTGCATCCAATGAAACACAGCTGTAAGCATTGTATTTAGATGAACTAGCCAACTTCATCCATTTCTCAGGACTTGCAAAGTTCAAAACTGACAGCCTTACTGCCATTGCAGTACAAAGACAAAACAAAACAGCACCCAACATAAATCCCTGCACATCTTTTAGAGAGATTTAAAACAGTTCAGAGAGGTGAAACATTTGGACCAATTTGTCATCAAAAATCTGCTTTGGTAAGCCCAATCAGGAAGCAAGAACTTGATTCTGCATGCCCAAACATACCTCCACTTCCCTGCTGCTGCTCTGATGGATAATAATGCTCTACGCAGTTAAAACAGTAAAGTGCTAGACAAGACTCCTCTCTTATGGGGACATTTCTACAAGATGGAGAAAATCGTCTGGCGGTYGTTGAACTCCTTCACCTACTAATAACAAATGACGGTTCTCAAAACTGCATCACAGAAAACAGTTCACTACTACTAAGAGCACTTTTTTTTTTTTTTTTTTTTAAAACAACATCAAAAGGGACAGAGTGTCCACAGGTCAGGATGCGTTAGTCACATACAGGATATGCTTCTCAGTGTTTGGTGCCATGGACCTCTTCTCTCCTTCCCCTAAGACAGAGATTTAGCTTTCACAAAACACATGACATCTGCAAACCCTAACCCGAAGTTAAGTATCCTGACATATCTGTGTCAAACATCTGCAGTTTATTTTTACATTGGAAAGTACTGTATAGAGCAGCCAACTGACTGTCTGTCAGCCTTACTAAATGAATTATCCCCTGTACCTCATTCACAGAAAATAGGTATTTTAAACAGTGTAATCAGAAACTTCAATTCTGGCATCTGTTTGTATGACAGGGACACAGAAAGCTTTTGTCCTGTCATTTCAAACACCATCCACACTTTTGTGTTGGTAGCTGAAGGGCAGGAGTGCTTGAGGGGTTATTAGAAATCTATTCCAGAGAGACGTTTCACTTTCTGTGATTTTGCTTTAAGGGCACACCCCCGAAGTGTGCTGCACTGCCAGAATTCATGAGGAAACATACATTAGAGTCCATATGTGTTTTTGGAAGAGTCAGATTTATTTGGTGTCAGGCCATTTTAACCAGAAGGTCTGAATTAAAAGAACTAACACTGCCTACATAGGACGCAGCACTATAAGGACAGGCTCCAGCACTAAGGCTCTGACTACACAGGTCACTTGCATCCCACTGAAACAAACTCACTGGCACAGTGGACTGCCCACAACTAGGTAACATGTTTTTAAGCATGAACTTGATGCAAATTACACTGAACAGTGTTAGACAGAAAACAAAAATCTATGCTAGAAAACCAATGTCTCCCAGTGTAGGTTACATAGCAAAACTCTGGCAAGGCAATGAATTGAACCCATATTTGTTGACTCTCTTGTGCCACAAAGATAATTCCTTGTACTTCTGTATCGCCCATGGAAAATTTTTACTCATTAGTGCCATAGCTGCATGCTAGAGACAGCTGCTTCCTTGCCTGCTTGCCGTAGAATGCTCTCTGATAGCTCATTGCACACAGTAAGACTTAAGAAAAATTAATTTCTTTGGAGATAGATAATGAATTCTTCTGTTTGGAAATTAAATGGGCGTCTAGTAGAAGCTTTATGATGGATGAGTGGATTACAGTTTAGTGTGCATCAGTCTCCATTTTGTAGCACAGAGTAATTCATAAACCCGCAGATCCTCATGTTAACAATCAAAATACTAATACCAATTTAAATTCCATTCTCAAAATTACCTAACGAATGTCTGGAGTATATGTTTTACTTTACACTAATCAGATGTACTGCCCTTAACTTTCTAACCTGACTTTTACTATTCCATAGCTACTGGTTAAAAAACTCCCAAAGCGACTCTATTACAGAGTCTCAGACATGTATATCAGGCCTACAGAGTCCAAGCAGAGGCTAGGGACAGAAATCTGCTACAGGGACCCATAGTTTTTTGTACTACAGACTGAATTTAACCATAGAGCATGGCAGCTGTTGCTGGTAATACCACTGTAGCTGTGTGGAATATGTTGCTGTTTCATATCAGTTATTTGTGCAGAGATACTACCATGACAAACTCCGCTGTCAGTGACGGCACTATTTGCTGTCATGGACAATCAAGGAAAGAGAAGCCATGGAACTAAATCATAGAATACCAGGTTGGAAGGGACCTCAAGGATCATCTGGTCCAACCTTTCTTGGCAAAAGCACGGTCTAGACAAGATGGCCCAGCACCCTGTCCCGCTGAATCTTAGAAGTGTCCCATGTTAGGGAATCCACCACTTTCCTGGGGAGATTATTCCAATGGCCGATTGTTCTCATTGTAAAAAATTTTCCTCTTGTGTCCAATTGGAATCTCCCCAGGAGTAASTTGTTCCCATTACCCCTTGTCTTTTCCATGTGACTCCTTGTAAAAAGGGAGTCTCCATCTTCTTTGTAGCCACTCTTTAAATACTGGAACATGGTGATAAGGTCTCCCCTAAGCCTTCTWTTCTCAAGGCTGAACAAACCCAGTTCTCTCAACCCAGCCTTTCCTCATATGACAGACTTCCCAGTCCTTTGATCATCTTTGTGGCCCTTCTCTGGACCCTCTCYCGCCTGTCCACATCTTTTTCGCATAGCAGGGACCAAAACTGAACACAGTATTCCAGGTGTGGCCTGACAAGTGCTGAGTAGAGTGGGATAATGACTTCTTTATCTCTGCTGGTGATGCCCTTGTTGACGCAACCCAGTATCTTGTTGGCTTTCTTTGCCGCAGCAGCACGCTGTTCACTCATATTGAACTTGTCCACCAGGCCCCCCAGGTCCCTCTCCATAGACCTGCTCCCCAGCCGGGTAGATCTCAGCCTGTGCTGCACTCCTGGATTATGTTTTCCCAGCTGCAAGACCTTAGACATGTCCTTGTTGAACTTCATAAGGTTCTTGTTAGCCCACTCTTCCAGCCTATCCAGGTCTTCCTGCAGGGTGGCTCTCCCTTCTGAAGTGTCCACTTCCCCACTCAGTTTGGTATCATCAGCAAACTTCATCAGGGTACACTTGATCCCATCATCCAGATCACTTATTAAACAGTGTTGGGCCCACTATCGATCCCTGCGGGACCTCACTTGTGACAGGTTGCCAGTTTGAAAAAGAGCTGACACCTCCACCACCCTCTGGGTGCGGCCCATCAGCCAGTTCCCCACCCACCACACAGACCACTTGACTTGGCTGTAACGCATCAGTTTCTCTAGGAGGAGGCTGTGGGAAACTGTACTGAAAGCCTTGGAGAAATCCAGGTAGACAACGTCCACCACATCAACTGAGCAGGTTACTTTGTCATAGAAGGCAATCAGGTTTGTCAAGCACAATTTGCCCTTGGTGAATCCGTGCTGGCTTTTCCCAATCATGTGCTTCATTAGCCCCCAGAAGGATTCGTTCCATAACTTTCCCAGGAACTGAAGTAATACTGATGGGCCTATAATTTCCTTGATCCTCCCTTAAGCCCTTCTTGTAGATGAGGGTGACATTAGCCTTCTTCCAGTCTTCTGGGATGTCCCCTGATCTTCAYGACTTCTCAAAGATTATGGAGAACAGCCTCGCAATGATGTCAGCCAGCATTCTTAACACCCTCGGGTAGATAACGTCAAGGCCCATTGATTTGTAGGGGTCAAACTCCTGTACTAGTTCACATACCAACTCTTCCTTCGCTGATAGTGGGTCTGTGTTTGCATCAACCTGGATTTTTGTTCCCAAGACCTGGGGCCCAAAAATGCTGGTATAGACAGAGGTGAAGAAAGTGTTGAGAACCTCTGCCTTTTCAGCGTTGCTGGTGACTAATTCACCTCTCCTATTTAACAGTGGGCCAATATTTCCTTTCTGTTTCTGCTGCTTGTTTACATACCTGAAGAACACTTTCTTGTAGTTTTTGACATCTCTGGCCAATTTCAATTTGAGCTGAGTTTTGCAACTGCATCTCTGCACACCCTGGCAATGCCCGTAGTTCTCAACAGGTATTCGTTCGTTTTTCCATCTCTGTTACGCTTCTCTTTCGGTTTTGAGCAGACTCAGAAGCTTGCAGTTAAGCCAAGGGGGTCTCTTGCTCCGCCTACTTCCCTTACCTTTAAAGGGGATGAACTGCTTTTGTGTTCCAGTGAGACCATTCTTGAAAAACTCCCAACACTCACTACCTCCTTCATCCCCCATGGAGGCTTCCCATGAAGTCCTTCCCAACTGAGCTCTGAGCGAGCTGAAGCTTGCTCTTCTAAAATCGAAAACCTTTGTCTTAGTACTAAACTTCAGCGTGCTCAGCAGGATCCCAAACTCCACAATATTTTGATTACTGCAGCCAAGGCTATCACTAACTAAGATATTACAAAGCAGGTTTTCTTGGTTTGTGAGTAGCAAGTCCAGCAGTGCCTCACTCCTGGTTGGCACATCTAACATTTGTATGAGGAAGCAGTCCTCTACGTACTCCAGGAACTTGACGGATGATATGAGCTTGCTGTATTGTTCCTCCAACAAATGTCTGGGTAGCTGAAGTCACCCACCAGGTTCTGTTGACCCAAAGCTTGCTTAAGTGACCCAAATATTGCTTCGTTGGCCTTACTGTCTTAGTTTGGAAGTTGGTAGCAGATGCCTACTGTAAGATCCCCCTTGGAGACGACCCCGCTGATCTTGACCCAGAGCCATTCGAGAGGGTTTCCACAATCGCTGTAGTTAACTTCTATATGTTCAAGGTTCTCCTTAACATAGGGTATAAGTAAATGGGTATGTAAACTACTGCTTTTCCAAAAGCAGTATTTCCAGCCAAACATAGAGATAAGAAATAGATGAGAGCAGAGAAAGTTTTGCCCTATTGAGATGCACACTAAACACTTTGGTGGGGCAGGGGCTGAGAGGTAGAACTGATCTTATTTCCACTAGCCTGAGTTATTTCCATTAGCTCAGAATTTACTTTAAAAACAATACAGAGCAATGCAACTTGAGCTAGATGTGCAACTATCTCTTCATCAAAAAGATGACAACAAGCATCTGACAATAGAAAAAACAAACAAAATTATAAACTGTCTATAGCCCTAAACCTATACAGGCAACCAGAATTTCTCTGAAGCAAGCACCAAATATTCATCCATGAATTAGGTAGCAAGGTTTATCAAAACACTAATTCTCAGCCTGCTGCAATGAAGTCCCCAGCTCATTCTCAAATCAGTGTTTCACACTCCAAATTCGTAAGTCATTGTGCTGCCAAGTTACAAATGTGAAACAAATAATTTTTTACACAATTCTAAGTAGTTCCTCCTTCCACTTCACACAGACTAAAATAAATGGGCTTTCTTTTACAGCATTCAGCTTCAACTACTGGCAAGCTTCCCCCAATCATGGAACAGTATTTTGCAAATGTTCACAAGGCAGGCAGGCAGGCAGGCAGGCAGCTGCAGTGGTGGTTGGTGCCTGCACAAAGGAAAAGCATTGCTGACATTTTCCTAATTGGTCATTTTTCCATCTCTTCCCAAAGATGCTCTTCCTCTCTTGAAGCTCTTTTCAGAATTAACTTATTCCTACCAGGTCCAGTTCTGCTGGGAAGTCATCATTACATAGCCAAAAACAGTTGAGACATCTTTTTCCAAACACAGTAAATAGCMTTTTTTCTTTATATTTAAGGAATACTGACATTTCTACCTAACTCATACTGCATCCTGGGACACCATCAGTGATTCCAGGCCTTTTGAAAAAAAGTTTTGGGTTGCTGCCCTCACCCCTTTTCCCACCTTTCATGGATGACTTTTAATCTGGGGGTATACTAGCTGAAAAGAAAAGTGAGCAAATATAGACAACTACCTCCATCCTCAGGGACTGCCAAAAGCAGGATAAACAGTAACTAGTATCTAAGCTATTCACTGCATTTGGGGCTTCACATGCACACAAACACCCTCTTACATACTTTCAGCAAAACTATGACCTAAGCCCTTCAAGACATAAGCTCTTTTCCCCAATAGGTCCTTAGAAACTCAGATGTCTTGTTTCTCTTATTTTATAAAATGGAAAACGTTATATACCTTCTGTAAGTTTGATCCACTTTGCTCTTCTTTCTTTGTAATATCCTCTGAGAAGCTTAAGTAGTAATTAAAAAAAATCGTGTCTGGAATTCATCCTTTTCTTATTAAAAAACAAAAAAACAAGGAAAAAAACAACCTCAAACCCCAAACCCAAATAAATTCCCTTATTTGGGGAGAAGTCTCCATGAAGAGACTTTTCAACATTAAAAGGAGATAGAAGTAGGGAGGGTAATTATCTGTGTTGGATTTTTAATGAAGGCACTAAAAGATTCATACCCAGCATTGTGTGTTTTCTTGTACCATTTTTAGCTCTTACTATTTATACATCCAACCCTCAGCTCACTGTAGCCAGTGATCATACACAATCTGACAAGGTTTCTTATACAGGCAGCCTTCTCCACAGCTCTCTAGGTGCACACGCTCTGCAGTCTGCCGCATTCCTGGGCTCTGCCCCACACGATGGTTGTTGTGGCAAGGGACCAAGGACTTGCTCCCCCTAAGTGTCAAATGGTCTTTACTGACTTGCAGTTTCTTGCTTAGTTAGCACATGATTCTTCAAGGAAATATTGCATTTTCCCCAGCCTTGATCTGTTTTACCTTTTCCATGATTTCAGACTGACCTATACCTCTGTTGAAATATTTGCCTGCTTATTTCAAATGATGAATGATTTTCTGTTACTGCTGCATGTGCACTTTCTGAGCTTGCTAATCTTGTCTTAAATGCTACCTGAGCTGATCTTGAGCAGCCCACACTAACCAAGTTAAAACACTATCCATTTCTACTGATTAAAAACTCCTAGTTCTCTCTTTGAATGCCACTTCCCACAAGCGTATCTGCTGTGTTAAATATTCTGCCTACACAGGCTTCTCAATGCAAAATGCCAGCTTCTTCATCTCCCTAGAAAAGCTAAGTACCTTTACCAAAAACTTGCATGAGTTTTTCTGAAGTGATAGCATCAGACCATTTTATTATGCCTGTACTTGCATGAACCAGGCACATCATGGGGAAAACCAAAAATCTTTGCCTGAAGGAATTCCAACAAAATAAGGATTTAAATCTGAGGATTTATAAACAGGATATTCAAGGAGTTTAATTTCTACAGAGCTCTACAGAGCTCTGGATTTCCAGAGGGCTGACATCTCAAGCATTACTCTTTATCAAGTGCAAAACTTTGCAGGACAAGAATTTCCATCAGTGGGAGCCTGTGAGATACAAACAACTGTGACTTACCCCCACATCTGTAAAGATGAAATATTCCGGGTTGCTGAGAACAGCACAGTCTCACTTGCTGGAGGGTTACTTTGGAACACTAAGCAACTTACAGAAATTGTGGAAACGTACTGAAAGAAGAGAGTGATGATTTTATAGTGGAATGAACAGCCTCATTTTAGCTGTAAGTTGGCCTGGGGAAACTAGACTTATGTTTAAACTTCTCCTTAAATTTAAAACCTTGTGCTTGCAAAAAATCTAACAAAAGGATTACAGATGACACAATGTAACTTCCCCTTCCCATTTTTAACAGGAGAAGTCTGATCTTCGAAGAAGTAGAGACAGCTAGGCCATATCTCACTATGCCCACAGTCTAACCTATGCAGAGAAATCAAATGCTGTAGCTGTCTTGAAAACACTAATTTGGAATAAAAGTGACTTTTTGGGGGAGTAATTGCCTGCAATGATAAGCTCTCAGTCACCAGAGTCCCAACCACCATGAAAGAGAACTACCATTAGTGCTGAAGGTATTAAAACCCTAAGTATCTACACTGACAAATTTTCCATCTGCCAGTTGAGGAGGGAATGAGTTAAAAGAAATTGAATATTTCACCACATATATCTACAAGCAATGCAATATTCTCAAGAAAAAAGAAAATGTTCTGTTACAGGCTTTGAAATAAGAGCAGATGTGATTCCTTGGCAGGCGTGTGGCCGTCTGAAACCATGGTTCCACAGACATTTTTCTTTCCTCAGCTACAAAACCAGCTCATGCAGTTTCTGCTCCCCTCCTTCTCCCTCAGCTGCATGCTCCAGCCCCCAGGCCCCTCAAGGATGCCGCTACAATTGTCTAAGGGGCCACACAATGAATCCTACACCCCCATCGCCCCCCCAACCCCAACAAGTTATATTTAATCCTGGTACAGTTCAGTGTCTCGGCACCACACATTACTGAACAAAAGGGGCGGCACTGGAGCAGGAGTGAATGGCTAGGAAGAAAAATTGCTTAGCCTGGCTTGAGAGAGTGTGCTCCTTAAGAAAGATGCAGTCGCAACAGGCTGTCTAAGCAGACAGCAAACAGATTTTGCAAATCTGAAGTACTCGGTTCGATACCTTCTCTTTCACTATAATATAGATTTTCTACACATTTTAAAGAGGACAGCTCTGTAGAATCAGGGCAAAATTACTTACCAAGACAGCAAGTGGAGAGAAACTACATTTGAAATCAAAATGACTAGAAAGCCAGGAAGTAAGGTTAGAACCAAGGTGTTCCACTTCCAGGTTTGCTACTGGATGGTATGTATCGCTCTCAAGTTAATTAACCACATGCCTCACTGTAATGAATCTGTATAATACTTTCCTACCTGACAGAGAATTCTAAAGAATTAATTATCTCGCATTATTTTGAAGTCTGTGGGTTAAGTAACCAGCAGAAATTTACACAGTTAACCGGAGAATAAAGAAGCCGATTTCTGTTTTAGAAATAGGATTAAATACCAAGAAGGGTTGTCTTGTGGTCTCCAAAACAAACTGCCAAAGATCCTAGATGGAAACAATACAAGCCTTCATGTCCATGTTTACACTAGCAGTAGGCTACACTGGTTACTGTCCAGCTAAACAACAGATCACCTTTCTTTTATTTTCTTCTATTACCTTCCACAATGAAACCCTTAAGAAGGGATATTCTTATCCCAACCAGAAAATGAACTGAAACAGTCAAACCCCATAAACATGAAGCAAACAGCTAGCCCAGTGGAACCTCAAGTGAAAGCCAGCTCTAGAAATTTGAATGCTCTACATGTAATTCACAATCAGGTATATGTGCATCTAGGATAGAAAACACACAGGCGAGCCCAGTGTAACCAGGGGTCTGTACCACACCAGAGACACCAAGGTGTCCACACTATACGCTTGTGCCATCTGACAGAATTAAACAGCCAGGAAGTTGCTGACCGATCACTGCTTAGAAATTATTACAGGATCAGGCACTGGCAGCTGCCTCTAGTAAGGATCAAGTCTACGGCAATAAGATTAAATACAGACCAGCTGACTCTGCACTCCCATCCCCCAAAACAACTCCAATCTGTCGCTGATGGCAACAATGCTGACGCCAGACAAAGGCACCAGTGCTAGAGTAAACAGAAGGATTACTTAAATCTATATATAACTGTATCCATATATACACATACATATATGGCACAGAGGAGGCTGAACAAGGAAATGTTCAAGTTTAAAAGTGCTTCTTTAAAAGCAAACTAGCACATTGAAGAAACATGAGTTTCACAATCATTTTTCACATATGCCCTGAATAGAAGTTAAGCACACGCACTCGGAAGAAAGTGTTCCATGATGTACAGAGCGCTAGACAGCTAAGTAATACTGAAAGTTTGGTGCTTTCAGGCAAAAAAAAGGAAGTAGCCTGTACTAGTCTTCTAAATCAAACTCACACATTCGAACTTTACATTTGAAATTTCTTTCTTGACTCCAGCCAAGACTATACTGCTGAATTCAACTTCGTTTTATTGTATGACATGAGAAAACAACTCAGTAATACATGAAGGGAAATCTGCAACTTTATAAAAAACATTTGAAAAAAATGTTTTGAGAGCAACCTGTAACCACATCATTGATTTACTGAAAGGAAGCATACTCAGGCTATGAACTGATCTTTCCGTTAACTGGCAGGTCCATAAGTTAGTATTACTGCAGACATGTGGAATTAAATAACAATCTCTGATCCAGATAAAATTAATTTCAGCAAGTAAATATGCATTTTGCATGCAGTTAGTAAACTACAGTGTGCTGCCTGACCAATCATTTTTAAAGAGCCATCTGGAAAGAGGGTCAAACTAAAGCAATCAGCAAAATATATCACAACTTGTGAAAGAAAGGGCTGCGGGGTAGCTTAGGAAACTTAGTTTACTCTGATCTTCTGAGTTTCTCATTGCTCATTTCAGCATTCTGTAAATTAAATGAAATACACTGTAAATTAAATGAAATACACTTAAATACATGAGGATAATTGCTAGGCCTGGTATTAAAAACACAACAAAAAACATTGGGAAAATATGTCAGGGAAAACCTGCAGATGTGCGTTTATCATACCTTCCACAAAAGGGAAACGTTTGACACTAGAAATAATTCCAGAGTTGGTTGCTGGAGTAGAAGTCTGAGCACTGGCTCCTTTTAAAAAGGCAGCTGGCATCCTGCCCTTCAGAAAGTTAAGTTGTACTTTTCAGCAAGTGGGAGCTCCATGTCTCCCTTCTGTCACTTCAATGGGGCAATTCACACGTGAAGGAAGTGTTTAAGTGACTTGATGAAGAGAAGACTTTACATGAGGAGAACCATCAGACTAAAAGCCCATCTAGCCTGACAGCCTGTTCACGACAAAGGTCGGTAACTAATGCCAAGGGAAGAAAAGAAAAGCAGGGAATGCAAATAACTACACATCACCAGCTTTACCTACTGAGAAATGGGAGAGATCAGAAAAAGGCAGATACTTCTTCCTGCACTCCTCCAAAGCCAGCCAGATGCTCTGCTATCTACCACCTCAACACCTCCTCCACCACCTTGTCACACATGATGCAATCTCCATAGTCTGGCCTCTTCTACAATTTTTCAGCCTCCTTCCCACCATACCAGTGGCCAAAAATCCCAAAGCAATGACAACTGATGAATTTTAAAGAGAGTCTTCCAACCCTTCTTTCTGCTCAGCCATCACATCAGAAATCGCAGGCCTCCTAGAACTGTGAAGGTGCTCTGCAAGGCTTGTGCAGAGTGAGAGAACAGCAGCATTGGCTTTTTAGTATTTGAACAACCACATTAAAATTGAGGCCCAGCACGCTCTTTGGAGACCTACATTCCTTGGCAAAGTTTCTCCAATTTCTGTGCATACAGAGCTGACTTTTAGAGCAACAACCACCACTTCAGCAACTACAAATGAAATTAAACCCAGGAGATTCTTATCCAGCTAAATGTGAACAATAACAATCAATAGTGTAACACCCATGTTACTTATTTCAGTACAAACCTAATTTCAGTACAATTATCCATTTAAGATTTAGTCTTCATTTTACATTGCCTCCATGAGCTCAATGTACTGCAGAGCAGTGTTTTGACAACTTACACATCTTTGAAAATATCAGGGGGAAGCTCTGATATCAGGATAAACAGGTTTGGATACTTTGGAGGCCAGTAACAATTGTAAAACTGATGAACAGCTGGATCAATATGTACTGAGTACTTCATATGACTGCAGCACAACTGTTTCTCGGTGTGTTGTCAATCAACCTTCTCTATTTTTCTGAGAGACAGGGAAGTGCTATCACCCCTGTACTACAAGTCCAAATAAAAAAAAAAAAAAAAGGACACACATTCCTAGAGCAGGAGGTGCTTTAGATGCTTTGGAATGGGCTTCACAGCAGATCACATCACAAGGTGGCACAGGTGCTCAACCCAGCTGCTGGAAAAGATAAAGAGTGACAATGTTCTCTTGCAGCTTGGGGTTTAAGATGCATCATCTTAAATGGGAGAAGGCTGTGGATGTGGTCTACCTGGACTTTAGTAAAGCCTTTGACACTGTCTCCCACAGCATTCTCCTAGAGAAGCTGGCGGCTCATGGCTTAGACGGGTGTACTCTTCGCTGGGTAAAAAACTGGCTGGACGGCCGAGCCCAGAGAGTTGTGGTGAACAGAGTTAAATCCAGTTGGCGGCTGGTCACAAGCGGTGTTCCCCAGGGCTCAGTTTTGGGGCCAGTCTTGTTTAATATCTTTATCAATGATCTGGACAAGAAGATTGAGTGCTCCCTCAGTAAGTTTGCAGATGACACCAAGTTGGGCAGGAGTGTTGATCTGCCTGAGGGTAGGAAGGCTCTGCAGAGGGATCTGGACAGGCTGGATCGATGGGCTGAGGCCAACTGCATGAGGTTCAACAAGACCAAGTGCCGGGTCCTGCACTTGGGTCACAACAACCCCAGGCAACGCTACAGGCTTGGGGAAGAGTGGCTGGAAAGCTGCCCGGAGGAAAAGGACCTGGGGGTGCTGGTTGACAGCCGGCTGAACATGAGCCGGCAGTGTGCCCAGGTGGCCAGGAAGGCCAACAGCATCCTGGCCTGTATCAGGAATAGTGTGGCCAGCAGGAGTAGGGAGGTGATCGTGCCCCTGTACTTGGCACTGGTGAGGCCGCAYCTCGAATACTGTGTTCAGTTTTGGGCCCCTCACTACAAGAAGGACATTGAGGTGCTGGAGCATGTCCAGAGAAGGGCAATGAACCTGGTGAAGGGTCTGGAGAACAGGTCTTATGAGGAGCGGCTGAGGGAGCTGGGGTTGTTTAGCCTGGAGAAAAGGAGGCTGAGAGGAGACCTTATCGCTCTCTACAACTACCTGAAAGGAGACTGTAGAGATGCAGGTGTTGGTCTCTTCTCCCAAGTAACTAGTGATAGGACGAGAGGAAATGGCCTCAAGTTGCACCAGGGGAAGTTTAGATTGGATATTAGGAAAAATGTCTTCACCAAAAGGGTTGTCAAGCACTGGAACAGGTTGCCCAGGGAAGTGGTGGAGTCACCATCACTGGAGGCGTTCCAAAAACGTGTAATGTGGCGCTTAGGGACATGGTTTAGTGGGCATGGTGGTGTTGGGTCAACGGTTGGACTTGATGATCTTAGAGGTCCTTTCCAACCTTAATGATTCTATGACTCTATCATCCTTTGGGTATGAATGACTAGCTCCCTTCTTCCTTGAACGCATGGTTGGAAAAGAAAGATTATTATTTTGGAAACCTTCTTCTAAATTCCACCTATGTTAAAGCTTTTGTGGATCTAGTGCCAAATGGCATGTCCAATGTCATGATGGAAGTCTGAGACGGGTAGCCTAACAGCCTCTGTCTGTCTCTCTCACTTGATTTTGAGCATGCGAGGAAATAAGTTTCAGAAAGACCCAGGCAGATGGAATTCTCTGAACTCTGAGTTTCTGCCTCCACAGCACCCACATTTCCCTAATGATGATGGAYGTGAATTCCATGTGGATGCTTCTGATGAAACTGAGGCACAGTGAGAGATGTTGAAAAGCAAATGGTGCCTCTGAAGTCTTGACATTAACACCCCATCAAAATTAGCAGAGGTAAATTATGTGTCTCCAAGCAGATCTGTACAAGAGGTTTGTTTTATAACAGACCTTAAGTGTGTAACRCTTGAGATACTCTGCTGCCGTGTTCTGTTGTGGATTCTGAGCAGATTTTGTAGATAAAGACCATGGAAAGCACACAACATGATTACATCCATTTCCACCTTGGTCCTTGGGCAATGCATTTCACAATCACTCCAGTGCTGTACACCCTGAAACTTTAAACATTCTTGCTACAGCAACAGTTCCCCCAGGTAGATACAAAAAAGGTTGTGTTAGAAAACACTTAATTCATAGTCCACACTGTCACTGCTTACAAGGTTGAGAGTATCATGCTAAAGGCGGATGAATTCAGATTTATCAGCACAGAACTGAGTCAGAGCTCTCTAAGTAAAATCATTTACAGATCCAGAAATGCTGCATGTAACACCTAGATGGAACCAGTAATTGAGGAATTTTAGGGGAAATGGAAAACCGCATAAACTGTGAAGACAAACTGCCCGAGATGAGCAATTAGTACAGAGCAGCTTTTATGCTGTTTTTCCCTAGAGCTGTGTCTGTCAGCATGGGCTCACCTGCTCTTTTCCACAGCAGCTGCTTTCACAGGCTCCCCTGCAAGGACAAAGAATGAAGAGAAGACTAGAGGAGCCACTCAGAGCAGCTGCAGATGCTAATGGCACAAGCAAGCAGGCAGACCTGCCTTCAAAAAATTACCAACACCAGTTCTGAGTCTGTAAGTAGCGTCTGCGTCTTCCCACACCAAACTGTTCCCATATGAAGCAACCTTCCATAACAGCCTTCTGAAAGCTATTTTTGCTTTTACAGCAAGACCGGGGAGGGATTCCTTGTTCCACACGTGGCCTCTCAGCCCTGGGGTCTGCCTGGYGGTTCTTTGCCAAAGCTTTGCAGAGCCCAGGTATGTCACAGCAATGCCCGCGAGCCTTGGAAACCACTCGGACACAAAACAGGCGCTGATATTCTGCTTGTCTGACCTAAAACTGAATTACCGCATGTATTTTGTTTGTAAAGAGRAAGTTCCAATAGCTAATCCATCACAGCAAGCTACTGACCTGTTTACATGCGATCCTTCTGAGACCAGCAACTATCAAGAAACAGCTATCAAAAGCAGATCTAGCACATGGATGGTGAGGGACAGGGCAGCTGAGAGGAGCAATGATCTGTCTCTGTCCTGCACACCTTATTCTCATATCCTCAAGACAAGTCCAGTCAGAAGGAATTTTACCACAGCACTGATTTACTAAGAGCAGCAACAATACAAGATTACCAGACTTCTCTTATTGACTCATGAATAGCTTAGGGATAATAGCTCTCTGGGAGAAAGGGTAGCTCAAATCCCGTATTTGTTCAGCAAAGATGATGTCAACAGGATGCCTTTTGGTCACAGGGATAACATCTAATTTGACTGTTAAGCAAGATGTCTGGAATGAACAATTCATCTCAGATCATATGGTTCATTCTTCTACCACTTGAGGCTTCTGCTTACTTCCTGCTAAGGTACTCAAAATCCCTTATAAATATGAATAAATTGAACCTCTCAACAAGCCATCTGAGGTATGTACTATCTCCTCTATAATAACAGGAACACATTAGACAGACACATAAAGGGTGACAATTTCAAACACAGGCTTCCAAAGTTTAATACATATTTTCATATTAAGGCAGCATTCTTCACTTCCACCAAACATAAGAGGAAATAGTTTGACCTCTTGGCATTCCTCTTAAAGCAATGTCTACACTACAGTTACACTGAACCACATGAGCTTCTTTTCCCATGCTCCTAGCTATAAACCTGCTGTAACTCAAATACCTGTACTCCACAGCATGCTTAGAAGAACTGAGCCCAGTACAGCCACTGGCAGACAGGGCAGCAGCATTCCATGCCCCAGCTCCACCAAACTGTCTAGGCTGCACACATGGGAGTGTGGTCCAGGGCATCCTCAGATGCCACCTAGGAGCTGAAACCTGGGGCATCCCTTAGCCGCAAAACAACAAGCCTGGCCTTGCACTTGCGTACTTTCAAGGGGTTGCCAACACTGTCAAAGAGTCTCAGCCTGAGGCACATAACAAGAAAGACTTCACATATAATTTCCGGTTCTATGTATTAACCCTCACACAACTCTCCTGAGCATGCAGCAAAGGATATCCATTTCTGACTGTATCTGGTCCAGTGATACAGAAAGTGCACTGTTTCCTCAGCAGCACCTCAGGCTTTCCAGTGTCCCTCTGCCATTAATTCCTGTAGCAGCAAGTACACCTGTACGGCATGATGTCCATTCACTGCAAAATGCGTTGGATTGATAGGAAAGACATAGGTCCACACAGCAAAGCTATACATTCTTCCAAGCTCAAATTCTGTCTCTAGTATGAGATCCAAGGACATTTTCTTGACTATCACATACTCCAGGAATGGCTGTGTTCCCAAATTGATACTCTTAGTACAAAGATAACAATGTCTCTTATGAAAAGGATGTAAAACTGTGCCCAACTGTTGCTCTCTAAATGCAGTTCGGACTCTCTATTTTTGCAAATACAGATTAGTTTTCAATGTTAAGATAGTGAGAATCGTGGCACTTTTCCTTACTTTGCTAGCAAGGAGACATTTTCTCAGCTGTTGGCTTCCAGTATCAAATAACACAGACTCTACACTGGACAAAGTGTGTGCACTTGACAAGATTATGCTGCTACAGCATAAGAGGTTCAATCATCAAGAGGAGAGATGTGGTACAAAAGGAGCACCTTTCACATTTCTCCTTCAGTTCACAAAAAACCCCATGCTTCAAAATGTCTCTCAAGCACCCATACATATTGCAGAGAGCACTCTTATTTCACAGGCATTTCTCAGAAGCTTCAGCAATTCAACTGCTAAAGATAGTGGTAAAAGTTCATGTGACAACAAGGCTGACAAAGCCAAGGAAGTTGAGCAGATATTTATAAGGTCACTGTCCACACTGCTTTGACAGTTTAGGGTAGGGAAGAAGAAACAAAAAAGATGCTGGTGATCAAGAGTAAGAATTTGAACTACAGTCTGATGGAGAAAAAGACAGACAAAGAACAGGGAGAAGCATTTATCAAGAGCAGAGAAAAGAAGGAAAACATGGTGGCAACACCCCTGTGCCAAAGTCTATCTCCAAAGAAGCACAGAGGCCTTAAACAAAACCAAAAGCTTCATGGATCTGGTACTATTCAAGCAAGTTTCAAAACATGGAAAATTCCATTAGTCCCTCTTCACGAAAGAGGCAGTGGCAACCATCATCTTTCACAGAAAAAGAAACCCAAGGGAAAAAACCTACAAATTGCAGATTTGAAACAAACATCTTCATTCACCATTTCCTTTCAATTTTTTTAAAGGTTTTCCATCTGGCATGAAAGTTTTAGGCTGAGACAACATTATTTTGGGAAAAGCTGGAGGGTATGTGTAGGAAATACAGAAGCTTTATGGAAAAAATTAGTCATAGCATTAACAATTGACAGACTATTATCCTTCAGTAATGAACTGACATGATGGTACTTTCCTTTGCTTTTCTTTGTTTTTAAATAAAGGAAACTGTCTCATTGCCTGTTGACTACTACAGAATGGTTCTAAATGCTGTATTCACTCAATTACAGTAGTCATTTTCTCTTACATGCAAAAAGGGAACAAAGAAAAACTGCATCAGGACACACTACATGTTTCAAAGGCTAAATTTAAAAGTGTAATAAATATGTGCAATTAGCCAATTTACTGAATTGTTAGGTTTGTGAATCTTCCATTCTTAGTTTCTGTCCTATTAATTCTTGCAAATATAAAAAGGCAACTTACTGTATTCTGTTCTTTACATCTAGGATGCTTGGAGAATCCAAGTACGCTACCTATGTCTGACAGGTATGTCAACCCAGAAAAATAACTTCATGCTTTTCAACAGCCAGAGGGAAGACTTAAATGCAAGTAAAAACATCCCCAAGAAGCACAGTATATTAGGTTCACCAGTTACATGAAGAACCAAAACAACAGACTAGCCTGACAACAAAACCCCCTAAAAAAATAGAATTACTAGATAATTATGATTGCATATGAAAGAGGAAAGAAATTARAACTGTCTGTAAGGGATTTTAACCAAATGCACAGTATATCTAGAATACAAGATAAGTTTGTAGCACATTAATATGTCTGAGTTCATACAGCCTCTGTGAGCAAAACTCTGCTCACAATTACTTCGGGGCACTCCAGGAACACATAACTTGACTGCAACACATGAAATGAATATAAAAACTAGTAAGAATTTGACATGAATTCAATGACAAAAAAAAGAGATTGTTTTAAAAGAGGTTGGTTGTGAACAACTGTATCACTGCTGAAGTGTTAAATCATGCAGCAAGGCTCAGAGTTCACCAGTTTCAAAGGCTTTACTGTGCAAGTCAGCCAGTCACTGCAAATGCCCACTGCGAAAACAAAACAAAACAAAAAAATCGCTACAGAAGTTAGGAATTTGCTTGTTCTTCAAGTTTGTGGTAGTTACCAAAAAATGAAATAAACTTGAAGTTTTCCTCTCTGGCTAGTCTGACATGACTGCTTTCTCATCTTGGAAACATTTGTCTTTGCAATTAGCATTAATACTTGCATTTCACCATCCAGACACAAATGCCTTTCCCACCCACATCTCAGGCTTATTTAAGTCTTCCACAGTTAAAGTTTGCAAGATCTTATTCTCTGATGTCTGTGATCACATTTACCTCCAGCAGACTCTAGAGCAGGCATTAGAAGTGAAGAGTCTGTCATCAGCTATTTGTTTTGGTCCATTTGATTATCCTTCTACATGTTGATGAGACATGGATCACGTGTGTGAACCAGTTGTATCTTAGTAAATCAAGACTCATTATGCATGTTCAAAATAGCTGCATTAAGGCTGCGTAGTATTTCCTAATTTTGCACGGCTTGAAAAACACCAGACTAATGGAAGTCATCCTTCACAAAGGTAAATCAGACCTCCACCCTCTGTACTAGTATCCCCTTCCTTATGTGCCAAATTCTCCTTTCTATTTGTCCCATTGCTATTCTTTTCCCATGTGTCTCACACATCAGCAAATTGCCAATAAACATATAGCAAACTTGCATTTTCAAAGAAGAGCAAGCCAGGTGTCTGCTCCCAAGTGCATATCAAGGTGCAGGGGTCAAAGGCTGTGAAGTCCACCTGGAGCCCCTTTTTATGCCAGAGAAAGAAAACATGAGACACAGCCCACAGCCTCCCCCTTAACATTCCCTAACAGCTGACTTACACTTCAGCTGATCATCAAGGTCACTATTGGTATTCCCCTTTGACATGCCCAAACATTCTCATTTGGTTTAGAGAAAATTTAAGAACTCTTACCTCAACATTACAAATGTCTCTTCCAGAGATGGAAGCCTAAATTTCAGGCATTACTGAGCTTTATAGTGCCCAAGTTTCTCTACAAATCTGCTCCTAAGGTGGGGGGGCAGCCCAGGACATACAGTTTGGGATTAAAAGGAAAAGGTATCAGAGAGAAAATACTTAAGTAATCGTGGGTTTCTTTTGTGGATGCATTATCTCCATCTTCTTGAGCATCAATACAGAACGACAATCATTCTTCAGCACAGTATGAAAGAAATAACGTGATAATGCCATTATGGATTGCAGTTTAATGAACCCCTAAATTTCATTTTCATGTTCAGAAACAGCATCCAGGAAAATTAATAACACTACCTCCCAAAGTAGAGCGGTACTGCCTTCAGCACGGTCTCCATACCAGCTCATTTCCACACCATCAGGGAAACAATGATTTTCCCTTCCTCCTGCTGCTTATGCTTCTTCTTTTGAGAAACTTCAACAGAATTAAAAATTTATGCTATTTTCCTTTTCCCCCACCACAAAAGAAAAAATTATTTCTGAACAAGATCATATTGTATTTTTAATTACTCAAAAAATTAGCATTTAGATAGCACCGTTCACCCAAGAGTTCTGTGGCACTTTTAAATTTCAATTAAATCAAGTACTTGTTTACTTTTTCATGCTTTGAGAAATTACAGATTATTATTATCCTTACTTCATCAGGGAAACTATTAAAGAAACTGAGGCACGCAGTAGCTAAAGACCAGATTCTGCTTAAATTTGCACGAAGATCTGGAATAGTGCCGCTGAAGTGAATGGAATTACACTTACCCAGAACTAGGCTAGTACATGGCACACAGCAGAGACCTAATTATTCCAAAAGGCTCCAAGTACTGCTGTGGTGGAAGGAACAAAAGTAAAATCTGTATTCTGAGACATAAACCTCTTCCCAATTCACCTGCTCATCATAAAGAATCAAATCGTATTTTTAGCAAGAGCAGCCAGTGAGAGGTCAGGAAGAGATTAAGGTCATATAGGATATCTGCAACAGAGAATGTCTCTAAGCCCAGATTTCCCAATTTCCAAGATACCACTTTAATCACTCACACACCTTTGAACACCACTAACCACAAAGACAAAATAAATCCAAAGAATATGTACTGCATTTCCAGAAGTAGCTGAGCATCTTAAAGCATCCTGTATCTCATCAAAGGAACATTTCAACAGAGAAACCAAGCTGATTCTGCAAAAGCATGATGAGAAAGGGATGCATGTCAGGCACTACCACTGAGCTCTTTAACTCGCATTTCTCTGCTAACTAGAGCAACTGTGCATCATACTGATAGGAAGTGTGAAGTTAAGCTGAGGTGTTTCAGCTCACTGGCTACCCTCTGATCAACGAACTTAAAATAACACAATTTTTATCTCTCCCTCCCAATCATTGCCTTTATTATGCATTTTTAGAACATTTCCCTCTTTCAAAGAAGGCTCTATTAAACATTCATTCTAAGTATTTCCTATTGGAGTCGTGGGAGAAGTTACTTTCATCACGCTGCTTTCTTAAAACAGATAATAAATTTGCCTGCAACATTTGTATACGCAGTAAAGTGTCAATAAAGTACAGCATAATCTTTTATTTCTTTTAAGGATTTCACAGAAACAAAGATGACCGATACCTCTAAGGATCAAGATCTGAGAAAAATCTTAAGTCTTTAGCTTATATTCCCTGCTTAAGGACTTGGGTCCAGAACAAGATGCAAAACAAAGAGAAACTTGTGGTATAGTACAGAATGAAGAGTACCCTAGGGATGCAGGGCGAGAAGAAAAAGGTCATGGAATTTTACTGTTGGGTTAGCCAAAGAATAACAAACAAAATGGCTGCTCCATGTTATAAAATACATCAAGGCTTACTCTAGGGTTCAGTGATGTAGTAAAGCACTTCCTCTGGGATCCCCTCTCAGACATATAGCATGTTAACTACATTTAACCATAAAAATTCTGGAGTTTTTCCTTCAGCACTGAAGATGAATATTGCCTTCTAGACAAATGTGTTACTCCGCTCTTTGCAGTCATAATTTTCTCTCTCTCTTCACGGAAAACCTTCAAACATTTTCTGAGGCTTAGTTCTAATGAATGGTACTAAAGTGCACCCACCAGTTTTGCCTGCTTCCTTCTGTTTGGCTTGCTCACGTGCAGTGCCTATTTCTGTGAATTCTTACAAAACCTGTAAATGTTGAAGCCATCCATCACTCAATCTTATAGCCACCAAGTACCAGAAAACATAGAACAAGCATGGACTTACGCAGCTCTTCCCGGTGCCTTTCTGTCTGTGCAAAAAACTGGCGAAGCTCCTCTGTGATCTCCATGTTACTCAAGTCATACTCTATCTCCCCTTCAGACTCAGAGTCCTCCTCCATTTCAGAGTCTCTGTCAGCATCCTCCCTCCCTTGGTGGGCATCTGTGTACTGCTGAGCTCCCCCATGGTACAGAGCTCTGCCATGTGGGCTGTAGCTGGAAGAATAGTTTTGGGTATGTGGGAGATCATTCCCATTCCCATCCCAATCTGAGTAGCGGCTACTCGGAGAGGTTGCAGAAGGATGCCATGGTAGGTGATAAAAGGACTCCATGGCTTTCCTGTAGGCTTTCTGGTGTCTACGCATCCAGCGCATTGCTAAGTCATAGTGCTTCCAATATCTTGCATACACTTGCTGAGAATACCATGGCTCAGTGTCCTCCTGTGGCCAAAACATAGGGGAGAGGGAAAGAACACAAAAAAAAAAAAAAGGAAAAAAAAAAAAAGAGAGAAAACAAATGGTAATTGAGGAAGAAACACTGTAAACACAAGCACAAAGTTTGCCTTTTCATCATTAGTCATCCTTTTCCTATGATAAACCATATAGATCTGAAAGAGAACAAGTATTAACACAGTGCAAGAGATTGTTTTTGCATCAACACAACTACCAGTGAACAATTAGCAATAAAGAAGTTTAGTGTCCAGAAGGCATCTTCCAAGTGTTCGTGCTACTACAGTGGGAATCAGTTCTTTTTAGGGGATACGCTGTGTGGATATATTCCACAATTCCTCAACCACTCATTTGAGCTGTAAGAACTGAATCATTCCACGGTGTACATATTACAACCTACACCTGATTTCCAAATCCGCAGACAGAAAACACAAGAGATTAAAATTCCTCCATATTAAACAAAGGCATTCATTTTATCCAGCAACATATTTCCTCCATCTGCCTGCCAAAATAAGTTTCTCAGAAAAGGTCAAATGGCAATTCAGCCAAGTTCATATATCCATCATGGCCTCGATCAAAAACAAGACTGTATTTAGCCAAGTGCAAGCTGCCAGTAAATCTCCCTTTTGTACTCATCAGCAACCAACATATGAAAAGGGGTAATAAAGTACCGCTGATAAAGTACATGGAAAAATAGTTCTATAGAACGAAACATACTGTAACACACCTTCTCCTGACTCCCAGCTAATCTTAGTTTTCCTGAAAAAAACAGTTTCATGCTGTTCAGATTTCACCAGCAACTACAAAGCCCCACAGTCCCTCTAGCCTTAAGCCTCCTTCCTACAGGCCATTTCATCTCCCTCCTCATCCTACTCTCAAAAAGAGGGGATAATAGAGGATCTTAAAAGGTCATAAAGTAAACTAGAGCCTAGAACAAGTAAAATAAGTAACAAATGTTTTTTCTTTCCCCCCACATGTTGATTTCCATTAAAAAAATCTTTTATCTGGGCCAAAACAGAATGCCTGTACTTTAAATTGGAAGAATTTTAATTAAGCCATGTTTTGGCAAACACTCAAAACTATGGCAAGATTAGCTGAGGTTTTCAGAGATGAATGTGACATTTACAGTGCTTTATTAGTTTTTTTTTTAAAAAGGGCATACAAGACAAAAATCTTTCTTTAAGCATGTTTTCTTGATCTGCACTGGCACCATTCCATAGCCTTAAAAGAATGATTCTCTGGAAAAAAAAATCCCAAAACAAGACAGAAAAAACAAACCTAAGAAATACTTTCCATTTAATGCTAACAATATCAAGACAGGTTAATTTCATTTACTTACATTTGTTCTCACTTTTTGGTTCTCAGGCAATAATGCAAATGCTAGAGAGTTTGGAATAATAATTGGAACTCTCATGTTTCCCTTCTTTCTGCAAAATTGAGCCCATTATCCCACAGGAGATCTACAAATGCTATCTTTTTTTAAGGTCATTGGTAAGTGCTCTCAGAAACAAAATACCTCCACCTACTAGAGTCCATATAGAAAACCCACTACAACAAACTTGCATTCCTTAAGAATTTCTGATCAAAAATTGCACCCTATTTGTGAAGGGCTGTGGGACTCAGCTACGTGATTTAAAAGTCCAGACAAATGATCTTTCCTGAAAAGTAACAATTCATGGAGGTGAAACTTCATTCTGATTCTCCTCTTGGTCTAACATTGAGCAGCTGCTACAAGACCATGCATTTCAGAAGATTTATTCCTAAGATGAGTGGGTGCAAGAAAAGCATCTGCCTTCTGTATGGAATTTCTTCACTCTTAATCATCCAACCACCCAAAAGCGAGGATGAACAATGTTTTATTTGCTGTTCTTGCTTAAGAATGTCACACTGACTCCTCATCCTTCAGCAGCCAGATCAGAATGTCCTGTTGTCAAATCTCATACGTTCACAGGTTACTTTTGGAACATTTTGTCTATTTTTTCCACTACTTAAAAATACAGTTTTGAAACATCATGAAGCTTGACAAAAGCAGGTATCTCCTACATTCTATGTATTTCCGAAGGAGACAACACATTCTTTCAAAGCTCAAAAATTATCTCCAGTTCTTCTAAAATGTTTCTAAAAAGGGCCTTCATGACTGTATTGAAAGCTCTGGAATCCAGCTGGCTGATTCGTCTAGCTGACTAGCTCCAGTTGTTAATTTAGAGGAAAGGAAGACAAAAAGCCAGTTCATGTTGACAGAACTGTGATGCTGGTGCCTGTCCAACTACTTTTTGTGGCTTTTTTGTTGAAAGTGACCCTTGAAAACCCCTTTTACATTTGAATTTTAAAAATACATCTGTTAAAAAAGAAATCACAGAAATGTTTTACATTGGGGTGGAAAAGGGAAAAGAACACTTTAAAGTCTAACTTAGTTCTATGTCTGCGCTTTTTCAGCTGCAGAATAAATGGAAATAAGAGATTTCCGCAAGGAAACAAAAGCTATAAATCTAAGGCAAACGATCAGAGTCCTCTGTTATTTTCCTGTTATGTCTCTGGAGTCTTCCCAGGAGTAGACAAATCACTCACTGTTGCAATCTGAATTCTATTTTCAAAGCAATTTAGCTACTTTCACATGTAATTTTTACATGTCTGCACTGACAGTTCAATAAAAGTGTTTATGTGCATTTTGTATATAAAATATGACTAAGTTATCACATAGAAACCCATAAAGACCGCTTACCATCTCTTGTGGAGTTTGTTCTGGTGATCAAGGTGAACTAGAAAAGAAAACAGTAGCTTTTTAATTCATAAAAATGTATGTATTAAGATGGTCATGAACACCGAATATATTTTTGCTAAACTTGAGTAGTATGGCCTACAGCTATTAAATATCCCTTCTCTGTTGTGGCTAGTTGAAGTCTCTTATTTATAGTTTTTGATTAGCATCAGTAAAACCCCCATTCCTTAAAATTCCCCACTACAATAAGAAAGTTAATAGGGAGCCTTCCACACAATGCAGCCTAAAATGCTGGGACTGATCACTTTTTCCCTGTTACCCTTTTCTATTTTCACCCACACTTTATGCTTCTACAACCYTTAGTTTCCAAATTAATGCCAAACAAATATCATAAACTTAAATGAAACACACTATTCTCGCTTTTTAGTGGTGTCTGCACAGGGACATCTACAAAAGAAGCAATTATAAAATGATTAAACCCATCTTGACTCCATTCAAGGTTTCTGTTTAAACCTATGGTGCACTTACAACCGCATACAATCCCTTCTTTCATTTTACTTCTCTTTTTTTCAGACATCTGATCCTGCCTCCCATAAAAAAAMCCACAAGCCAATTCAGGTTGCAATCACATTTTTTAAATGTGAGGAAAAGATGAAAGGAAGAGGGGCAACTGGAGAGGAAAAAAAAATAAATAAGAAAAAGCAGGGGAGAGAGGGAGAACAAGATATCTATAACCACCAGCCAGGATTTATAATTACCATCACTTTCAGTGTGATTTACCAGCATGAATCACTGAGAAATATTCTGAATCCCCCCCTGACAATTATTTTATTACATTAAGACATTAGCTGCTTCATCTACATATTTCTCCTGATGCTCTCAGCCTCAACTTGGAACTTTATGTTAGGTGAGTGTCAGYGAAAGGTAACAGAAACTCAGTACACTAAACTACCATTGCTACCCCTAAGACATGGTCAAATGCTATTCCCAGCAACACTGGAATATAGCCAAGACAGCACTTAGAACTGTTGTAGATTTATACCAGCATAAAACTAGGAATTTTCAAAATGCGTATGAATACGGTACGTACACCAGTTGTGTTCTGCCTCATATTTAACCATATTGATTAAACGGCAACWTTTTGCCTCTTAAGACAAGCTGTCTTGTGTGAAAAGAGAATGGGGATGGGCCATGTTCAAAGAAAATGCAAATCATGCAGCTACCACAAAGGCAAATTATTGTCCCCTGCAAAGCCCACACCAAGCTCAAACCCATAAACCCTTGGTCACACCAACCCATCTACAAGAAGCCCTACATACATGAGCAGTCCCATTGCAATCAATGGGACGACTCATAGAATTATAGAATCATTACGGTTGGAAAAGACCTCTAAGATCATCGAGTCCAACCATCAACCCAGTACCCATGCCCACTAAACCATGTCCCGAAGCGCCACATCCACATGTTTTTTGAACACCTCCAGTGATGGCGACTCCACCACTTGCTCATGCGAGCAAAGGATTGCAGGATCAGGCATTAGGCAACCAAAGTGTGTGAGTTCATTGTATTGTCTCCTGCCCGCTTGGAGGAAGAAAAAAACCCAGCACTGAGGTCACAGTGTAAAGTGTGTTACAAGTCACCACAGTGTAAAACACTTGTAACACTCGAAACGCACACACACATGAAAGACTCCTGGGCTATCCCTCACATCTCATTTCCCATGCTAGCCCTCTTCAAAACTTTCATCTCCACTCTCATGACGTACACATGTACTTTTTGTCCCTTTCCCATACACAACTGGATACTGTCTAGGTTACCATAATATCTTTTTCTCATACTTAAAAATCTAAGTCCATGGTAGCCGATTCTTCCATTTTCCACTTCAGAAAAAGTATGTGTCTTTCATTTTCATGTTCACTCTAATTCCTACATGACAAAGGATTCTTTGAACTAGCTTCAGCATAAATAGAAATCAGGTTCAGAGCTCAATGTAAATACACTTTTTAAAGCAGTAAGTGGTGAAGTCTGAGACGTTATTATTAATACGCAACATGCACATATGGTCTCTGAAGGGGAAGGAGGGGAAAAACCCTGGCAAAACTATCCAACTGTATTAGTTTACCAAATACGAAAAACCTGTTTTGCCAAACACAGAAACTTCACTTATTTTCATAAATTATTTATGAAACATTAGACTACAAGTATAAAGCAGAGCATAACAATGTTGGAAGCCACAACACTAAATTAAAGAATGAGTTTGTTTTATTTTCAGCTGAATTGTTCTTCCAAAACAAACTACATAAAATATGAAACATGACAAAAAGCAGCAAATAAATGTGATAACTCTACTTCTATAATTTATACTTTAAAAAATAAAACATGGAAGCAACTGAACATATGAAACTCACCAGCAAATGTAGAATTTAAAATGAGGAAGAGATTTGTTTGCCTATGCTGACCATTAATTATGGAAAAGTTATTTTTTGATAAATGTTATGACTTTGTTCTCTCAGTTTTAAAATATTTCCCCACTGATAATTAAATATGGATGTATACTCCCTTTCATCAAAACATGCCTGTCTCCTTACCGACTTGAGGCAAGTAAGCGTTAGTGAAAGTAAATAAATCTGATCAAAGCAGATTCCTTTGGAGTCAGAAGAAGTTGAGACAATGTCATACTGTGAGACACAACCATGAAATCCTGTTTTTTATCAGTTGGTAATGCAATTCGTACTCTGGGAGCAAAGCCCTCTAGTGGTATGTTGGATATAGTGCTGCCACATGGCTGCCATAATGGCAGTGACAGGTACAGCTCAGAAAGACCTACCAATGCGGGATCAAGGAGGGTTTGACTTTACAAGATTAACTAACCTGTTGCATGATATTAAGGTAAAAATATAAGATGTCATTAAAGGAAGGTGAAATTTCAACCAATTCAGCAGATTTCAACAAAAACCATTTATATAAAGCTTTCCTGAGAAAGCAAACTATGTTTAAATCAGAAATGCCCAAAACAATAGACAGCTGACCACATCCTTTGCCCACTTCTGCTTTTCCCCCTGCTCCTTTAGCCTGTGAGAAGTGCCTTCTTCAGTCAAGCCAGAGATGTCCCTAAATCAGTATCCAGTTTCTGGCAATGGGTACTAAGAGATGTTCAGTAAAATATAACACTACAGTATGCATACAGGAGCTACTTTTCTAGGTACATTTCTCCTGATTTCAGCAAGTGGCAGTTCAGATACTTTTTTCAGCTCCAAACTGGTTTTGGCATTTAAAGCCAGAATGCGTCATTTCTTTGAACCCGTGAATACTCAGTGTTTCCACGACAACCCATGGCAGTTAAGTTTCACAATTTAAGGTGTTAAACATCAATTTGCGCTGCGTAGTTTGAACTTGCCCTACTACATACTCTCTAAAAATATCTGAGGAGTTCAGTAAGAAAAGCATGCTGTGTAACAACATCAAATCCCACAAATATCTGTTTCATTTTATACTTCTAATGCTTACTCTTGGTGCAGAATTACCACCAGAAGAGGGAAATGTCTGAAAAGTGTTTTGACACTCTGTGCTTCAGATTAATACTGTGCATTGCTGGTGTATGACGTTAACTTTAATACCGAAGTGCCCTAGTTACAGTCATGCAGAAATTTAAGCCTGTGATTGCTGAGACAGTTGGCAGTACAAGTATTTCCCTTCAAAAGAAGAAAGGTTAAAAATTCCCCACACTACACACTGCATTCTTGTTTGTGAATGGCTGTGAACACAAGACCTGTCCAGCACTTAGGATACCAGACAACAGCTATGGCTGCTTGTCATCCGAACAGGAGTCAGATGAGCTATGGAGACCTACCTATCACTATGATGTCTTCACACCAATGTTCTTACATCAATAGTAGTAATTCCTGCAAATAGAAGGGAAACAAATTACACATAAGACAAAATTATGTTAATTGCAGGGACAACCCACATTTAACCACTACCCTGCAAACAAAGCATGCAGATCAAACTTCAGCGCATGCATTATGGCTCTTCTGACCTGAGCAGAGCCTGAGACAGTGTAATCCTCTGCTGCTCCCAAAAATAGGGTCTTTCTTCTCTGAGATCCAGGGCACAAACCTAAAAGCTATTTGGGCCAAAAATCAGAGGTCAAAAGTGAAGTGCTAAAAGCTGTACAATTATTAGTAGCCCCAGTTAACTTATGTTGCACATATGGCTTGTTAGTTTAGTCATAAACGAGGAAGAGGATGAAACTTTTAGACTATTGCTTTTAAAGCCAAAATTCACTTCCTGGTCTCACAGATGCCGTGCCCAGACTCTGGTCAGTGACTTTAAGGATCACAAAACCGATGAGCAGCTCTCATTTCTGCCAAATAGGGCAAACAATTAAATCTAAGGGCTGGCAGGGAAACAAGCCCTTATGCCCAGGCTCACCCCGGCCCCAGCGCCCAGCACACGGAGGACCCCTCTCGCCTGAGCTCCCGCACCCCCGCCTCAGGCCGGAGGCCGACATTTTGCAGAGGAAAGGAAAAGCCCCCAGCCCGCACAGCCGATTTGCGTGCCATGAACATCACCCCTCCGCCCCCACCAGCTGCCCGGGCTTCGAAAGCAAAACTCCCCCCCGAGCTGTTCGCTTTCCCGCTCACGCCACCGCTCGCCCCGGCTGCCCCTCCCTCAGCCGTCCCGCCGCGGCCCAGCGAGGCGGGAGGCCCGGGCCGCAGCCTACGCAGGGGCACCGCCGTCTCCGCACCCACCCGGGCAGCCTGTGGCTTCGGTGGGCCAGGGGAGCCGAGGGGCGCCGACTCCCGTGCTTCCTCCCTCCCTTCCGGCGAGGACGAGCCGAACGCGGCACGGCGAGCGGAGCTTCCTCCTGCTGCTTCCGCCCGGCTCCTCCCCGGTCCCGCGGCGCCATCTTGTGGGGCTGCGGGGACGCGCTGGCGGGGGGCCGGCTCCCCGAGGGCGGGCATGGGCCTCCGACACCGCAGCCGTCTATTTCGGGGAAGGGCTGCCCCATGTAGCCACCTGCCCCTCATAGAGACGGTGGTGCGAACTCGCATTGTCCCGTCTGCCCCCTCGGTACCTTCTCCAGTCCCAGGCATGTACAGTACTCAACAAGCTGAATTGTTACTCAAAACCTGAGTGTTCTGTGGTGGGTGGCAGCATGATACTTTGTCCTCTGATTATTATTTTTTCCACCAATTAATTTCTAAACTGATTATTATTTTTTCCACCAATTAATTTCTAAACTTTCTGTTCAGGTGCTGTACTGCTACTGAGCTAGTATTCTCACGGGGCTGTGTGTGAGCAGCCCGTTTGGGGCTTGTCATGGCCGGCAGAGCAGGGATTGCTTTTTCCCTTGTGTAGCATTTTACACAATCTATGTTAAATTTGCCTGCTGTTATCCAGTGCTGTAATGTTGTTCTATGTTTCTTCGTGGTCGCTAAAACCCATGCTGAATAGCACACTACCCTCACCAGACCGTGCCACCCCATCATCCGTGCCCTTCTCCGGACAGCTCATGGATGGGCCCTAGTACAGCGTGAGCACGGCTGCCGCCACCCATCCCGGCAGGGAGGGCACCCCTGGGGCTCCTCTCTCACTGTCAGAGCTAACGCTAATTTCTTCTCTCTACTTTCCTCGCTTTGAATTAATACTTCCAGTACAAGAAACTCACATTTTATTCCCATTTTTCAGCTCTTCTGGTGTGCTTACTGCCCTAGCTGCTTGCCTGCTGAAAATCCCAGCAGACCATATCGAGACAATTTCCCTTTGTTACCTTCTTGAATTAAAAAACTCCATTGTGAAACATGATTTCACTTTAAAAAAAACACACATATCTCCTTCATATAGCAAATTTATACATTTATCTCCCATATAAGTACTCAAGTTATTCTTTGAAATAATTTCTACTAATTTGCCTGGTATGGGCATCAGATTTAATAGTTCATAAGATCTTCAGATGTTTTTAGGAACCTGTTTTATTAATGTCATCAAGTTAGCTACCTTGTGCTCTTGTACTGAGAACTTTAACTGATGCAACTTGTTGATACTTGAGTTCAAGAATAATTCAGGATTAATTCAGTTTTGTGTTCCTTTCAGAACTCCTGGGTAATACTCTGGCCCTGCAGATCTACTGTTGCTCAATTTCTCTGTTTTGTCACCTGCTCTGCAAATGCTTCAGGTGAGAAAGATCCTCTAATGCACCTCTCAACACGCTAAGATAGGAGCTTCTCCAAGTTTCTCTATGATGAATACAAATGCAAAAAAACCCMAAACACCAAACAACCAACCAAACCAACCACTACTTACTAGTCAAATCTTTTGAATGTTCAAATCAGTACAGGCAGCAATAAGGCACAATAAGTCAAGATGTGAATTGATCCCTTTTTTATTGTTGTTGTATCCTTTACCTGGTATAGTTTTCCTTCCCAAGATCATTCTAATTCTGTTTATGGTTCCTGCAACAGCAACAATGGACCGGTTCACATACCTATCACTTTGAATTATCTAATCAATGATACTTATAGTGGATAGATCTAAACCAATTTATATGTATGTAATGTACTGAATTTGATCACCTTCCCACCAAGCTGCATGGCAGTGCAGTTGCTGGTTATCACATTGGGGTGTATATTTTTTCATCAACAGCATTTGGATAATACCATTATATCTGGTTTCTTCAGATAATTCAATTATAGACAAAATTGGACATTGCTTTATTTGCTATCATCAGTATAAAATCTCAAATTCAAAGAAGTATACACTTCTTTGCTGCAGCAGTTTACTGCATTAGCACAAATATGGTAGGAGTGCTAGAGGAGGTAGTCTGGCAATGATGGGCCTGCAGTAAAACATGCAAGAGTTTCATTATAAGAAGTAAGTAAATACACTGAACATCATTGTCAGCATGTTAAGAGCAGTAATTCACCCCTCTTAAAATGCTAGCAGCTTCTCCATCGTCTGTGTATTCTTTTCCTCCAGCTACTGTGTCACTGTATGGTTTCCTATGGGAGTTAGGCATCTGTGCAGAGCTGAGAAGTCTAGATACTACAGTGGACTTTAACTGTGGTCCTGTTCAGCCCCTGCATCACGAGTGTTTTGTGATTGCCCTGTGTGTGGCCTAAAAATTTGTAGACAGCCTCTCTGTCTCCAAGGCAGGTGTATTATGCAATTGCCAGCCTGCTTTTCCTCATGAGCACCCAATGCACTCAGAGATTCTTCCAGCTTTTCTTGCTCCTCTCTGATCTGTGTATTTGTACAGACAGATCTGGGTTGCTTTATGCTCACACATTGGTGCCTGCTTTTATACATGGCAAACTGATGGCTGAAAGTTGTGGATAGCAGAACATCTAGGTTAACTCGGAGAGTCAGTAGGTTAAAAAAAGGTACTAGGCAAATCATACAAGGAGTATCTGTTAGTCATCAAGATACAGTTCTGGCTTAGGAATCCCTGGGCACTAAGAAAGAGGTGCTGTATGCCTGAGGACTCTGACATTGGCCACTCTCAGAGACAGTGTAATCGACYGGATAGACGTTCGGTTGGACTCAATGAAGTGATTCTTATGTTACATATATATTAAAATGAAGGCATGCATTACTGATGAACTGCTGTACTTTGTATGGGAGAAAGGCATCAAGGCAAACTGCACAAAGGTATGGCATGTGCGTTGGTTTTGTTAAGGTTATGAATCTCAAGCAAATACTTCAAGTAACGCATTACTGATGCTGCTGCGTAGATTTTGAAAATGCGATTGTGCTGTTCTTAGTTTCGTAGTATTTCAGTTTAAAAGATGACTTTTTTGGGTAGTGTTACTTGTTATGAAATGTACATTCTCTTCGCTCACAGCTTCCTACTTGCTCCCTTCTACCTGCCTTACTTACGCGTATTTGCGATTGCACAGTTATTGTCTGTGTGGAAGCACATAAAAAGTTATCTATCATCTTATGGGATCTACATGAATATCACATTAAATAAACCTCTGATTATATGCATTTTGTGAGCAGTGAGATCAGTACTTTCTGCCTGCTGAAGACTGATTTCTTTCTTAGTGTTTCACCTAGTCACTTTCACTGGATCACATCTGAATCTTTCACTTCACAAAATACCTGCTGCTGTAAGAGCTGTGTTTTCCTTGTAAGCCCATGTAGATCTTTCATGTATTTAAAGTCTACCTTTTATCAGAGGAGAAGGAGCAGCTTGGCAGAAAGGTTTGCTTTTAAAGGCACCCCCCTGAGGCGGTCCCTCACACAATGCAACAGTGAAGAAGGTCTCACATTAATTCTTGATTTGTAAATCGTTTTCTTCTACACCCATGAAACATGAAAAATGTAAACTKGGTCTAGAATGAGGTGAATACCCCTGCAATTTCTTTCCCATAGCTAACGCTGGTGAGGAAAGGGTGGCTCCTATTGATTCCAACGTGAGATCTTCCCTCCTGGGTTTGGGGCCAGAAGCGTCACAGAGGAGGTTTGGTTTTATTGATCAGTTTTATCAATGGTGTCCCATAATGCAGCACGTCCCTCTTGAACTACTTTCTCCCACGGCTGTGTTCATTGCAGCTTTCAGTGTTGCTCCAATGGTTGAACATTAGTCTCAAACCAGGCTGAAAATAAGGATGATGTTTCCTGGCAAGAGAATGAAATGTTACACTAGAACAGCTATTAGAGTAGGGAAGTTTCCTCATAAGAAACAGCATTTGTCAGGTCTAGACACCTTAAAGAGCATTTGCCAGCTACTCAGATTCATTAATTAGCCAATTAATTTGATTAATTTATGCTTTAAGAAGCAAGGAGTGTAATGACTGGAGGTTTGTAAAAAAAAATGTAGAAAGTTTAAATCTGCAACACACTTTACCGCTTATGTATGCTGAAAAGAGTATTCTGGGCATCAGATCTGAAAGGGTGGTAGTTTCCAGCACAGGAGGACGATGATAGGAAGTTGGAAATTAGGCAGTAACCTCTTTTTCTTGCACCACTGCTCAAGAAGTATACATCTGTCACACCCAAATGTGTGGTTCTGTTAAACTTGTGCAAATTTGTATGTAGACCATTATTTTGCAAAGATTGTGTTATTGTAGTGTTGCTTTATTGAGTTAAGCATAATCCAAAATAAGTCACCTTTAGAACTGTAGACTAATTATTGACTGGCCAAAGCATTGAAATTATTGACTCTGCTTGCCCTTTGTTAAGACAAAATCATATTTAACATTACATTATTTATAGCAGATTTTCTACCATAATGCAAATTCTATTTTTGGATTAAAACAAATCCTACTTAGGTCTAGCTCTTGTATAATCTGAGTCTACAATTCATAAAATTTATAGGAAAAGATTCATACCCCTTTCTGGGGTGTGTGTGTTTGTGTGCAGGAAACTAYATGTGAGACTTCTCTTACTTAACTCTAGCTTTCTGAGAAGGCAAAGGGACAGGCTACCGGAGGCAGAGTGGGGGGAGAGATAGAAACATCATAAAGACAATTTTACTGCCAAAGAAAATACGAAGTGGAGCTGGACTTCTGGACCAAATGTCATCACTTTTATCCAAAGTTAGATGTAGTTAATAACTCTCTTCTGTGGTACCTGTGGCCTCATTGTGCATGGATACAAGTTAATGAATTAAAAATCAGCAGCGCCTCTGAAGACCTTCCCTGTTGGATAAGGGGGTAGTATTCCTTTTGCTGGCTTTCTATGCTTACTTGCAGTGTGACAGTCATCCCTACACCTGAGCTAGTCTCTCTTCAGATCCCATTATAGCCATGGGCAAAGCACAGTAATGCTTTTTGGTGCTGTTCATCTGATGTATGTTGGTTGTCTACCTTGGAGTGAAATGAATCACACCCCAGAAGTGCTTGTTTCTCCCACTGACTTTCAAGGAAGGCAATTCTCACGAGGTGCTTTTATTGCAGGTGTGTATGTTTAGCCAAATAAAACCCATCGAGAATAACTGTAAAAGTGCAAAAGCTGATAAAGGAAAATGCGGCAAGACTGGTTATAAAAGATAAAAGCCCACCAAAGTCAATAGATGGCAGCATTGTAAATGGTAATGCACAACCCTCTGCCTGAAACAGCGGTGCTGGGGAGTCTACACTGGTTGCTCTGGAGTGAAAAATCTGCCAAATAGCCCTGACTCGTGTACCTTTGGCTTGCTGAAATATGCTGTCTTCTCTTAACTTTCAGATGGCACAAAGTCTCCCTTTTTCATGAAAGCTAACAAAGGGACCGTGTGCCATCCAGATTTCCAGAGTCTGAAAAGCAAAAAAGGACTGAGCACTCAGCTAATTCTTAAATTTCCATTTCTGGAGGCTTAACACTGGAACATTTGGCATAGTGTCTTACGATGATTTAGATCAGAATTTTCTGTGGTAATTTTATACAGTATACACACACAATAAAACATTATAATGATACATTTTCATCTTGTCTTTGAATTTTATTCTATTGGTCTTTAGTCATTGGGTTTATTTTATGTATCTTTGTTAATCTTGGCATTATTATACAGCAACAGCATTTAAAGTCTATAATTAGGAAATACAGATGACATTGTGCTGTTTCTCTTGTACAGATAAAAATTGAGTTGTTTCACATTTGTCATCAGTTATTTTTAATTCACAAAACTCATTAATAATGTCAGGAGTGCTTTAAATGTGTGCAGTCAGCAGGTAATGTGTGAAAAGGCCACAGTAGGAATGAAGACTGTAAAGACATCGGAATATGTGGGCTAGGTTTTGATTCCTTTGCTCAGGAAGAGACTCAGTGCCTTGATCGGATCAGGGAAGAGTTGTGTAGCCAAATGGCTGTGACCACAGCAGCGCGGGAGGGGACCGGGTCTCCTGGTAAATCCTGTGCTTGTTCTGTCTAGGCTAAATAGCTTCCACCACATCAGCAATTCTTCTGGCTTAAGTGCTACTGTTTACAAAGTAAGTGTCTTTTTGATACAAGCTTCTCATGCCTGAATGTGGCCCCAGGAAAGTGTGTTGAATCAAACTGCGTGTGGGTTAAACCAGCAGTGTACCTGGCTTCATTATTCCCCTTCCCCTGTTACAATATTTTTTGTAACATTACTAAGCCCCAAAAGATTCCCAAATGCATATGGGATGCACACATGGGTATACTGAAATAACCCCCTTAATTATTAGAATTTAGTCCACAAAACTTGTCATATCCAAGTTAATGCTCCAAACTAACATTTACCACTCAGTTGTATGTTAGTGTTTTAAGACCTTGCAAATGATTTTTAACCAGTAACGACTAAATAACATTCAGCATTTTAATACAGAGTTGTTTTTTATTTTTTCCTGCTTTGACAAACATGGCATATTAAGGATACAGCTGGCTTCCTAAAAAAATTTTTAGGTTTTTGTTGGTTTTATTTGTACACTGAATTTCTTCATTGGTCTTTGAAATATCATGAGCTGCCTAAGAGGTATGGGTACAGAGATTCCACCAAAATAAATAGGCATTTATGTGTGGAAAGAGTTTGTGCAAATCCTGTGGCTTGGGATCAGGTTTGTTGATTATTGTGCATGTTAACTTCTGCATAACCTTAAAAATCAACCTTTGATTGACCAGAGGTTAGTCACAGAAGTGCTGAATAACACTTTGAATTCAGTTAAAATCACTCAGCTACGTACTTTGTCAGGCCTTGTAGCTGTTTGATTTATTAGCATTGCCCTCCATCATCTTTCTTCTTTTTTTTCCTTTCTTCTATTATTTCTTGTACCTGCTTGTTGCGTCCACAGCTGTTAATGCTGGCTGCTTGTTTGTGAGCCACAGCTCGCTCTCACTTTGAATTGCTATTTCAGACTGCCTCACTGATGGTGTTTCCATGACCCTTCAAATTTCCACAATTGTAAACGGCTGTGCTCAGTACAGTAGGTGGTAATAATTATACACGTAGCTGCACCTAGATCCTGAGACAGACCACAGCATGCTGACCAATCTTCCTGCTACAAGAGGGCTTTGAGGAGGCAAAAGGCTTTTTCTGTGTTATCTATAGCCTCTGCTATAAAAGGTTTTAGTCACAAATACTTTGAACTGAGACTAGAATTGCACTGAGAAGCAGTGCAGAAGATAGATTAGGTGTGTACTCATGTTGACCTGCCCCAAGTAAGGGGAGGCTGCCTGAGCCTGCAAATGCATTGCTCAGTCTCCGTAGGACTGAGAAGGATGAGATGCCTGTTACACAGCTCCAAGAGCTGCAGAAAGTTCTGGACACAAGGACAGGAGATGGCAATGGCTCTTGAGCTAGGTGCACAGGTGGATTGCAAGCCAGCAAAGTAAGTCTCAGCAGCTTCTTCTAGCAGCCGAGGATTTAGCTGACCCCATCGGCTGTGGGGCCAGCACAACCCTGAGAGGTACGGCTTTGATGGAAGAGCCACATCTGAACTGCTCATCAATCTCCTGTAGTCCAGGAGCTACACATGGCTCGTTAATATCAGGGTTCCTGAGGTTTACCAGGGTAGTTTCGTAGGGGTCAAATTAGATCTGTGAAACTTGAAACTGACTCAGGAGTTGACTAGTAGGGAGGAGAGGAAAAAAAAGACAGATGTAGTAGAGGGCATAAGTGCATGACTTCTAGGTGCTTAATCCACAAGGTGGGATCCAAAGCTGAAAGCCATGTCTGAGATTTTCTGTTCAAGCCAGGGAGAGAATTGGGTGCCCCAGAGAGTTACCTGAAAAACCTTTGTACTGGTACCTGTGTTTATTCTACCAACTTAAAGCTTCCAGTTGAAGTGCCTGTACTTCCTTTATAGTCAGTGGAGACCTGCATCTCCAGGAGACAGAGTTCCTACCTAGCATCTGAGCTAAGCTCACTGGAAATGGCTGCCTCCATTGACCTTAGATCAAGTCTAGATACAAGCTTAGGTACTTCTGCTGTGTATTTAAAGGTAGGTGAGAAGAAGGTGGAGACATCTTTACCTGCAGCTGTTCTCTCAAAAAACGACGCATGTCTCTGTCTTTTAGGTGGCAATGAAAAGTCATGATGAATGTGCCCCTTCTGATTATAGAATAGCTTGCTAAGTACATCACTTCCTTAAAAGATGAGATATCTGGTTTTAATTCCCTTCTAAGCCTCAGAGGCTTAATACTTACCCCCAGGAGAACAAACAAACCACTTACCTCTCCCTGACCTTGAAAGCCCAAGTCCCGTTTATAGGGCAGCATCAACACTGTGTTTTTCATTCCAGCTTTTGTATGTGTCCACAGACATTATTTGGCAAGCCATTCTGCAGGCTTTGCCAGAGATGTTGCAATACTTCAGACAAACATTTTGGCCAACTTAGAGGAAAAAAACAGACAGGCAAAGTGACTTGAAATTTAGGGGAATAAATAGCATGTTTGTTGCAGTAGGAATGAGTAATCATGAAAAAAATATTAGGTARGTTCATAAATTTTGAATATTTTGAGCATCAACAGTTTGTTTTATTTTATTTGTCTAATCATGAATTGGACCCAATTTCTCTGTATAATTACCTCCATTAAGTTATTTCAGTGAGAATGCTCTCCTGGGTTAAAGTTTTCATAGAAATACTTGCTATTGCTCTCAGTGTAGTTTGTTCTTGTGCAGAAGTACCTGGGAACCTACCACAGTGGGGTCTCCCTAGGAATGGGGGCATAAGAAGGGATACAATTTTCCTTCAGAAAGTTTATGTGAAGACTGAGGGAGATGCGTCATGTTGTCCCTGCCTTCAGTATATTCTCAGCTCTCACTCATGAGATCCGACTGTTGGTGATCTATGGGAAGTGGATTTCTGCTTCTGGGCAGGAGAGGTGAAATCTGAGTCTTGGAAATGTCAGACAGAAGCATGTGGTTATACGTTGTATGGTAAGTGCACAGCAAGGTCTCTGCTATTGTGAAAGATCAGGTCTGCTGTTTATGGGGGTACCACTGATTTGCTTATGTATAAGGCAAGCTTGGACATACGAGATTTGTTCTACAGCAAATATGCTACTTCTCCAGCAGCCCTATCTAGCTCTACAGTTGGCTGAGCAGGTGCTGTTGAGTTGGGTTATGCATAGGCAACAAAACCTCGGGAGCCTCCTCACATACAGCAGTCCAGAAACTCCGGACAAAAGGGTATATCCCTCAGATTTCCTCCACTGAAAATTCCCAAATCAGAAAAAAGGGCTTGTCCAGGAGCCCAGCTGCATACAAAACCAAAGGAATGGCCTATATGCAACATGTAGATACTGCTGGTTTGGGAGACACAAATTCCCACTGAGCATCAAATCCTGAAGGCTTCACTTCATTTTCTTTCCTCAGTCCTGGGTTCAAACTGAATAAAAGTTGAATGAGAACCTCAGGATATGGCAAACATTGATACAGGATAGTGTTGGAAACTCTCAAAATATTTTTGATAAATCTAAATAAAATGTCTTTGTACAGAAACTAGTTTTGTAACATTGAAAACAAACATATTTTCCTTTGAGAATTCAATAATTGCTGCTTCTGGGTCTCATTATCTGGGTTGCATTTGACTGAGACATTCTGGCTTGATATCTCAGCTAAATTCTGAGAATCCTGAAGGATGCAAAGATGTGACCTTTGAACCAAGCTGTTTAAAGAAGCTGGGTACATACCACGCTGCTGGGCTGGTTCCTGTTGATGCTGTGTGCTTTTAAGCTTTCTGCCACTTGAATAATTCTGGTATTGTTTCCTTGGTCTTTTTGATAAACTTCTTATGCAGAGGCTGGGCATCTTTCTCAGAAACAGGGCTTTAACGCGTAGAAGCCTGAAGTAGCCAGGAGCAATGGTGATCCTTCGGTGTCCCTCGCATGCAATCGTTCACTCTTTCTCAGAGCTCTGACTGTGTGAGGATGCAGTTTTGGTAAGTGTTCCAGAAAATGTTAATTCTTTATGTTACCTTGCACAAGAAATCAGAACCAGACTGTCTTCACATATACCTGTCCTCCAGTTTTATCCTTGCTCTGGAACTGTCCTTGGGCTTCGGGTGCCCAGAATCCTCCTCCTGCAGAACTAATAACTCCTCTCCTTACAGGGTCTCTGCTCTGGCACGTAGCTAGCTTTCTGCCTCCTCTCCTGGACTCAATTTCTGCTTCTCTACTTAGACCGAAGTACTCTGTGTCAATTAAACCTTTTATTGGCCTTCTCAGATGATCGAGGTGCCCACTAGATAATCCCCTGCTTGTTTATTTCTCTCTTGAAATTTAGGTTTAGGAAAGCAGCTGGCCACTGTGGTAATGAGCATTTTGTCCTATGAAATTTCCATGTGAACAGAGGATGACAAAAATTCAATGACTAGAAGAGTTCAGCCTGTCTGTGGACTGCATCCTGACTCTTTCTTTCCTGGGAGTAGCCTGGAGATGGGGAGACAGCCTGAAGTGGGCTGGATGAATTGCTCTGGGAACTCACAGCCTCCTCCCTGCCATTCTCCCTCCTGAAGACTCAGTGGGCTTTTCCATCATGAGACTGCAAATTAAATGCATTTATTGCAGCTGACATGCTCAAGACCTTCTTGCTGTGGTCCAAGACGTGCATGTGAAGTCACTCAGGACACCTGATGCACGTGCACAGCCCCACCACATGGCCAGAAGTGAGATATGTGGTGGTGCACATAGTGACCATGGTCAAGGAAGGACCTTGTTATTCTGCTAAGATGCTGCATATGTGATTTAGCAGTGAATAGCTGCTGAATGTCTCCATAACAGGTGATGTGACACATGCTGGCAGAAAGATGGCATCACTGCTCAGCTGTTAGCCCTGAATCACCATCCTTGGGAATTTCAGTACAACATAAAAATGAGGAGATAAAACAACCAGTACAGAGGGAAGGCAAACTCTGTGTATGAAGTGAAACTGCAGTCTTCACAAATTAAACACAGGGAATTCATAATATCAAGCTGTTTTTAAATTGTACGTACAGAGATTCCACAAATCATTGCATTTACATTGCATTTACAGCCAGTCACGCTGAAGTAATAGGCACAAACTTTGGAAGTCCTGCTTCTTTTACCCCTGAAGAAGRCAAGCATTTAGTTTATTACTGACATCATCCTTCATACAATTTTAGCGGAGAAGTCAATGAAGGACTAATGACCTGACTATATCAGTCATACTGGAATGGATTGGGCCAGCATTCCATAATGATGACCCTATGAAGACAGTAAAAGGCATATGAGTGCATATACTGCCTTTGCAAATATTCGATGATAAATTGAGGTGACATTCATTCCCAAATAATTAATTATGAATTGTTCACCCATTCTCTGTTAATTTAAACGTTCTTTGCGAGTTTCATCTTCCCAGTTTGATATCCTATGATTTATAACTGAAGCAGCTCCCTGTTAAAAGAGAGCTTGCTATTTCCAGAGAGACTCCTATAGAATGAATAATAAAGTACTTTTTATTAAATGACTGTGAAAATCAAAATCTCACTACCAGTATTTCATGGAGGGTTTATCTTACAAGGAGATGCACATGGGGTTGGACCAGTGTGACAAGAAATCTTCAGGAGTAGAGATGATAATCTGCCTCTACAAAACGAGAGAAATGCTGGTGTGATAAATAATACTCGCTTTCAAAAGCAAATGCAATATTGTTGAATTTCCCAGGCTTGTGTATACACACAATATTACCAGACAAGCCAGCTGTTACTCCACTTCTGTTATTTCTTATTATACTTACTGTGTGTTGTACCCAGAGACACTGGACAAGCTGTGATACACACTATACAGGCACCAGATATGCAAACCAACTAATCTCCTAGCATAGAAATGAATATGAATGCAATCCTATTGTGGGAAAGGAGATGGAGATTGTTATTTGTATTGTAAGTAGTTGGAAGGTGTTCAAATGCTGCTGTAATGGATACAATATGACATAAGTGGGTAGATCCAGAGGTGGTTCCAGAGATTTATTCCTGAGAACATAATTCCACTCTTATACATCAGCATTCTGTGATACACTTAACCAAAAAAATAAAAATGCTTGTGCATTTGCATCGTAATGCACACAGGTTTGTGCATATGCACCGTAAAACTTCTTAGTTGAGATTTTTTTGTTATATTTAGAATCCTATCCCTAGGAAGTAACAATTAATTTATGAGAATACAAACACTGAAAATCCTTCTCAGAATCCTTCTGGCTGGCTTAGCTTGTACAGAATTACCAAGGCTTATTATATTACTGCTGGTTTAGTGGTGTTAGGTTTTTAGAAGATATTTTCATGAACTAATGCAACCATCTTTCTAGTTTTTATCCTTTTTCAGAACGACTATGACCTGTTGTTACTGTGAACAGTAAGGAGGTCAAGCTGTCCTCTGCGAAGATCATGACAGTTTCCATAGCGTCTTTTCAGTACTGCGTTAGTCTTCAGGTAAGGTAGCCACCTTTGCAGCCACAGTTACTCTGAGCCTATACCATTTACCTGAGTGGAAACACTCTCACTGGCTTCAGAAGGTGTATGGGTGAGCCAACACTGCGGATTAGGCAGGAGATGGCAAGAGGAGAGGCATGTTTACTTGCACGTGTGAGCATTAGAGGAGGAAAAGGCAGCAGTATGACAGCATATTTGTAGGGCAGCAGTAGGAGATGGCAACTATTGGTGCATGCCGCGCCAAGATCTACGCTGTGTGCCAAGGCCTAATTTGAGTACGGGGTGATCCTCAGAACAATTTGTTCTACAGCACGCACTTGCTTGCTTGGATCTAAATAATTTTTAATGCATCAGACTAATGCCAGCCCTGTGGGTTGTTAACAGAATACTGTCTGCACTACATACTTTCATTAACTTTGTATCCAAAGTTTCAGTGGTTGTGTAGCCTAAGGGTACCTCTGATCACTTTGTTGGCTAGAAGAAAGACTGCCATTTTGATGGACTTTCATGCTATTACCAAGGATGGATGCAGCTGCAGTGAAGATGAGGTAGTGACAGTCGTATGACACGCACTATGGTGAGCAGTGATAATGCATAGGACTACTACCTCTCTACTACCTCCAGCCTGGAGGTGGGAAGTCTTACTGCTTTCAAAGCACTATTTGCTGCTTTCAAAGGGACCCTCACCATTGTTTCTGGAAACAGTGGGATGTGAAAGTGGCCAAGGGACACCCATGTCATGTTGTGTGAGGTTGTTCCAAGTGAGACAGTGCTTCTGCTAGAGCATCTCCTGTGGTCAGGAGCTGGTGTCCCCAAAGGTGAGTTTCAAAGGCAGACTTCCCCATAGGCACATTCTTCCCATTCTTCCCAGAGTCTTTATTGCGGCATGCCTTTCTAGGTGAAAAAGTGCTGTACCACATACGCTAACATCTTCACAGAATTCCTTAGACCTCAGACAATATCATTCAGGAATTCAGAGAAAGTAAACAATCAAAACAGTTGTGGTGGAGGAGCCAAAAGAAAAAATAAAATGTATGCAAGTCCCAGAAAAATTCTGGTAAAACCAGAAAAACTGCATGCAAAGCTTTGTATCATAAGGATCTAAGAAATGAATTTCTTCCTCTTTCGTTCCTTTCCTCTCATTTCTCTTGTTACTATTCTCATTGCACTAGAATTTACAGAAATCTGTAATTTGGTATTTTTCATTTTGAAGTAGAGTGCTCTGCCTTTTCTTGGCATCTAAATACTATTCAAAATTCATTGTGTTAGATTGTCTGGACAATTCTTGTAGGACATTACATTTTTCAAACTCTCAAGACACATAGGCTTCAAATTTTTTAGTTTAGATTAATTTCGGCTCATTTTATCTTCCTAGAGTAGATTTAACTGAGATCACAATGTCTTCATTATCTTGTAATGATTATAGAAGTCTTTCCTTAGCACATTAATACAAGTTATAGTCTTTGACACATTTATAAGGGTTATCAAGTAATGAGATACAGTTTTCACATGTATACAACCGGGCCACATTCCATCAACCTTCATTAAACAAGAAAAATAGAAGGAGCACAATACTAGCTGGGCTGTGCTGGTGCACAGCCAGAATTCTTTCACTTAATATTTTCTCTCTCTGCTGCTTCAGGAATTTTGATGACAGAGCTTGGAAGATAATAATATAAAGTATATTAAATCATAAAGCATTTTAAAGTCATTGTGAATACCACTTTTATTTAAAATGTTAAGGTCAGGCGAAAGTGGACAACCCCAGCAGTGCAAGGGCAAGGCAGGGGCGATGAGGGGCAGCGCAGGCGTAAGATGATGGTGGCAGGGGCGCACAGTTCTTTTGGGGGATGTTGGTGTAGCTGGTGGGGCACCAGAAATGGAAGCAGGAAGGGATAAACCCCAGTGATACCTGGAAAAGAGTGATTTTTGGGGTGATCTGGGTAGATGTGGAGGGAGCTGGCTAACAAGTGAGAAGATACTGAGGTCTGGGCCTCTGGGAGGCTGTGGTCCTGACTGGGATGCAGAGAGTTGGAATGGACAGGGCTGGCATGTCTTGGACTGCAAGGATTTGTTTGGAAAAAAAGAGGTAATAGTTGCTACATTTAGGAGAGCTGGGAGAGAGCCTGCAATTTGGAGAGGCAGGAGCGTAGGACTGAGTAAAGGTAACCATATTTGTAAAGGAGGTGGAAGCAGGAGGGTAGACAAGCTAATTCAAGAAAAGAGGAATGGGACCCTGATATAAATGTTAGATAAATTTGGAAATATAGTTGTCAGCTACTTAATGCTGTTTCTATAGCTATAGCAATAATAGCATTCTAGTTTTCATCAAATCTTTTCTCGTTACACATTTTGACAACAACTGAACTTCTGTAGTGGTTTAATTTCTTTAAACTGGTCATCTCGCCACTATCTCTTTGTAGTTTTCAAAATGTGACAAAAACGTCCAGCCCTTATGTAAGCTATTATAGGTCAAAGACAAAACATCTGTCAACTCACATTGACAAGAGAAAATTTTCAGCTCTGATGGTGATTCACACAAATTGTATGACCCTGCAATAAAAATGGTCATAAAATATGCCAGCTGTTCACAGCTGTTTCCTTGACCATGAACAACAGAGCTTTCATGATCATGCTCCATAACGTAACAAATAAACTGAACTGTAAACTACAAGAAATAATGACATCAGAGAAGAGCAGCTGTAGAAAATTCTTTCTTTTCCAAAGCCTTATTACATTTACCCTGCTGTTCAAGTGCATGAAAACTATGTGATAGATAGCTAGTGTTTAAATACCCTTGACCTGAGCCTTTTCTAAGTGCATCAGTGTGTGTTCCTATGTCAAATTCAGGGACTCTCACAAATATAGGCAAAAAACTCAAAGTGATTCTGCAACTAGCTGGGGGAAAAGTTTCAYAAAATACCTGTGGGAACAGCTTCCAGTCTGGGTAACAGAAAAAAGACATTTATGCAATCATCATTTGATTTTCTCTGTATTCTGCCTTCTGGTTTCTAAAGTTTGTCTGCAGCAGAGAGATTACTTGGGCAGAATTGATAAAGTCTGGATATTTCAAAGCAAACAAACACTGGGAATTTCTCTCACAGAAGTTTTTTTTCCAGTAAAGGCATTCAAGCTAAAATGGCATGATTGCTTTTTGTGGATAAAAAAAACATAGCAATTAGAATTCTTTAGATGGTTATGGTTCCTGGCAAGGACATACTGKTTTTTTTTATATTTCAGTCAGGTATAATCAGGCACTGCAGCAAACACTTGCAAGATAATCTGTTCTAGAGCAGTAAGAAAGCAGAAATCTCCCCCCATCAGAATATTGTGCAACATAACCTGTTTTACTGGCATTATCTATAGCACTGGCTGCGACCCATTTAGAAGTGCAAGCAGGAAGCTGAGCTACGTTAGATATCAAATGTTGGAAAACCTGGGTTATTTCCAAATGTTGCAGTGCAGAGTAATTTCTCTGACTATACTGTGTCAAGGTCTGTTTTTTTTTGTTTATAATGGGTGATTATTTTAAAAAAAAATCTCCATTTGCTCCAGGTAAGCACATCACCATTCTGAAGAGCTCCAGTTTTCCACCCAAGCAGGCAATTTCCTTAATAAATATTTGATTTACTTTGGCAAACATCAACATTTAAATGGCAATCCCTCTACATCTATAAAAAGTACAGCAACTCAGGGTTTGTTTTTCTCCTATGTCCCCTCCTGGACCTATCCTACTTTTTTCTCTGTTCTTGCCTTGCTTCTCTTAGTAATAACTACTAGCTCCTCAGAAAATCAGGCTTATTCCACAGATGTTTCTCCCTGCTCTTTAAAGAGGAAGGAGAGGGCATGGTCAGCACAACATGCAGCTTCCTCCTGAGCAAACTGTCTTGACTGCAAACTGTCCCCTGCACTTGAGAACAGAGATGCTGATGAAAACGGCATGGCTGAGTGCTTGCTTGGAAGTGGGAACATTGAAAACAGGGAAGATCAGGGTCAGACAGGGTATAAGGTTAATGTCCCCAAATGCGTCAATCCCTGCTCTTTTGAATCTTGTGTTGTCATTTTACACTATGAAAAGGGTGTAAAATACTGAGGAGCTGACTTTCTTCTTACTAATACTGATGAATATCAGAAAATCAGAATCAGACCTTTATTACTTTACCATGTTAGATATATCATTTTGCTCTGGACCATTTTTTGCTAAGCTTTGTGGTGATAATTACAGTAAGAAGAAGATAATGGGAAACTTTGCCTGAAGCATTTTTCTCCCTTTCTTTTTTTCTCCTTCTCTTTATTTAGCACCTTTCTACAAACACTGACTATTACATGGTGAATTTTAAACAGGCGAAGAAAGGCTTATTTAGCATGGGAAATGTCAATAGAACAGTATTTATGTGGCAGGGTAACATATACCCGCTCCATAAACACTCAACCAAAGGTCCTGGCTGCATGTGGAAGAGGGGTAGGTGAAGACACTAAAAGTTCAAAAATCAAAAAAGATCCTCTGAAGGCTGCAAAGCACAATTTTTTGAAAGCCAGGGATTATTTTCTCCCCAGCTCTCCACAAAAACTTTAAGAATAATATTAACCCCAGTAAAATATTTCTCTAGAAACGCAATTTGAAAGAGAATGTGAGGAGCTGTGTTTACCTGCTGTGCATTTATTTTGATAGTGTTTCACTTCTCCCATGAGTACTAAAGTAAGTGATTCTCCTTCTTGGTGTGGATTTGATTTTGTCTACTCCCTAAAGAGGTAGTTCAAATTTATCTTAATAACATCTTGACTTGAGGACTTCATATGGAGTCCAAAGGACTTTGTGTTCTCAAGAGCTGATCTGAAATCCAAATAAACCGAATGAAATAAAGGTGACCATGCAAATAATCTCATGACACATTCAGCTGAGTTTTTTTCCAGTTTTGATTTGATTTCTTGTAAAAGCTCTGATCATACTCCCAGAACTCAGCAGTTTGGGCACTGCAACAAATACCAGTATCCTGCACTCTCAAGCAGTGACTTGGGGCAGAAATTCACCCTCTCCTGCCCTCTCGAGCAGAAATGAGGCCAGGTACAACTCCTATGCTTGGAGCACGAGAGATGGACCTTCTAGCTATATCTACATCAATGAATTTAAACTGCCTGGGAGTGCTGCCTGGTGCTGTTACTGAATGACATGAGACACCCTGCATCCACACTGCTAAACCATCCTTCTCTCTAATACAAGCTGCTGCATGCCAACTGCCTATCCAYGCTAACTTTTGAACCATAGCTGCAAAGTTTTGGGGAATGTTAGTTGAAATGGTCCTGAACTATACCAGGGATCACTAACAATTTAATGGTGTAAAGAATGGAGCCTGGCAGTGTTGGGTCTGAAATGTGCCTTAGTGCTGTTTGATTTACAAGTATAGGCATAACCTTTCTGATTTTCAGCTGTCCGCCATTAAATGCATCACCAGTGATATGTTGGATTTATTTGGTCATGCTTTACTTCTAAACTCAGGAGCTTCCTGCCCTTTTTCTTTTCCCATATCCATGGCTTTTTCTCTTGTACACCCTAACCACAGTTCACCTATTCTCTTTCTACTTTGATAACTTCCTTAGCAATTGCTGAAGTAAGAAAATAATCTTTTTTCTACATCCCTTAAAGCATTACCATGACCCGTGGATGGAACTGAACTCTGCCCTTCATTCGCCAACAGTTGCCTGGTTCTCAGTTTATGAGAATGCTGCAAAACTCATATTTTCCTTTTCTTCTCTTCTGCTAGTAAAGAGAAGGCTGAAAGAGGCAGAGACATGTCTTTTATTTATGCTATCATTTTTTATTGCTGATTAGACTCATCCAGAGTGCAAGACAAGCTCCCTTTTAGGACTTTAAATAAATAATGGCACTCAATGGCCCAGCCCATCATCGTTAAACACACTTTTCATAGAGGGTCGTGAACTCCATACTGGCCTCATTAAAGCTGTGGAAATTCCATCAGTGCGTATGTTTCTGTGTAATGATTTAATTGAATTTTCTTATTGCTGGAGCTTGTCATTATGCCAGTGATTTTCATGCTGGCTCCCTAAACTCACAGAATTTCTGCTCAAGTCTAAATAATCCAAAATTGTTTTTATCAGTGTGTAGTCTGCTGGCAACGTACAAGGCCTGAATGAGCAAGCTCTTAATTGGTGGGCTGGGGAATTTTCTTATTTTTGTCTTTCTACTTAAGGACTTAATTTTCAACTCTGCTTTTTTCATTCTTTCTTTTAAACAGAATACACAGTAGACTTTCCAACCTGTAACATAAGCCTTAGGAAACTCCCGACATGTGAACAGAAGAAGCTTGGACTCATTAGTATGTACTAGGTAAAGCTGGATTTAATTTTGCAAAAAAAAAGCATGTGACAAGAAGCTGGGTGATACAGAAGTGTTAAGCTCTAATCTAACATTGTTCTGGGAAGGCACAAACCTATTCAAGACACAATAACTTCTACATCCCCCTACACGGGACTGTGGCTGAGAATTTAAATGCCACAGAGCCAGAGGAATTCCCACAACAATCAAATTTCAGGCCTCTGTGGTATTGATGATTAATTTTAGTCTGGGCAATGTTTTTGTATGATAAACCCATTAAAAGCTTTGATGCGGAAAGGCAGCCATGAGGTGGAGGAATTGGAGGACTTGGTGGTGACTTGTGAGCAAGCAGAGATCATAGGCACAGGATACTGACACTGAGGTATATGTATCTTGGCACAAAATACGTATCAATGAGGAGGTGATCCCCCACGACAGGGTGATGCATGCCTCAGCTGGGCATGGCTGAAGAGGCAAATAAGCAAGATCACAATCTACAGCCAGAATACGGCCCACTGTATTTTATAACTTGGAGTATAAGCCGTGCATTTCAACTGACTGTGCGTGATGACCAGTTCTTCATCTTACCTCAGGTCAGCTATTGTATACTGCTTTGGACCAGTGGTACCATGCAAATGACGCAGGAATAAATAGTAAATGCCAATCATCTTACATTTGTGACAACGTTCGAAGGTAATTTTCTCTTTTTACAAGCTCTGTAATTTGACATGCATGATTTTATAGCTGTAAGTTGTAGCCTTGTCTCTACAGTACACTTGCTAGTTTTTGAGGGTAAAGCAACTTGTGCTGCTAAGCAGGTGCACAGCCATATTTTGTATCATCCAAAGTTTTCTTCATGACCTCTAGTTACTGTCCTTGATACAATGAGTTTAATTTACGGTGCCTAGAAGACATTGAGTCCACAAATGACTATGGCCAGATCTGCGGGATGTCTACACTTAACAACCAGACATTTATGACATCTGGGCATTTGGGGTTTTTTTACTTGCAGATAAGGCTGGGACCAAGCAGGTAGCATCCTGGGAGAGAAAATAACCTGTGGCCAAAAACCATAAAATCCCTCAAAACACTCTGATACTGCCCCAGATGTTCTGATATTTTTGCTGTAGAAAAACAACTTCACAAGGGAAGAAAGTGCTATTTCATGGGAAAACAGAAACATGAAGAAGACAAGTTCTAGAAAAGATGCAGTGGAAAGGCTCCTGGGGTGAATATAAGGACTGACACAGGTCAGAGGATATAAGGTCACATTTTGCATACTGTTGCTCTTGAAGAAAAGTGCTGTGAGTCCCATAGTCATCTTCTTCTGGCACACTGATGACAACCTGAAAAATGTTTGTGACTTCAACAAATGGGCAAAATACTGCTAAAGCTTTCTTAATAGTATTAGGTGGTAATCCGTGTTCTGTACTTGCTTGTGATGATAGAAGCTCAGAGTATCCACTGATTCCAGTTAAATTGTTCTATATTTGCCTATACTAACAGAGTAAAATTCACCCTGATATTTTTACAGGCTATTATTTTGCAGACCAACTTAGCTTTAATGTGACTTGCTGTAACTACGAATGGAATTTATGTGTACATTTTAGAATTTTTTAATGTACAATGCCTGTATGTTGCACTGATTTAGACTAGCGATATTGGGAAAACCAGGTCATGAAATGAAACAGTTCAATTAGAAGCTAGGGAGACAGGATTGGAGATGCTGCAAGAGTTGTTTGTTCTACAGTCATGCTACATTTATTCACACTTAAAAATGGAAGCAGAGGAAGTAGAGGTTCAGTTTAGCTGATTGCCTTACATCATTCCAGCTCTTGCTGAGGTTTTCACCGTAACACTGTATTTTGTTGAACCCCTGTATTAAATTTGTTCATCCCTTTCTGGGATTAAAGATTTTCTTGCAGTGGCAGGTGCTTTGAAGAGTGCAGCCCAGAAAGACTGGAAAAACTTTTGAATTATAATTTTTCTCAATGAGTAAGATCTCGGTTTATATCTATTACTTATATAGAATATATAGATATTTATAATAAATGCAGTTGATTGTAACACATACGATGTCATGTTTATTCTATATATTCTGTATTATTATATAAATATATAGCATATGTATATTCATATTTTATATGTATCTTATAAGATATATCAAAACAAAGTTTCACTGTGTTGCCAGCAGCACTCTTAGTTTGCAGCTGGAGGCTGGGATATAGGCTACTTCACKTACCTAACGAATTGCTCAGGGAACTGTATCCACTGTGCTTGCATTGATATGTAAGATTAAGCAAAGATGAGCTGTGCTAGATGACCTCTAAGAAGGCGGCAAATAGCATGTCCCTGGGAAAAGAGGGCGAGGGGCTCAGCTCCCTGCTGACCCCGGCTTTGGGGCTGGAAGGCAGCAGGTCTTGCTCATCCTGAGTCAGGGCTCTGCTCGCTGGGGCAGCACAAGAAGGGGGCACCTCGGCGATGTGGCGCCCACAGGAGAGGGCTCGTCGTTCCGAACTCATGCAGACACAAACATTTAATGCAAAACTTTCAGAGAAGCACCGGTGGGAGCCCACCTTCTTCTCTCCTTTGGACAATTCAGCGATGTGCTAGCACTCCCAAGGAAACTTTCAGGATTATTTCTTCATTGTTAAGGGGCTTCCAGGCAGCAGGAGGAAGTTGGCATCTTCTTTAGTGCTTTAAATCATTCTTCAGGGGCCTTCTTTCAGGCCTGGCTCTTTCCACAGGCTAAGTAGCCCTAAGCTGGGTACTCTGAATTATTTTATTATTGATGCCTGCTGTGGCCAGGCATCCGGTTTTGAGATGTTCAGCACTTGTGTTAGGCAACTGAAGTAGGCGGTCTGAATAGATGCCATTGTGCCAGAGGACTGCAGGGAGAACAAATGCCAAATTTAAGATGATATTCTACAAACAGAAAGCTTATTGCTGCTGTCTAGCTCAGCAAGCAAATTCAAAGCCAATCCAAAGCCAATCCCTTGAGCCAAAAGTGAACCGGCTCTACTTATTTCTAATTTTGAGTCCAAGCACAGAAGGCAAGTAATTTGTTTTGGACTTGGATTTGCAGATGGGAGAACCAACGTACTGCATCTGGATGTTTACCTTACATATTTTTATTTATGAAAAGTCATGGAATTTGCACAACCAGTTAGTGAATTGCTTGCAAAGCTTGCTTTAACTTTTATATGTATTTTATCTAAGTACCGAAGTATGGGATTCAGCATGTTCCATTTTCTTTCATTGCTTTGATTTATTCTGTAAGAAGTTCTGTTTGCCTGTCCTGTAGAATCGTGCATTTGGAAGTGTTTTTTGCACGCTTTCAGTATTAACCTTTTATTTTCTGTTTTGCGCAGTTATGACTGACAATGCACAGTGTGAAAATAAACTGGCTTCTTCAAAAGGATCTGTCCTTTTTCTGTCCACATGTGCTTGACTCTTTTGGGAAAGAGGACATGGATGAAGAGGGAAAGTAAACTGGAGCACACAATAATAAACCTACTTTAACTCCTTTTCCCTTCCTCAGCAGGCTGAATCAGTTTTAGCTGGACATCGGAGAATCCTTGGGAGAGGCTGCATGCTTTAGAATAAACTGGTGTTAGCTGGCCTTCCTCAGCTCTCTTTCTCTCAGCGCTGTAAAGCATCTACTCTGGAATGTGGGGAATGGTGCAATCTGAGCTCAATATTGAATCCAGTYGTGCATGGTAGCATCCAGTTTGGAGGTGACAGCTCTGGGCTCTCTTATCCTTTTTTCCCCTGCCTTTCAGTAGGAGCACTGCAGTCCTTTCTCTCCTTATCAGAACTCTTCAAGCTTTCCAGGTCCCAAAAGCTTTGTTTTGCTTCCCTTTGTACAAATACGTGTCTTTATTCTTGTGCAAATGATGTAGCTGACAAGTGCTATCCAGGAGTAACTTTACCAGCTTGAGCTGATGGTTTGGGGTAAATGGGACTCGTGACTGGATTTGGATGCCTGAAGAGAGGGCTAGTGTAAGGAAAACTCTGAAGGGTGAATCAGGCTTCTGACATAATCAAGACATTCTTTGCAAATGGAGAAACAGTCTATTTTTTTAAAGGGATCTCTGTAAAATCAAATCTTAACAACTTTCTTGCTTAGTTCTAGACATTTGCAATCCTTTTAGAAACAATGTAGACATGAACTGTTGCAAAAGAATTTCGGGTGGAATATGGTCCACCGTAAATCAATAGCTGGACATTGTATTGGTTTTAGTGCTTTCTATGCAATAATTTGGAGAAGAGAGAAGGATTGTCTTGTGGTTACTCTATTACTCTGCTGCCTTTCTAATTTGCTGTTGTGGGAACATAAAATTACTTGTCCGGTGTGTCAGTCAATGTATAGCAAGTAGCTTGAAATGACTTATATTGAAAAAGCAATTACCTCTCCAGCAGCAAAAAAAAGCATCTGGATGTCATGGCCTTTTTTCTAGGAAAGCTGCTTAATGACACAGGACATGTAGATAAAAAAGTAATAAGTCTATTTTACAGCCTTGTTGTATACTGGACTTTTCACATTGCAGAATTCTTACTGCTGAGAAGCTTTTGCGTATGTGTGGGCGTACGTGTGTGGGTGTGTGTGAGAATCAAAGGAACATGGTGTCCTTTGCTTTAATAGTTTATTTTATGTTATTGCTTTGTGTTTTGCAGTCCCTCTAGCCAATCTGCATTTATGAACTGAAGAGAATAGGAGCCAGGGGCCTAATATTACAGTAAATTAGGTACTGAATTTCTACTCGAATGATTTAGTTTTGAATTTAGCCTTTATTCTAACTAGTTAATGTACAGAGATATCATATTGGGAGTTAGGAGACTTGCCTCTTTCCTCAGCAACAAGATGGTAGTCAAGGAGTGAAGAAGAATGCTTCCCTTTTAAACTCTGTTTGCTCTGGTCTTTTGGGATGTTTCTCAGACCTTTATATGACCTGCATCAGACATTCAGGGGTCCAGTTGCTAGGGCTACTGGGATTTTTAACTGTGACTAGAGCAGGAGCAGAACAATTTCTATCCATAGAGAGGAAAATGCAGTGGCTGAGCTTTTCAGATTAATTTGGAGCAAGAGACTGTTTATGTTACCAATCTAAAAAAAATTGCTATTCTTTGATAATTTTATTTTCTACCATTGCTAAAAGCAAACTAGTTTAGCAGAGAGGAAGTTCATAGAGTTTACCTTTTCCCATTTCACAGTTTATGAGACAGTTACTCTGTGTTGGAAATATGATCAGATCAGACTGCTTCTTCTGTTCCTTTTTCAGCAAATGTAGTAACATGTTTTTGGGCCTGAATTTATTCAGATTCCTAGGAATATAGCATTTGTTAAGGAAAATTGTGCTCTGGTGCCACTGAGAGGGATTGGACTAATCCTCTGAATAATTGCCTGCTCTTTCTATACTGTAAATACTGTAAAATTAGCTGTGTCAGAAATTAACTACTTTTGATATTTCAGTGGCATTATGCACCCAGATTCAAATTTTCACAATAAATTGGCATAGATATTTCACATAAAAATTGTTGCAGCTTTTTATCTTCTCACCCCCGGTCATCTTTACTGCTAGAGATCGTGTCAACAGGAGGTTTAATTGTATGAGGAACTGCAGTAACGTCTTTCTGCTGGGATGATCAGTGAGCTTGGTTAAAAAGATAGTGTCATCCCATGTAACTGGCGGAGGCTTGCAGGTGTACTCTCACAAACGCAGTCCCAAACTGAAAGCTAAGTGCTTAGGTCAGAGCAGCCCTCTTGCCTCACATGAGTGCAGGCGTCCCGGATAGCAAATCCCCAGGAGCTGCTCCAGGAAATCATCCTGGAACTCCAGAGAACGGCTTGAGCACCTGGATGTTTGGACTTTTCCTTCTTTCCAATTGACTTACCTTGGTAAGGCTCTCTGTTGCGGTATTTATTTTCCTGTTTGGAAGCCATGCTGTTTTGTATTATCCTCAGTGAAAAATTACATCATGTGTGAGGTTGGCAACCCAAAGGAGTTTCTTCATGAGACCTTTATAGCCACAGTATCTTTGATCAAACACAGAAGACAGCAATAAAATACAATGGCTAAGCAGCTGACATTGAAACTGCTGCTTTTTATACCAAAACATCAGTATCTCACTGTCAACTCATGTTTGCCTATCTGCTTTCAATACCCATGCAATACCTCCTGTTACCTAAGTTTCTTCTTTTGAAGCAGGGACTACCTTGTTTCACTATGTATGATGTGGTGGTTGCTGTGCTCCTGTTAGGAAAACAGTTCCTAAAGGAAAAGACTGTAGTGATCTGTGCAACACGTGGTTTAGATTGTCATGAGATTCAACCTATTGTCATGCTTGAAAACATAATGTGATATATTTTACTAAAACTTTTACTAAAATCATGTTGACTGCAGCTGAAAAGGACTGGGGCTTTATGATGAATTATTTACTCTGGGGTGAATATGAGACAAGATTGCAAAGAAGGCAAACTGTATGCTGAGCCACTTCAGGAGGAATGTGGCCAACAGATCAAGGGAAGGCATTATACCCCTCTCCTTGGCACTGGTGAGACTGTCACTAGGACAGTGTATCTAGTTTTAGGCCTCTCTGGTTCAAGATGGATGTGGACAAACTGAAGAAGGTCCAGTGAAGTGCCGCCAAGATGGCTGGGAGCTGGACTACATACTGTGTGAGGGGAGGCTGAGGGGGGACCTAACAGCAGCCTGCAACTACTTGAAGGGCAGTTAGTTACAAAGATGATGGAGCCAATTCTTTTTGGTGGTCTACAATGATATAACAAGTGGCAACAGCCACAAAGCATGACTGTGGACATTCAGGTTGAACATTAGAAAAATCTGTTTCATAGGAGGGCAGGGCAGCACTGGAACAGGTGCTCAGAGAGGTTTTGTGATGTACATCCTTGGAGATTTTGAAGCCTGGGCTGGACAAAGCCACAGATGACCTGACTGATGAAAATCCTTCTTCAAGTAGGAGGTGCACAGGATGACATCCAGGTGCCTTTGAGTCCACACTTCTGCAATCCTGTGACTTTGTATCTATATCTGCATTATACTTCTGTCAAGGGGTCTAATCCTGGAAACTCAGAATACTGTTAAGATCTGGCACCTGGCACCCACAATGCACTATAAAGTCAGGCTGTCTGCAGGGTTAATCTGTCCTGAGACAGGTGTTTTCRGGGCCTTTGTAGGGAGGACTGCTGGACCCCTGATATGACATTGGCCATGTGATGCCTCTCAAAAGGCAGAAGGCGGCTGTACGGTGTGCCATGGTCTGCTCGTGTAGCAGAGAAGTGCGGTGCTGCCTGACAGCACGGGGCATATTCAGGATCTCTTTTCAAGGAATATCAGCTGGATGGCCTGCTCACAAGGGTATGGAGGAAGTTAACTAGAATGACTCATTTCATACTAGAGGTATGAAACCTCTTCTGTATGACTAGATAGAGGAGGATATTTAGTGTGGAAAAGATGACTGTGATGTGGAGAGAGAGGACAGAACTCTGAGTGCCATGGAGAAGGTGAATAGCGGTTAATTGACTGTTTGGTATGTTCCAACACAAGGACTGAGAGAATGTGAAATAACACTAATGAACAGAAATCTTAAAATGATCAAATTCTGATACTTCTTCGTACCATGTGTGGTTACTAGGGTAGCTGGGGACGTCTCTACCACAGTATGTTGTGGGTGAGAAGGGTTTACGTAAGTTCAAAAGGAACTGGGTGGAAGAAAAAAGCCATCGAGTCCTGTTGGGTACAAGTAAACCTTTGGCTCTGGAAGTCTTGAACTGCAAATTACTGGAGTACTGGAGAATATATGGAGGAAGTATCACTATATGCTTGCTATGTTCTTCTACTCTTCCCTAGGCACATGGTGGTGGCCACCCTTAGAGACAGGATACTGCGGTAGGTGAGCTGTCAGTCTGGTCATCTACACTCTTACGCTGAAAGAGAACTACAGCAGTGTGTGCTGTGGCTGGGTGATTTGGCTTACAGCCTAGCCTTTAAGCTGCTCCAGTACAGCAGTGGAGGCACAGGAAAAGATAGAGCCCGGCAAAGGGCTGGAGAAACTGTAGTGCATGGACAGAAGGACCGATTTGTTGATATTTGAATAGCAACATGCAATAAAGCAAGCTTCTAAGGTGTTTATGTGATGATAAACTATTCCATATTTGTGAAGCCAGGAAGGGAAAAGAGAACAGATGGCAGAACCTGAGCGATCCCTAGTGCTGCACATCTAGCGATGATGCTGTTCCAGTGGCCAGGGCATCAGGGAGATGAAACAATCCCACTCGTTTTTGCAGAGGATCGACTGTGGAGGCTCTGCTCGGAGGGCTCAGGGCACAGACACCTGTGTTCACAATGCTTTTATAGCTTCTGTAGGCTTGAACACAGCCTAGATCCAACATCTAGTGCAATATTTACCCATTCATTAAGTATCACTGGCATTGTTTCATTTTCTAGTTAATTCAGCTGAGACAAGCCAACTCATCCACAGATGTCAGTGGCCTGAGATCAGCCCCACACTTTGCAGACAGACTGTCTAAGGTCATGCCTCTATTACTGAATTCAGAAGCATTTCCCATATCCTGGCTCCAGGTGGATCCTCAGGCCCCATCCCACCTCCTGTGGTATTAGGTTTGCACCAACCCCTCCCCATTCAAACCTCTTAATCCTTCTGTGGAAGTATGGCAAACCCTGAAGGGTAAGCTGTAACCTAAACAGCCATAACATGTGAATGCAAATGAATGAGAATGAGGAAAAAGCCCATACAAAAGTCCTTCTCACACCATCCGTTGGAGGAAGATGAAGAGTATCTCTGAGACAAGCTTCTGAAGACATGTACATACCTAACGTGGCATCCACGCTGCCTGTCTCAGTTGGTGACTGGCAATGGACACTGCTGGAGGACGGAGTTTTCTAACAGGAGGATTGAGTCAAACCATCCAGACTGTGATGGATATGGGTCTGGACCCTAATGATGAGGGTCAGCCCTCAGTGGTGACCAGAGGCCTGGAATGCCAATCTTAACTGGATGGTTGAAAAAGAGTTGAGGCCCATGGCATGTGTCTCATCCATGGAGGCTTCACAGCAGAGTGCTGTGAGGCAAATAAGAAATGACTGTTGAATGCCTCAGGGCTGCCTATTTTCCTTCCAGACATAAACGAGGGACAGACACAAAATAGTTGCGTTTTGAATCTTACATTGGGAGCTAGTTTATGCATGGCTACCTTGCATGGGTTTCTTTTAATCTTTTATGTCATTTAAATGTTTGTGTTTTAGTTCATTACAGATCTTAAAACAAGACTCTTTTAAAGAAAAAGTAGTTTTTTATCCAGTGACCTACAAAAAGTAATTGCTGCCTTTCCAGACATTCTGTTTAAAAATTAATGATCAGAGTAGTCCAGTAGTGAAACTATTCTATTAAAAAGGAGACAATTTTTTAAAAACGTGCACCAAAGACACTTGCAGTACTACTCAGGAACAAATCAAGCCACCTGTTTTGAGAACTGCACTAAGAAATGTAAATTGCGGTACATAGTGCAGCCCCTCCTGTAAACCTGCTTGTGGTTTTTGCTGCGGTACCCACAGGTCCCAGTGGCTCCCTCCCTGCTCCTTGGCAAGCCTCTGCCACCCGGAAAAGTGGGTGCTGTGGTTCCTGGGGTCCGTCCTGCTGCGGCCCGCGGGTGACCCAGGTCCCCTGGATCCCACTGCCTGCCCGAGGGGCTCTTCCCTCCCCACAGCTGCGCGCTGTGCCCTGGCGAGAGGCACACCTCCCAAGCCCGGTCTGAATTGTGGTTCTCAGCAGTGAAGGATTTATACCTTTTTATAAACCAAAAGCCAGATACCAAAGCAGCCCTCTTCAATATTTACGCTGGAGTGAGTAAGCAGTGTAAGTAAGCAGGGCAGGGGAGGCTCTGTCTCCAGGCATGGACAGCTTTGCCTCCAACCCCAGGGCATGGACCATGGCCGCTGTACGTAGAGGACCACCGCCAACCCTGGTCCCTCCTCCAGTGCCCCAGCAGGCTATGGCAGCATCTTCCAGCCCTCCATGGACTTGGACCAAGCAAAAGGTGGCTTGTTTTCCTGCACAGCCCTGCAGGGGAGGCAGCGGTGCTGGAAAGCAGCAGCTTTGCTACCAGCATGAGCCCTGGCTTGCTCTGCATCGAACGGGTGTCCTCTGGGCCCTGGTGAAGCGCTGCATATGCTTCGGCACACTCCYAGCACCCCTGCTTGAAAAGGAGAGCGGTCCAAGGCCATCTGTGCTTTCTCTGTGCTATTAAGGGATCAGCAGCTGGCCATGTCAGCTGTGTCTGCTCTAATAAATTAAGCAGTACCAGGGCACATCACTGGACTTGATTATTTATATTGTTAATTTTTTGAAATGCCCTCTTGGCTTGCTTTTGGCCAAGTAGTGCTCTCCCAAATGATTCTCAGGCACAGTTCAGAAGTTAGCTTAGGCCAGGGACGGCTCCCAAGTGCAGTATAGCTGCARCCACCCTATTTTACAGAGTAAGAGAGTTTAATAGTACGGATACAGACTGTTCCATACCACTTGGCCTTAGTGTCAGGGAGCAGCTTCAGGCATGCTTCATTCAGCATTGTGAGCATAGCTTTTGGGTCCAAACCTCCTTCGTGCCATCAGAGCAGCATGAGCTTAAAAATCCAGTCCTGAAAAAGAAATCCATCTCATACAAACAATTGCGGGTTTTTTTTTACTCATTTCTGTTTGTTCCTGAAATATCTGGCCTCTTCACTTTGTTTGAATACATTTTTTTTCTCCAGTTGCTCATATTATTATGCTGTTGCTAAGAGCCACATAGAGGCATTAGATTTTGCTCTTAGTCTTTTAGGGGACCTCTTCAAGGATGGAAAAGGAAGTGCTAAAGTTGCAAAAAGAGTTCAAGCATTTTCTTCCAGCTTGGTAGAAAAATCCGTAAATACTAGCTCCCTGAAAAGCCTGTTCCAAACAAATTATGTATCCATACACCCACATTACATATATAGCATACACACATAACATTCGGTAACTTACTTTCCTTTAACGATGAAAAACTTCTTATGATCTCGATATTCCGATGAACACCTCAATGTCCTTACAAATAGTCACAGCTCTAAGTTTTTCTTGGATTTCCTCCTGCTCTTTTTTCTCTGTTAATTTCTTTTTCCAATGGATTAAATACTTCTCTGCAACACAGACATTTTTTATAAACAGTAAATTTAATTTATCCTTTGTGGAATCAACCCAAATGTTCAAGCTTTGCTTTCTTGGTTATTGTTTCAAGTGTAATATTAGCTGTGAAAACTGAAGACTTTAACACCCACTGTTTCTTGGACAAACTTAATATCTTCCTGTATTCCGATCCAGAGACTACAAAGTAAGAGAAAACAGCTCTGCTTGTATCCCTGCTCCCAGCTGGAGTCACAGAAGCATACATTTTGGGGCTGTAAACATTTTGACGGGAATTTCATCCTTATTTTCGGCTTACATTCAGAAAACATTCAACAATGAGAGAGACTGCATCTTCTCAAGCCACAGCAGAGCATGCCCTAGGTATTCCTATCTAAGCCTCTTCTTCTGCCCTGACCCAGAGGAAAAGCTTCATATCAAAAACCCTTATGAAATCATTAAATGACAAGCATGAGCTCGGTTCCGGCTTGCTACATTCCCAGAGAAGAAACATGGGTCTGAATAACAATCCTGRTATGGAAGAGGCCACTTTGCTATTTATTTGCCTCAATTTTCCCTGGGTTCAGTTGAGAAGGAAAAGGCTTTTAAACCGACACTCTTGCTCTCTGAGTTCACGAGCCGGTAACACTAAGGGTTCTCAACAGCCTTCAGATTTTGCCAGGAAGAATTATTCCATTGCAAGGATGGAACCAAATGTCTAATTTTAGCTTTAGATCTTTAGTTATTTTCTATGATGTCATATATCTTACTTTCATTACGAGACTGATGTTTGAAACCTTCAGAGACTACTCTCAGCCCTGTGGACTTGGATCTCATCTTGTTGTGCTTCTGCTCTTGGCAATGGCAGTGTTGGAGGGCCTTCTGGCAGCAAGATGAGGACTTCTGGCAACAGTGTGGAGCTTAAGAACCAGGTTCCATGCAGCTTACAAGAGAAAAGCAAAGAGGTGAATCTCCTTGATAATTTACTGGAGAGTGAAAAATACGTAACGAGACAAGGCAGAGTTTAAGATGTATTTGAACAAGCAGCCACTTGTAGAATGGAATGCTTGGGGAAAAAAAAAAACCCAAACCAAGAGCTTGCTTCAAATTTTGAGTCATGCTGTGGAAAAAGTTATGCCTCTATTGACAAAGGGGAAGAGAGAGAAAGGAAACAGACAGAAGGCAGAGCAGAGGATTAGGAAGGAGTCATGCTCAACAGAAACTAATGAAGTCAAATCACAGAGTAAATTCCAAATGCTAAGATAGTCTGAGGGATTTCGCTTTAGAAATCCCAGTTAAAGTCTTTAGAAATCTGTATAATATACCCACTTATTCTCACAAATGAAAACAGAGTGAAGAGTTTTATAATTTAACAAAGGATTGGTCCCAAGTTCTCTACACCCTTCATAGTTTTCCTGCAAATAATTCACTTTATTTGGGCTCAGTGAAAATAATAATTCACAAAAAGAATTTATTTCAATCTTTAAGCAATGGGAAAGGGAAACTTTTTATATCCTATCTAAAATGCCTGTTATTACATWATTTTGTCTTCCTTTATAAATCAGAGCATAGCCCTGTCTTATAGCAGATATAAATCCATGACATCCATTTATCTTATAAGAAAAACATAATGAAAAGACTAAAGAAAAGTATATCACTGAGGTTTGTTGGAAGTGATTACAAGACAAAGAAAGTTAGATTGATAGATTAAAAGCAGAAAAGCAGATAATTAGATTTTGCTGGCGYTGCATAGTGGGACACTATGTCTGCTGCTCCCTGTCCAGTCCAATCCAATTAAATCCCATCAAAGCTAATCCACCCTAGTGGACATGTTGTGGCCCTGAGTAGGCAAATGTTAGCCTGTGGTGGTCAAGGTCTAAAAAATGTTTTTTCAAGCACAGTTTTAATGGTAAGGTCTCTGACCTCCATTCTCCCACTGTGTATAAGGTCAGGACTGAGCTCCCAGTGGCYATGTGGCTCTTGCTCCTGAGCTCCTGGGTGGGGGTATCTTCCCCAGGCCCCTCCTGACTCCTAGCTGGGGTGGCATGTGCGCAGCTCAGACACAGCCAGTGTGAGCATGATTATTACAGGGAACATGAGCAACAAGTGTTGAGTCTTGACCTAACAGCCTTGCGGCCATGGAAGGGTTTAAATGCAATGTATTTTATAGAATCAGTGGGACAGTGGCCATTTCTCCCCTTCTGCTCTCCCAGGTTTCATTAAAATGACTAGCCAAAGGATCAAGGCAGAGCGAAGTGTGAACAGAGGGATGCTCTGAAACCTCCATTAGCAGAGGTACTCTCTACCACATGATGAGGAAATGACAAAGTGATTGTACAGCCCTCATCCAAGTTGTGGTTACAGTCAGAGTTGGCTCAAGACATTCAGCTCTGTGGGGAAAGCTCAGTATCTGCAAAAAGGGCTCCAGGTGGGTAATGGGAAGAAAAGAGGAAAGAGGGAATATGTTGGTTTTAGATAACTCTGAGTACATGAATGTGCTGGATTTGGCTGGGATAGAATTAATTTTCTTCAKAGTAGCTATGTTTTGGATTTGTGCTGAAAACAGTGTTGATAACACAGGGATGTTTTAGTTACTGCTGAGCAGTGCTTACACAGAGCCAAGGCCTTTTCTGCTTCTCACACCACCCCACCAACAGTAGGCTGGGGGTGCACAAGAAGTTGGGAGGGGGCACAGCTGGGACAGCTGACCCCAGCTGACCAAAGGGATATTCCATACCATATGACATCATGCTCAGCATATAAAGCTGGGGGAAGAAGAAGGAAGGGGGGGACGTTCGGAGTGATGRCGTTTGTCTTCCCAAGTCACTGTTACATGTGATGGAGCCCTGCTTTCCTGGGGATGGCTGAACTCCTGCCTGCCGATGGGAAGTAGTGAATGAATTCCTTGTTTTGCTTTGCTTGTGTGTGCGGCTTTTGCTTTGCCTATTAAACCGTCTTTACCTCAACCCACGAGTTTTCTCACTTTTATCCTTCCAATTCTCTCCCCCATCCCACCAGGGGTGGAGTGAGCGAGCRGCTGGGTGGGGCTTAGTTGCTGGCTGGGGTTAAACCACGACAGAGATCCTAAAGGAGAGGCTAGGAAACCAGGGCTTTCTGCTTCTCCTGTTGCAGGAAAAGGCCACTTTCTCTAGCCCCTAACCCCTCCCAGAGCATCAGTCAGAGATGTCTKTTACCTTCAACAACTCATTTCTATGCCAGCGACTGCCAATTTGCCTTTGTCTGGAGCTGAGGGCACCAGGGCAAAGGGAGTCATCATCAACTCTGGCAAGATCTGCCATCTTTGTAAGGTGTGGGTGGTTTTTATTGGTGTGTTTTTTTTTTTTTATTTTAGTTTTGGTTTTTTGTTGTTGTTGTTTTTTGTTTGGTTTGGTTGGTTGGTTTTTGTTTTGTTTATTTTGTTTTGTTTGTTCCTATCAGCAAGAGTTTGATGCTCAGGTGTTGGACAATTTATTTTGCTCTTAGAATAATGTAAATAGTTCCAAGATTCAGAGGAACACAGAATATGTGCAACAGAAAACTTYGTGATTATGTTTTGTGGATTGACAGAAATAACTTATCGGCATGCTCTGGAGACTTAGAGTCACTTTATTATCCAAAGTAAAATCAAAGAGCATGTTGGTATTACCCGAGAACAGAAAATTTACTGCTTTTCTCACTGCTTTACTCTTACTGTAAATTTTCACTGCTTCCCTCTTTTAGATTTGTGAGATAACAGAGCCAATGACTCTTGGAGACAATGAACTAACCCAGTTAGCCTTGCATCAAAGCCAATATAAAGCATCTGATGGTATTTCCATGCCCTGCAACATGGGTTTGGAAGTCTTTGAGTTTGATTTGACAGATGGTTCAAAAATAATACCATCATTCTGTGTACAAAATCTGCCCACCTTAATGTTGTTTTGATTCTTTTGAAATTCTTTCTTCAGTTTCGTTGCTAACTTTAGGTAATATGCCCATTTCCAATTGCCTGTAACAGCTTTCATGACTCCAGCTTCACAAAAGATCAGTTTGGTTATTTCTCCTGAGTCCACTTTGATTTCTGTTACGACAAAAGACCTCTTGGTAGTCAGATACATAATTAATGGTAATATGAGACAGCTATTTCCCCTTTAATATTTCTAGACTTCTGCAGCAAGCATTGTTGGTCTCCTTTTTTTTCTTTCTTTCCATTTGGTTCTGCTTCTGTGCTTACAGAAATAACAATATTTCATTTGTTCTTTAAAAGGATTCAAAACCTCTTTCATCTAAGATCTAAGAGCCAGATTGTTATTTGCATCAGAAACTAAGTCATGGACCAAGGTGCCATTGTGCTTGATGCTTTACAGACAGGCTGTCCTGGTTTCAGCTGGGATAGAGTTAAATTTCTTCCTAGTGCTGTGTTTTGGATTTAGGACGAGAGTAATGTTRGTAACACACTGATGTTTTAGTTGTTGCTAAGTAATGTTTACACTAGTCAAGGACTTTTCAGCTTCCCATGCTCTGCCAGGTGCACAAGAAGCTGGGAGGGAGCACAGCCAGGACAGCTGACCCAACTGACCAACGGGGTATTCCGTACCAYATGACGTCATGCTCAGTATATGAATGGGAGGCATGGTCCAGGAAGTAGCGATCACTGTTTGGGCATTGCTCAGTGGGTGGTGAGCAATTGCATTGTGCATCACTCATTTTGAAGATTCTATTGTTGTTGTTGTTGTTGTTGTTGTTGTTGTTATTTTCACTTCCTTTTCTGTTCTATTAAACTATCTTTATCTCAATCCACGAATTTTACTTTTTTTTTTCCTGATTCTCTCCCCGTCCCACTGAGTGGGGGGAGTGAGCAAGTGGCTGTGTGGTGTTTGGCTGCCTGCTGGGTTAAACCACTACACAGGCATAAAAAATGGTCCTTGACCGAAAGAGCTTACAATCCAAGTATAAGAGGAGAGGCATTAGACAACAAATTACCAAATTACCAGGGTGGCACAAGGAACAGATAAAATACCATTGGTCATCATGGTTAAGTGGGGTTTGCACACCTATATACAGCAAAGAACCATTGTTTTCTCTGAGATTTTGTGCTTAGAAAATCTTATGACAAAGGTATGAAAAAATTCACAACTACAGTTCCAGAACAAGTGTGCATAGACAGAAGAGTGTTTGCAAAYATTTCAAGTATCTCTATTTTTTATTATAATCCCTTTAAATAGGGAGACTGCATCACTAAGAGGATGGAATCCTGGTACACTCAGTTTTCATTTGCACTGCAACTTTTTGTTCATCCTGTACCTTTGATAAGATGTGCAAGCTCCTAGCTTCCTAATCAACTTTTGCAACGGGTAGTTAGGAGCTTAAATCTTTAATTGGATCTGACTTTTGATGACTAGTGATTTCACAGTACAGTGTGGTAGACGCTGTATACAATGTGATTAAAGACCCTTCTATTGTTTGAYTGAGGCAGAAGGTTCTTCAGAATGATGAATTCCTTTGTCTCTCGATTAGTACTCATAGTACAACCTGTAAAATGGTGAGAAACATGATCTAACTAAATACTGAGGTAAGAGAATACAAGACAGCCTGCACTCATGACTATTGATCATTTGCGGTTTTGCAGGATGAACTACATGTCTGAAAGTTAATGTTTGTTACATATTACGCTGTTAATATAAGTTTGAATTAGAGAGATCGTCAGGTATTCAGAGAGACAAAAGTAGAGTTCAGCTATTTTTCAGAGAAAGATGACAACCAGGCTACTTTCTCCAAGGTAGAATGCCAAAACCAACTTCACAGTCAATCAAATCAGTTGATTGATGGTTTCCTGCTTTATGTGGTTTTAATATTGCTCCCTTAAGAATTGTATCATCTGCCCTGCCTGGGCCACTTGGCTGGTGCTGCTGGTCTCAGGTACTTGCAGCCCGAACGTATCTGGTGAGCTGACTATGGTGCCTAGGTCCTTTTGGACTACACTAGAGAATAAATGCACAACAGCTGCAACGCAGGAATGGCAAAAGGAAAGCTAATATCCTCTAATAGCTAGCAAACATGACTCCTTTGGGGAAGTACCCGAGCACCAAGAATAAAATGCTCTAAAGAACAGCAGATTATAATAGTTTAGTGGGTTGGTCTAGAAATAAAGTCTAGAATAAATATAAAAAGATTTGCTATACRGTTTCTAGTGACTGGAGGGAAAGAAATGATTATGTTTTTAAATGGGATTAGTGGCAAATTTAGAGTGATATCTTTAATTAAACTCGCAACTGCTTGGGCATGACTAAAGGAAATAGATATGATCCTAGTATTTTTCAAGCATACGTTGCGATTTTTATTAAGCATAGCTATAGGATTGACATCTCCCGGGATTAAAAATCCTGAATAAATTACCCAAGCCTATGAGACTGGCTTKCAGATAATGATACCTTAGCCATACTTCTTGATTTTTTTTATCATCTGAAACCATTCAGGAACACAGTTAATAGTTTTTGAGTTTATCAATAACCTAAAGAGCTCAATTTTGTTCTGAATAAAAGCTGTATCCTGATGTAACAAGCTGACTTTAGTATCAGGTATTGCAAGACTGACGATAAAGTTGGGATACTGACATCCTTCAGAATGAGATGTGCTGATGAAAGTGCTGGGATGCAAGCAGATAAAATTATAGCATTTTCCCATGCCACTCTTGTAGAAGATCTAATCTACACAGGGAGAGTGACTGAGCATTTTCCAGCTGAACATTTCAAACAGGAAAGGGAAGGCATCATTCTCCAAACAGCTATAACGTGTGTTTCTCCTAACAAAGTACCTCACAAATGTAAGCCTTATTCTGCCAGTGGCCAACAAGGTCACAACCAGGGATAAACCAGTGACAGAACAAACAACCAATGTGAGTTTGTCTCGGTGTCCTGATTCCGGCTGGGACAGAGTTAACTCTCTTCCCAGTAGCTGRAGGGGGTGCTGTGTTTCAGGTTTGGTAATGAAGGGAACGTTGATGGCCCATTGATGCTTTGGTTGTTGCTGGGTGGTGCTTGTACCAAGGACTTTTTGGCGTCCCATGCTCTGCCAGGTGCAGGGAAAGCTGGAGGGCGGGGAGCATAGCCGGGGCGGTTGACCCAGCTGGCCAATGGGATACTCTATACCATGTGATGTCATGCTCAGTATAAAAACTGGGGGTGAGGGGCTCTCGGAGTTCGGGACACGCGGTCGGTGGGTGGTGATCAGTTGCATTGTGCATCGCCTGCTTTGTATATTCTGTTATTGTTGTTGTTATCATTGTTATTACTACTGTTCTACTTCGTTTTATTTCCATTATTAAACTGTTTTTATCTCAACCCGCGAGTTTTCCTACTTGTGCCCTCCCAATCCTCTCCCCCATTCTACCAGAGGTGGGGGGGTGAGCGAGCGGCTGCGTGGTGTTTAGTTGCTGGGTGGGGTTAAACTACAACAGTCCTTTTTGGCACCCAACATGGGG
>JASVER010000032.1:6445232-6549320 GCA_030449065.1 Oceanodroma leucorhoa | reverse complement strand
CTACCAGAGGTGGGGGGGTGAGCGAGCGGCTGCGTGGTGTTTAGTTGCTGGGTGGGGTTAAACTACAACAGTCCTTTTTGGCACCCAACATGGGGCTCGAAGGGTTGAGATAACAACAGATTAACTAGAGCATATGAAGGAATTTATATCTGTTAACAGTTGACGGTCATAATATTGATTCATCTGTTCTTGACATTAATATATTTGATCTGCACCATGCTCTTGTTTTTGCTGTACCTGCTAAAGATTGGTGTTGGGTTTTGTAGTCTGCTGTGCTCTGCAGTGATTAGTGATGTTTTGCCTGGGACATTTGTTATTAAAACACTGGCATTGGGGAGTATTTGGGATTTGGGGTTCGTAATGAAGCCGTTACTGTATTTCGGGTACCACCTCATGGAGCCAATTTGCAATTATACCTCTTCCTCTGAGAGGTTTTTTATTGAGGGGATAGAGAATGACACCTTCACTACCTTYCTCTATGGTGTCGTCTCCTTTGTTAAAATCACTTGAACATCCCTGGGTGGTTAGGATACATCTACTGGTATTGCTTGGGAATATTRTTTTGGTTTTGTCCAAGGTTAATAAAMAATTTAAGAATATCATCCAGAGATCTGCCCTGAGGCTGGATAGTTATGAGTGGCAAGGTGAGTGGGACAGCATGGGCAAATGCCTAGGACGGTGGGCCAGTGTCAGTTGCCCCTATACAAAAGAGAAAATACACAAGAAAATCAGCTCGTTTAGTAAGGGATGAAGATGAACCAGGGCCATCACGAGAACAGGAGGAGGAGGAGGCAGAGTCYGTACATGAGGTGGTGACCACCCGATCCCTGTCTCTGGGGGAGGTGCGAGATATGCGGAAAGATTTCAGTCATCGTCCAGGCGAGCACATTGTGGYCTGGCTGCTCTGGTGCTGGGATAATGGGGCCAGCAGCCTGGAATTGGAGGGGAGGAGGTTGAGCGAGTGGCTGCATGGTGTTTAGTTGCTGGCTAGGGTTAAACCACAACACTCGGTGGCATATTGTCTGACATGTCACATAACATGGTGAGTTATTAATGTTGCAGCACACACCAAAACAACACAAGGTAGAGTATTTGATCTCAAAAGACAAGATTTGGTTGGTTGTCAGTATTCTCTTGGAAATGGAGGTTGCAAAAGCCAGGGCCAAGCTTTTCATGAATTGGCAGACACTCGGATTTACCAACTAGCCTAATTATATTCTAGTTTCTGAGCTTGTCTTCTGTGGTGACTTCATCTATTCTGTCTGCCTGATGGCGGCATAGAGCAGTTCTAGATCTAGAAACAAACCAGCATAACATAATTCGTATGTTTTATTGGCCTGGCTTACATTAAAAGCATCAGTTTTTTAATGTGACTAGAAAGCACAGAGGCTGCAGTGGCAATTTACTGAATGAATGAATCTTCACAATGGTTTCATTCCCATCAAATGATGCTGAGAGCTACTTGCTGTATGTACTGCRTTTCTGTTTTGAACATCCTTCCCCAGAGACTAATATGGGTGAAGAGGACTTCACAGAACACAAAAATCGAGCATCTATGATAGCCATTCGTGAAGTCAGTGACTAAAAAGAAAATGAGACTATCATCTCATATGAAGTGGACCCAGCTGACAGAGCAGATTGAATTTTCTTTTTAAATCATAGCGAGCAGCTGCAATATTTTTGTTTAACACAACTTTTCGCAATGTAGTAGTTATGGATCTGTATGTATTCAGTTATTTCCGGAAAGAAGAGAAATTGAACAACAGGCAGATTGCATGCTTTCAATTTCAACTTGCATGCTTCTTTTTTTTCGGTTATGATCAGAGACTGTAGAAAAAATAGCTTACTGATATTTTTGGGAAGTGTAAAAGAAAACCAAACCTCTCCTCAGTGCCTTTGGCTTGCATGGTGCTTTTGCAGAGTAAACAGGGAAGTTTTTATGTCTGTATGTCAGGGACAGCCAGCTGTGAGTTACTTGACATCACAGATCCGAAGCCTCCACTGAAGGAGTCTTCAGGACAAACAGGGAGGCACCAATAATTTATGAATCAGGACTAAGGAGAGTGCTTAGAAAAATGCGCTTATTCAGTACCTCACTGGGGAACTTTTATTATAGGCCAAGACCACAGAGAATTCCAGTTTGATTGAACTTCGGAAACCCTGTGTCATTCTGCATCAGAGCAAGAYACTGTTTGGAGTGCTTTGTTGTAGAGAAGGGCTTGGGGAAAGCTCTAAGAAAGCCAACAGTCCAGTGATTTGGCTCCGTATTTAGGATGTGCCAGCCCCATCTAAATTAGGCTGAAGACATGCTGACCTGTGATGTCCACAGCAGTCACTTAAGACATGGGTGACTGGCTGCTCCCGAGGCTGGTGTCTTTGAAAGGATTTGCTGGGAACTTTCATCCTGGACTAGAAAAATCCTTCTGAGGATTTCCACAAGTTGACCATATTCTGCACAAAGATTTAACTTTGCTTACTGCTCCCCRAAGAGACAGCAAGAAGTCTGTTTTTTCCCAACTGGTTTTCTTCTTCTGGTAGCATCCTATCCACATGGTAAAAGTATTCTCCAGTGGGTATAGAGCATGAAATCTGCCCTACTGAACTGAACGGGATAAGGTACATGAAAGGACATGACACACAGATGTTCTCTGCATCCTTTAGTAGCTGGTGTCTGCAGCAGTGATTTAGCTAGGGATGAGCTTAATAAAGAAAGAGAGTGTATCTTTGCTCATTACTTCGAAGCACTTGAAACTCACTTCGCTAATAAATTAAATCTGATTAAGTGTTAGAAGTGTTGAAGGGAGGCAAGAGCAGAGAATGACAAGTAATTGTGAAAGGCTTGCGAAAAAACGTGAGGGCTTTCCCAGTGGAAGTTGAGCTAAACAGTCTAATAGTCCAAGAAAACTATTCTGGGGAAAAATCGATGGCTTTAAGGCTACAGCCTCTTTTCTCTATGCCAACTCTCCTATATAAATTATATTTTTTACTTCTCACAGTGCTGTGCGGGGCTTAGTGTCCCTGTCCTTAGTTACATCCTCACTGATTACTATTCCTGCCCTTTTTTAAATTCAGAACATGTCTTCCTCTCCCCTCAGCAAGTCAGCCCAGGTCAAGATGAGATGGTGCAAGAGGCAACAKTCCCTTATACTTCCCTCTAAGAAATACCATGAGGGAAGACATTTCCCCCTCTGTTCCTGCATTTCCCACCAGCTCTCTGACCCAGTTCATAAAGCGGTCCATGACCACTTGGATGGACACAGCTGGGGAGCTTGCATGTCACAGAGAGCGTAGCATTTCATTACAGTGGTATTTGTCCAACGGACTGCAAAACTAAAGTAGGTCTCAGTTCYGTTAATCCCCTGTCTTGGGATATCTGGCCCCTGTCAGCAGCACTGTCTCTCCTCTTCCATGTAATTCTTTTCGCCTGTTGATCAATAGTTATAATCTCAGTCRAAGATTTCTCATCGTTAAATTCTGAAGGACACTGCAGCTCTGCCTTTTTCTCATTACCTTTGTTTTGTCCCATTTTGTTCTCTTCTATTCCTCTGCCACCTTAATTTTATTTCTCTCCCTCCTTCTCCTGTGAGTTTCCTCTTTCCAAATGATGCCTGACTTATCAGTGCAGTGTCTGCAGACAACAATACTAATTGGATATCCTTTGTTCTTTACAGACACCTCTGCTCTGATCTCCAGACTAGATTCTTGTTGCCTTCTTCCCCATTGTGCTTGGCAGGCTACAGCAGAACTCCAGCTGGGAGCCAGATTTAAGTTTAACACCACGTTTATTTGTTATTCTCTCAGTCTGGCTGCAACTCCAATGTTGTACTTGCTATTGTCATTTTTGCAACTACTGTGAGCCTGAGAGATAGGAGTGGGGTGTTTCCACACAACAGTCCTATTATCTGGTGAAGTTTTATATGCCCAGCATGTGTTTGTTGGACAGCCTTTCTCTCATATCTTTCCTGGCTTCTCAGGAATGCCTCAGATCTCCTTTGTGCTTAATGTCTGCTGTGTGCTCACCCTGGGAACGGGACTGCCAGAGGGTACAGCAGAGAGTGGAGATGTCCAGGCAACTCTTCTCAATCTGGATGAAGTAAAAATATAAAGGATGTGTATGGAAATGGCATATAGCATCACTCAGACCCTTATCAAAGCCTGCACCCCCCATTGCAATTAAATAAACCAATTTAAAAAGATAGGTCTAACAAAACAAGCWCTCGGTTAAAACTAATCACACCTCTGGTCTGTTCCTTGGTAGGTGTGATACATAGGAATTCTAAGATTCCCCAAATTACATTTGGATTCAGATGTGTCTTGTTTCCCTCTGGCCTTAGCTTGCTGCTACATGAGCTATGTACCCACAAAACCCTTTCATGGGTGGGATGTAGCTAGTTAGGGCRTTCTGCAGCTAAGGAACGTGTAAAGGAACATGTGACCTCTCAAATACATAAATAGACACATATATATGTATGTATGTATATGTATATATGCAAATATCTGTAAGTGTGTAGATCGATATATGTGATGTGTCCATGGGGACCGAGTGAAGCRCAGGTAAATGGATGCCAACATGAAGATAGTTTCAGGCAGGTGAAGTTGGTGGCAGTCAGTGACAGATGCTAATTCTTTTGTTAGTGTGTTTACAGTCTCTAGGTGACTCTGGGGCCTGTTCCCAGACACTCAGAAAAGGGGCCCACATATTTTCTGTGCAGATGTGACAAGTGAGGAAGATGTCAAAAGGTTGTTAAGGAGGTGTAGCAGTCTTTATAGGATTGGTAGGTATTGAAACTGAGGTCCTTAGTTAGAAGGTTAAATGGAAGAAGTTGCCGAGAGCTATAGTAAGAGCTTCACTTTTTAGCACTCTTAATCATCATCTGAAAGAGAAGCTTTCTGAAACTGGGAATTTTAGTGTAGATGGTCTGGGCATGGCTGTGGTTGGTTGATTTGGAATGATGCCAATATAAAGAATAAATTGATATATATATTGTATATATTTTGTTAGCAACACTGATAGTAACAATAACATTACTGTAGTACTAAAACATGTRACAGTCTCTTTGTGCTTATGCTACAGCATTTGATGGAGGAATTGTGCTTGTAAAGGGCAATGTAAGAATTTAAATACCAACATGACTTTTTAAACTATTGTGACCAAAAAGACAAATGTACATGTGATACAGTAGGTAAAGTAAATGTTTACTAACAAAGAGTATAAAACACTTAAATATTGACAATGGTAAGCAATGTCAACCCCCAAMCCTAAGTCTACTGGTTTATTGTTACCTTAGGTGGGATGAATGCTATATAACAGCAATTATAAAGCCCTCTTTAGTATGATCTGTCTGTGAAAATGCAGTTAGGAGATGTTGAAGAAATAAACCTGCTTCATAATGTTAAAAAGCTTGCTTTTGGTAAAAATATAGAATTTGGAAGAAATCTACGGTATTGCTAATTGCACTTTGGTTACTGATAAGTTTTTTGTGTACATCGATGTAATCTGGTCACATTTCTCCATTTTTCTATCATTAACAAAAGCAGGACAGTGGCATTGTTTTTTCAATTCTTCACAGCCTCTGAGGTTTAAAAATGGTAGCAAAGACAAAAAAAGAATTCCATAGGAATGTGCTCCTAGCAAGAATTAGATTTAGTTAAAACAACTATTGGTACTGCTCTGACTTTATCCACACAGGTTTCTGGCAAGGTAAAGAAACAACTTGATGCTGTAGCATAAGAATACTCATTTTCTTTCTTGATGTAGATGTAGCCAGATTAACCATCTTCTCTCTATGCAGAAGCATTGTGTTAACCTATTACTACAGGAAAAGTGAATGTTGTGTCAAGATAACAAGTATACAATTTCTGAGAAAGAGTGCATTCTTCAAATGTCTATATACTTCAGGCAAGGTCTATGAGAAACAGGATGGTCTAGCCCTCACATTATCATGTTCGCCGTCACAATGAAGCCAAACTCTTTAAAATGTAAAATGAAAGCCAATTATGATGTAAAGGATAAAATGTTTTATAAAATTAATTTTAAAAATAAACATACAGAAATAAGAAAAGCAGACAATTTTATTTTCTAGGAATTGCCTAGTTTTCACCAATATAAGGTGTGTAYCTCCTTTATACTTAAACTGCCACAACGTAATGTTAGTTATGTGTGTCTTTGGCTAACAGTAATTACAAATTTCTTTCAGTAGAGGGCTGAAAACTGTATTTCAAAAACCAAGTGTCCTTTAAACTGTAATATGTACAGTAAATGTTGGATTTCAGATCTTTTTTCTATGCACATTTTCTCGAAGTCAGGAGTCTAGGGCATTTTTATCTGTGGCAAGTAGAGCAGATGATGTTTCACCAGCGCCTAGTTATGTCGAGTTTAAAAAGCAGCAACTGGAAGGGGAAAAGCTTCAGAGATTTAAGTTYACATTAATAGTAGGAAGAGAAAATAATTGTTACATAGTCTATTGCTGTGGAACATATGGAGAATCTCCAGAGATGACTGAGAGAAATTTCTGCAGGGAGAGTGTCATTTGCCACTATTTCTGACCTTTTTTTTCCCTCTTGCTTGAGATCCCATTTTAATTTCCCATTATAAAGCATAAAGGTTTTATTCCTCATGGCAGCAGACCAGTCTGCACTCAGTATAGCCTCACAGGACTCACAGGAGGAGAGCCTTGAAGATCATGGGGTTTTAGTCATTCATTTGCTATTAGCAGGCAAAATTGATGGTTTTACTTTTACAAAGAAAATGTTTTTCTTGCTACGTGTGATAAATATCCCACTGCTGGACCAGTGATCTCCTCTGTGCCCTAGGGACACAAAAGGTTTGGCTCATCCTACTTGCAAGAATGTAATATTGTTTCTTGAGACACAGGTAGGACTTGGACTTCAGTATCCTGTTACAAACTGTAAAAACTGCAGCTTTAAGTGGATTGATTTCTCTGCATCTTAAAACACAACCTCCTGACAGAAAGATGGCTGCTTCTACAGACCCTGAAACAAGGCTACCTATTTTTTATAACTACCTTTATGTGTATAAATGTTTCTGTTTTAATATGCTGCCCCAGTCCTTGGGGTTCATGCTCTGCTTACAGGCTTATTTTTCTAATTGCCGAGCAGCAGAAGCTTTCTGTGATTCACTCGGAGTGGGTAAATGCTTTCAGAGTAGTGTTTTGTAATGAGTAATGCTTTTAGTGCTACACTTAAGACAGCAGTTGCATTGGTGATATAATTGCCTAACTTGTATTGTTGGGGTTTTTTTTGATAGCATAAATTTTCATTGAGAACAGGCTTAAACAGGTGTAGTGGAAAACTAGGAAAAAAGCCCCACGAAACCCTTTCTCTGGCCTATGGGAAAAATAAAATTCCTGAGAGCCTCTAGAGTTGTTTGCAATAGTGGGCTTTGGAAGTAAATACCCATGTTAAGCATTCCATGCTTGTTTTGTACAATTATTTTGTTTAGATATGGGTAAAAATAGCTTTTGAACTGCAGATTTTAGCTTTTAGGAAGCAAAGAAACATGCCAATATTGAATTTGGTGTATGTTTTAGACTATTTTGTAATAAGATGACCTGTACACTTCTGGTGAAATCAAAGACACCTCTAGTATTAATAAACTTACAAAGAAGAAAAGGGCCTCAGAGAAGGAAATTTCCCCATCTTTGAAGATCTGGTAAATACATTTTAAGGGTTATTGCTTGCTGGAAAGTTTTTGTTTTGTAAGCTGACAAAACCTTGATAGCTAGGAGAAGTCGGAATACATTTAAATAAAGGATCAGCAGCTTTTTCTTGTGAAAACCCCTGTATTTGTTCGGTACTGAATTTTGTTTTGTCTCTTTACTTATGCAGATGGGGTCATCCTACCTATAAAAGTATATAAATATATATAAAAATAATGAGCATCTCATTGTGTGAAGCCTGCAGAGCACCAGAGGGCCATGAAGCAGGATCAGAGACCTTTACACTGCAAAGACAAAACATCAGGAGAGAGTCTTCAAAAATCTCTACAGGTCTCTGCACTGCAAACACCTAGCTGAAAGACAACGCCAATGACAACAGCAGCAGTTTAATTACATGTCTCTAGATCTTTTTTGCTCTACCATTCTGTGCCCTGGAGGAATAGGTGATGCATGAGAATTATTGTTCCCAACCTTCAGTGGCAGCAAATGGGAGGTAGGCCTGCAGATGTACTAACTGTTGAGAAGCAGGATAATTGTAACCAGCACTGGTTTATAACTGCTTTTAAAAGACACTAAGATTTCATTCGGTTTTGAAAGAAGAGAACATCTGGAAAACAGAGCTGCTGACTATGGGTGCCGATAAGAGATGGCTTCATTGGGGATATTGTGATACTGCAAGGGTTTATGAGAGAAAAAATTGGCTGTGGTTCTAGAGGAAAAAATACCCACTTTAAGAAGTGCCTGGCTGTATTTACCATAGCTGTTCAGAGAAGTGGGCTTGGACAGTGTGACGCAGTGGCAGTCATGGCTGTGGGGAAAATGGGGCAAGGGAACAAAACACTCTAGGAAGGGTGTTTGAGAGACTTAACAGGAGAAGGGCACAAAGGTAAAGTATGGGGGGTTGGTTGTGAAAGTGAGAAAGGCTAAGAAATATTTGTAGGTAAAAGTGAAGAGAAATGCTAATGGAGCCACTGAAATTAAATCATTTGAATACAAGAGCTTTAGATCCTTTCCTGAGAGAGGCCCTTGTTGCCTACTTTAAATTGTGGTAGTGAGTCTTAGCAGTATCTACCGGCTGCATGTATAGAACAAACGGTGAAGGACCACAGTTTCACTCACTAGGAAGTATGAGAGGAAATGGTAGGTGCAAAACAGTAAATACTGTACCCTGTAATATGCCTCTCTGTATAAAGAGGAGGTATTTGGTAGGTCTGAACTGCGCAGATAACGTATACCTGCGAGAACATGTTGTAGCCTGTCATGTGTCCCTCTTGTCTGCTGGCAACCACAGGCACAGAAAGGAAGAGAGATGTGCAAGAAGCTGGAGTGGCTTGGCTAAAAAAAAACATTCCTCCCTGAGGCAACAGGGGTAGAAAAATATTTATGGGTCACAGTTTGGGTGCCTTTGTTCAATGCTTCAGGATCCTGGAAATGTTTGAAACTGACACTCCTAAACATCCACAGACCTGTTTCATTCTGCGTCGTCATCATTATTGCAGAATTCTGAAATGAAAAGATCGTTTGGAGAAAGAAATTATTTTGAAGCATAGTCAATGGTATATTTGAAGTTGTTCCTTCAAATGCTGACTTTGCTTGACTGTGACATATGGAGGCTACATTAGCTGTCTATGACACTGTAGGTGATACCGCTGTTCCAAAAAGTGGCTAGAGGCTTATGTAATTTTGGCATTGTTATCAGGGTCAAATATTCATATAAAACTTTCAGGGATAAATGCTACTTGTGTGTCGATAAAAATCGCATGTCCAGGCAGAAGTGTGTGTTGAACTGCCTTTTGATGTAGAAAGTCATTTATGTTTTATAACCACTTAAAACAAAAACTTAAATAAAACCTAGAATCAAAAAGTTACATTTTTAGAGTTCTCAATGGAAGCAGAAATGCATGTTCCTAATTACACTTGTCCAGTGACGATAAAGCTGGAAAAAGTGTCCAGAAAGTAAAAGCAAAGTATATTTATCAACCTTGAAGATTTTTATGGACATGAGATTAGTGGTGGCATGGATAAGGGGATGGCATGAATCATCAAGGGTCAATGTGTGTAGAGGTGGAGTCTGTGTTTCATAAACTCAGAATTTTTTAATCCATGAAATTTAGCAAGCATCCTACAGTATGGGTTTGAATTTTTAAAGGTTATTCCTCCCATTTTGTAAATGTACTTAAGTATCAGTATTAGGTAAGATCTTTGCCTGGAGTGGGTAAAAACAGAATTTCTAAATGGCTTTGGAAGAGCAGGGGCAGGATGTTTACCTTGAAGGGGGAGCTGCCCCCCAGCAGTCTGCAGGAGATCGCCATTCTGAAGGGCAGTCCTGATTTCTTTCTACTAAAATGTTTTAAGATGATGACAAATAAATCCTTCGGTCCACAAGTAAGGCCAAAATCGAAAACAGAAAAACCCTAGTCTGTTCCAGTGTATAACCTTGGCATTTGCCTGCATGACTACTTGTAGTTTTAAATTCTTAGGAACTGGAAACAGAATGCTTCTTCCTTCAGGCTGCTGTGGCCAACAGACTGACAGCTAGTCAACTCCATTCGTATGGTGGCTCTTGCATCCTTCACAGTAGCCAACTCCATCTGTACAGCGGCTCTTGCATCCTTCACACACGGAACACACAGAGCTACTGAGGAGCGAGGAGTTATTCTACAGGATTTTTGAAGTCTTTGATGGGAAATGCACAGTCATTGAATTTAATACCGTTTTTTGGTTGTGGGGGTTTGTGGGTTTTTTTGTTGTTTTGATTATTTTGTGTTTTTTTTTTTTTTAATTTTATTTTATTTAATTGAGTGTATCTGTTACTGTAAAACAGAGAGAATGCCCTGCTGGAAACAACGTATGGTTTTCTTTATATCAGACACAAGACATGACTGATTACCTCTGAAGATAAGGGGTATGCCATCGGCATTGTTTAGAAATGTGAGTGGAAGTCTTCTATGAAAGGACAAGATAAAGTGCTGTGGATTTTTTTATCGAAACCCAGCTGCTGTTGTTTTTGAAGCATAGGGATGCTCTTTTCTTGTGAGGAGACAGAGAACTGTCTCTCTGCATAACAGAACTAAACTTACCTGTGAAATGCATGATTGTGCCTTTCTGAGTATGTAGTTTCACCTTGGACAGAAATTATATACATATACATATACATACACACACACACACGCAGACTTTACAGCACATGGGAAGAATTTGGAACTAAAGGAAACAGAAATGAAACACATTGATAAATCAGTTTTCATTTACTGTAATCATCTCCTTCCTCCCTCTGACGTTCAATGTCATCAGCCCAATGCTTTCCATGAGTTAATGTGTACCTGTGCCTCATTCACTGGTGTTTCCAGAAAGTTCTTCCTCGGTGGCTTGGCCATAGTTGTGGCGGACACCACTGACTGAGGCTCTGGAACTGGGCTTGAGGTTCAGGATGACTTTCTGGCTCCTGCCTATCTGGGATTTGGCTTTGATTTCTTGTGTTTCCAAAAAAGACTGGGCCAGGGGACTCCTCAGCCTGATGTAGCCTTTTCTTCATGGTGCTCTGAAAGCCTTGAGTGGCAGAACAAATTCCTGTGTCTCACAGACTGCCGGAGGAATCCATGTTTCCGTCTTTCTGAGCTGCAGAAAGCTCAGAAATACTTTTTACCTCCTCGCTCAGAGGCAGCAGCTGTGGTCAGGCTTGTTTGGGGCAGCGGTGGCTCAGCATGGGATGCGCTGTGGCAAGTGCCTGGCGGAGCCATGCACCCCTCTTCTGGGAGTCACCCCCCTTCTGTGGACCGCTCCAGTCAGGAAAAGGTTTTCCAGGTTTTAAAAACTGGGTGCTGGAGGTACTTCTGATGGCTTGAATCTCAATATAAAATGCCTATCAAGGGGCAGACTGTAGATCCAATTACTTGTTGATTAATTAAACTTCTTTTTAATTTAATTTAAGTCCTTGCAATAAGAACAGGGACTAGGCTTCATAAGCTCTTGAGTGATATTAACTCCTTACACTAGCCCAGGACAGAGAGTATTTAAATGTGTCCTGAGAAAATCAAAATGTACTGGATACAAGACATGCAGTTTACAAAGAAGTGATTTTCAGAAATTCCCAGGAGTGGGATACATGAGAAGAAGAGTTGAAGCCAAATGGTAATGTGGCATTTTAAACTCCTTGCATGAGTAAGGCACTGTCCCCCCACCTCTGTAAAACAGCCTTCCCCCGCACTCCCGTGCTCACCTCTCTCTTTTCCTGGTCCTACCACTGGCTGGACTGGATGTTCTCTCCAGTGTACCTCCAGGTCACTGACAGCTGGCTGCTTTCTTTCAGGCTCCTTATCCCAACAGTCACCCAGGATAAGCCAAAACACAGATGCGCACCACTTCCCTCCTTTTCCCCGATACCACAACTGCTCCTTTCAGTGCCTGTCTTGCTCTCACCTCCCTGGTCCCTGTCCCTCCGACTGCAAAGTGCTCAGGAAGCCTCCCCAGTTGCCTACACGTCAACCCAAAGACCTCATCCCTGGTGTAGGAGCAAAGGAGGGATCATCTCTAGGTTCAACCTGGCCTTCCTTCTGCAATGACTCCCCCAGGGGATGGGGTGGGTGAAAGCTGTCCCACCTGGCCAGTTTCCTAAGTCTCTCCCGCACGGGTCCTCTGCTTCCAACAAAACAGGCCCCAGCAGAAAGGCCCTCCTCCCCCTCGCCACACTTCTGAGGTGTTCATCCAGTGTGGGGCCTGTGATTTAGCAAGGATGGGTTTTAGATGGCTTTTTGTCTCTCACAGGTCATCCGTCGGTGTTTCTTCTGCATGGACTCTTGTTTTGATCTCACCACAGAGCTGTGGCCTCTCCTGCTGCCTGACCAGGGGAGTTGGCGTATTCCTTTATGGCTGAGACAGCTCTTGTGTTAAGCTCTTCTTGCATTTCAAATATTTATACAGCATCTCTCAGGTGAATTTGTTCATGCTGTCTCAGGCAGCATTTCCGGCTCCTCTACAATGTCTGTTTATGCAAAGTTTCTCCTTGGGGAAGATCCCCCAATGCTGAGAAACTTCTGAGCTCCCATTGCAGATTTTACGTCAGTTATAACATGGATTTGATCCCTCTCCTGTGCAATGGCTGTCGTGATCAGGGATGCCTTTGTGAATACTTTTCATGCTGAACTGTTTTATCTGATTCCTCCTTGGAGAGCATCTTTGCTGCTCCTCAGCTGTATTCACTCTGACAATCTTCCCAATAACCTTGGGGAATGTTATTTTCAATTGTCTTGGTAATGTGTGTGTGTTTTAATTCCTTGAGAATTTCCTCTTGTAGGTCCTCATGCTTCTCACTCAGGGTGTGCACCCAGCGAAGAACCCAGGTTTGCATCAAGTGCCAGACAAAGGAAATCTCAGAAGGAAGAACTGCAAAAACATATGTGTCCTGAAAATCCTCCTCCAGAYCCTGCCTGCCCACCCAGCCAAATCCATATAGGTTCCACTGATGCTCAATATACTCCAGAAAAATCAGCAGAGCCGTCTCCAAATGAGATAAGAAATAGGCTGTACTTCCACTTGCCAGATGAAGTCTCAGGGAGAAAAAATGATAATGTTATTGCTAGAGAGTATTTATGATCATTAAAAAAACAGTAGGAGGCTGAAGAAATCTGACTGAGTTTCTGCTGCAATTGGAGAAAGCAGCCATAAGCGACCCAGAAGTCCTTCCTCACCTCATCAGGGTATCAATTTCCTGATGCACAAATTCTGTAGTCAGACCCTGGGGATCTAATCCTCTGAGTCAGTTGTCACAACTAATTTATTCCCACAATTTCACTTTTAATCCATTGTCTCAGCAGCCAAACAGTGCAACTTGAGCCTAGTTTGCACTGAGTGGCTGTTAAGGAGTAAATGCTGGTTTGGGTAATTCACTCAGAATCACTGCTGTGGGGGCAGAGCTGATGAGGGACAGGCTCTTTTGGGTTTCCAGCAGGAGAAAAGGGGGTCTGGAAAGCAGGAAGCAGGGCTGTGGCCATTACCAGCAGTTATCTGGTAATGCTGTTTATGCAGCCTGATTAATTGTGAAATTTTGGACAGTGACATTTTGAGACTGTATTGACCTTTGGTATCTAAAATATATACCTGAGCTAAATGTTTAGGTGCCTTTGGTGATCAATGGACGAAACAGGCAAAACTAGATCAAAACTTGCAAAATATCCAAGACCTGTTGGATGAATCCTACTTTCTTTAGCTGTCAGCAGTAGAGAGTCCACCTTTGGTTAGAAGATAAAAAGCCCATCCTCGCTGTGAAATAGCCCATGTCCCTTTATCTCTGTAAAGATGCCAGAGAATGAATGTTCTGTTCCCTGGACTTTCGGTGTAGCTGTTGTGCATGAATGGTCATCTGACCATCTTTGAGTGATTACTCAACCATTTAAAAGAACAGTTTAATGGAAAATGAGATGCTCTGACGAAGAATATCCTTAGGTTAGAGAGCTGACATAAACTGAACAGGCAGCCCAGCTCAGGCTCACCAAGTTGTTCCAACCCCATTTGACCCCAGAGGGTTGTTAAACTTGGGGTCAGGAGAGCTGGGGCTCAGGGTTGGTAACCAAACCTAATGCAAGGTTAAGTGGGGTGTCAAAACCAGGAGTCCAGTGCACAGTAACAGGTTGTTACTTGTACATGCACAGGAGGCACATAGACTTCAGCCCTATTTTCACTAGTTTGCCTAACTGAAACAGGCTGAAATTGCCTAACATCAGGCTGAAATTTTTCTTAGTTTCTGAACACTTTACCTTCTGCCATTTCTCACCCCCACCTTGCTTCCCTGTCCTTCTCTTTCCCAGGGCCACTGGTTCCTTTCCCTGGTACAGAAAGGTCACGGAGGGGCTGAACGGATAGAAATTATCTCAGGTTCTCTGGTCTGTTCAGTCCTTTTGTGGTTTACAAATGTGTTCAATGAGGTTTCTCAAGGAACATGTAAGCTGACATTTTGAAACCCACCAAAGCCAGGTTTCTGCTGAAGTTCAGGCAGACCCCTGCCTACACCACCCCGCCCCTACCCAGACCCTGCAATAGGTTGGACATCTCCCTGCGAGTTGCCTGCTCCCCAGCACAGATAGTTTGCAGAGGGTAACTGTGGGATCCCGGTTGTGTATGTCTCACCCTCCTGCAGTCCCCGCTGCCTGACACAGGCCTGGCAGCCATCAGAGGAATGATTTCTAAGGCTCCTCCATTTGAGGTTGTTCCAGTTAGTGTGGACACCATTGGTATAGCTGCCAAAATTCAGCAGACACGAGAAAACAGCACCAACTGCCTTAAATGTCATGGGAGACAAACCCATAGGATGATTTTTCATTTCATCTTTATTCTATCTTTCGTATTGCCCTCACCAAAGCTGGTGGAAACTGCAGGCATTCTGCACATTTTAAAACTAGGTAACTTTATTTTAGCCTATAGACACACAGGCTGGATGATATGCCTTTACATTCTGAGTTACTCTAAAGTCTTTTGTATTCAATGAAAATGTTTTAGTTGACTTTTTTTGAAAAGGCAGTTTGCAAAAGACTAAGCAATGTATAAAAACTGTGAAGAAGTTAGAACCATAATATCAATGTATAAATACTTTTCCCAGCACGGTTTTTTTTTGGTTTTGAAAAATTATCTAGTGTTTCATTGGTATTTAATAAGCTCAAGTGGAGGGACTTCTCTCCGTTTTGAGAAACAGCCTAGTAGATGTCAGCTTCAGGCAAATTTCTCCTGATATTTCTCTTGGATTTTTTGCCACTTTCTTTATACCCCCTCTTTAAACGATTCTGTCTTCTTCATTGTCCCCTTGGCATTTCTTTTTTGTTCTGTTTCTCTGAATTCCCTCTGGTTTCTTGAACTTTTCTGTTCATTTCATCCATAAAATGGATACCACTGAAAGCCGTGGGCCACAGGGGTGTTTTCCAGCATCACACAGAAAACATCTGCCCTGCCCCTGCCAAGCTGCTCAGACACAGTTCTAAATTATCCTGTCCATTTTTGTTGCTGCTTGTTATCATGTCAGATTCTAGTTCCTTAAGTGGGGACAGCTAGGATGGGCTTCTTATTTTCTAACTAAAGGTGGACTCTCTGCAGGTGAAAGTTACAGCAAGTAGGATTCATCCAACAGGTCTTGGACATTTGCAGTGTACACTTTTAATCTGATCTAATTTTGCCTGTTTCCTCCGTTGACCATCAAAGGCACCTGTATATTTAGCTCAAGCATATGTTTTAGATACCAAAAGTTAATACAGTTAATAATCTGTTGACAATTTCCATGCTTCCCCTTTGGCCGGGATAGCTCCATTTTGGCTATCATTTCCCCCGGCTGTATGTTTACGTGATGCATGTCTCCTTCATCTGCTGGAGCTGAACCAGTGTGGTACCTGCAGCACCAACACTGGGAAAAATCCTTCTCTGCCTCAGTTCAGATGCTTTCTCCTCTTCCCTTTCCTTTCCTGCGTTGCTTCACAGCTCTTCTCTACTCCTGACTTGGAAATCTGTTACCTCTTTCTTCATCCATGGCAAAAAGGGGAAAGAGAATTGATTAGCTCAGTTGGTTGAAGTTTGATTCCTCTAAATTACAGAGGGGAAAACAGTGTTTGTTTTGTTTGAAAAGCTAGTGCCTGGTTAAAAATCGTCCCTCGACAGCCTGAGTGGGATTCAGTTGACCGTAGTCCTCCACATCAGTGCTTGCTGTCTAATGTCCCGCTATGGTCAAGGGAGAAAAGTGGGCAATTCTCCTAATCCTAAAGGAAATATCTAAAACAGATGATGAAGGGCCCCTAGTATAACTAGTGTTGATATCTGAAGTTAAGTGAGATCATCTCACTGCAGCTGTCTTTAACCATCTTATAGAGAGGTTGCATTCTAGAGGAAAATGTTTTAAATAGTAACTTCAGCAGCATTTCACCAGATATAAATTCATTCTCACTGTTTACCCTCTTGCTCATTGTTTGAATTTCTCTCAGACTAGACAAGCAGTTTCATTTTGCCTACAGTAAATCTCCCTTTGCAGCTCTGGTGCATGCTGCCATCCAGAAGATGTTGCTGCTTTTCCTCCCTGCCCATAAGGTTCTTTTCCTTCACCTTCTCTCTGAACTTTATGCAGACCAAATCAGAGTGCTGTCTGCTTTGGATTCACCATCCATGGCTCCTACAAGAATGGTATTTTGAGGCAAAGTTCACTCAAAATGTAAGATTCAGAAATTCGTATGGAAATTGTCAAAACAGTATGGGGCTCCTGCCTGCAGGACAGAGCCTAAATGCCCATGTTATATCGGAGCCTTTCAGTCAAGTGTTTCTCCTGCATAACGATGCTTGCTGAAAAGGGCATGAGAGTCACTAGAGGAAAGGAAGAAACTGAACCAAGTTCTGTCCTGGTGGAGTATGAAGAAGCCCCACTGATTTTGTATGTTTTTAATAGGGTTTACCTGAATGCTGCTGGCAGGAATGTGTTCCTCAGGGTGACTGAGTAAAATCAGGTTGAACTCTCACTTATTTAGCTGAAGAGACAGTAGGAATAAACTGGTACTGATGGCAGGGGAAAGAAAATACAGACAAACATGGATTATACTTTTGCCTTAAAATTTGAAGCTGGGCACTTCGCACTTGCCTTTCTATTACTTGGAGTCCCCTATAATTAATCTGCTGTCAGAAGAATTCATTTTGTTGTTGCTAGGCATGAAAAGCATCTACAGGGAGCTACTAAAGTAGCACCTGTGTTGCTGGCAAAGACTGGAGCCAGCAAGAAATACATTTTCCAGCTCAGCTACTGACTTGTTGAGTACCCATGGGAAAATGGAGCTGAAGAGGGGTGAAGTAGGGATAAAACACATTTGCAAAGCACTTGAAGCTGTCTAAATGCTAATTGTAGGTTGCTGCATGGGCTGTGGCTTAGGTGGCTGCCTCCTGCTTTCAGCCTGCCACCAGCCTCTGAGTGGGCATCTTGTCTCTGCTCAGGGACCAGCCGAATAGCCTCTTGCCTCCAGATGTTTTTTTCTGCCTTGAGTGTTGTGACTGGAAAAGTGGAAAACTTCTGTGCCTTTTGGACAGCAGAGCTCACCTCTTGCCAGCAGCCCATGGTGTGCATTACCTTACTGGCCCAGCATGGTGATCCTCTTCTCTAGAGGAGCCAGGGCAGTTGTTTTAACCGAAAGCTGACCAGAGAAAACAGGCTTCTCAGGGTCTGCAAGTGTCTGTATTGCTCCTGGCTCTGTTTGTAAATGGCCGTAAACACGGTAGGACATCTCTGTTTTCTAGAAGGTTTACTGTAGTTTAGAAGGGTGAGACTGGGAAGTCACATTTCAGATCCTGCTCACTGTAGTACAGACCCAGATATGGACTGTCAAATGCTGAGGTCTCTTTTACTTTACCCTGTCCTTGTGTACTTCTTGAGTATGATCCCATCCAGCCTGGATGAGGTGGTCATCTCCTCGGCTCTCCAGGGCTAGCAGGATGAACCAAAGACACTCGTGTTTGTTTCTCTCTCAAACACCCATGGAAAACTCATAGCTCATGGCAAGCCTCAGAGTTGACACTTAAGTGTCTTTTGAGCACTGAAGGCCTATCCTCCTTTTTTCAGGCAGGAATTTGGAGGAATTTGTGTGTTTGTCCAGACTGTCATATATCTGGTAGCTCCAGACACGTCCTTAGCACATATGCCAGATGACTATACTCTGCAAGGACAGCAAAGCTAACACCTGCAGTAAACATCAGACAGCCTCTGGGCATAATGTGTGAGCTGTTGGAGCTTAAATCCCCACGTCCTGAAAGCATAGGCTCACTGTGCATGCACAGACCATCTATAGGGTAGTGTAGACACATCCCCAAACCCTTGGATTTGTTGCATGTGCTCTGCAAAGGGCATATTCATGATTTCCTAACAAATGTTTGCAGTATTTAGCTGTGATGGTCTAGGGATACAGGCAGGGCAAAGATCGTAGGTAGAAATAGCATGCTGTACTAGATTAGCTGTCAGAGCTGAACAAGATCTCTGGGGCATGAGCCCTTCCTGAGGTCTGCAATAGAAGCAACAACTCTAGGTACCAGCTGACAACAACTGTTCTGTTAATTAGGTATTTACCACAACAACTGTTGCATTATTTTGGTATTTACCAATTAGATTACCTCTCACAAAGAAATAGTTGGCACCTGGAAACTATGGGAGATCTCTATGTGTGTGGGTGGGTTCCTGTCTTAAGAAGCTGTAACCAGAGCACAGCTGTGGGAGTTAGCCTGAGCTACTCCTCTTAAGGTATTGTTCTCAGATAAGGGTGCAATGAAGCATATGCTGAAATGTTTCTTGATTCGAGGGGTTCAGAATACTGGGACAGGGAGGGGAGGCTGTCTTTTGTGAGAATGAAATACCTATATTGCATAGGAGGACTGAGGACAGATGTTTATCTTTTCATTACCTGCACACTTATAAATTAAACATGCTTATTTCTAGAAACTACTGGATGGCATTTAACATCAGGAACAATAGTGTATATTATCCAGAACACAGGGACTCTTGCATTAGGATGCAGATTCCAGTAGAAATACTGCAAGTATTTGTCCGAAGCCAATATTGAGCTAAAGGACTGTGAAAATAACTAATCAGACATGTGACTGTCTCTTTTAGCTCGTGCCCATCACAAGTTTAGAGAGGACTGATGTCACTTAAGTGTCAACTCTTCTGAGTTTCCTTCTCCTTTTAAAAAGGCTTTCTTTAGATTTCTTTTTGGTGCTTTTGGTATCAGATATTGTTTACCAGCTCTAGGTACAAACTCTCTTTAAAAATGATCTGTTTACAAAATCACATCTTGGTATTTCTGTATTCTTATCAGGAGGAGAAGGGTACTGTGTATTTGCTCTACTTTATCAGCAGAACCATAAATCAGCAAAGCCATTGTTAATGCTGAATAAATATATTAACAGCACTGGTGCGCATTTCAGTTTGAAATCAGACTTTAAAGTATTCAGTTGATTGTTTTATTATTGAGACCTCAGCTCAATAGGAATAGAAATCCTTATGAAAATTTTTATATAGAGAATTCTAGGCTCAAGTTCAGTGACACGATCCTCTAATGCCTCTAACTGTACAGAGACAGTCAGCAAACACATTGCCTATCATCTCATGGAAACTGAGCGTGTACCTAATTTTCATTGTTAATTACTATTGGTAAGTTAGGTTGGATATATGGGAGGCGAGCCAGAATTCATGTATGTTAATTTTATTATCAGCTTTTGTTCTCTACTCCTGTCATTTAGAGATATCCTATCACAGGTGCACCTTGTTTCATGAAGAAGAGGTAAGGAATGAATTAATAAAGTATCATTTCTCTTTACACAGGTCACCTTTACCTTCAGCGATGCCACAGGTACCTGATTTTCCTACCAGAGTTAAGGTCTCTCTAACCTCCTTTAAAGGGTGTTGTAACGGTAGTCGTCCTTTTATCCACTGATCACTTGGAAATAGTCTTTTTAGGAAACTCCTTATATTAGGATCATTCATTTTGATTATTCAAATAATTGCCTAAACAAATAAATGGATTATCTAGATTGCGTTTCATTGCATACTTGTGTCTCACGTCCTTATAAACAAATCTGCTTTGACAGAAGAGAAGTCAGGAGGCTATTTTTAACACATCTACGCAATTGACTCCCCATGGTAGCTTAGGGGTTCTATTTATTTATTTATTTATCTTTTGAGCAGCCAGGCTGCATCTAAATGGTGAGAACTGGGAGTGCTTCTCCATTTATGTATGATACATATGCTGGTGATATCCTGGCTTCACCTCAAGATGATACTCAAATATATCCCTTCTTTCTTTTCCTCTTAAGATTATTTTGTAAGAGAAAGGCCTTTTCTCTGTCTGTACAAAGGGAATTACCCTCACAATAGCTTTTGAGAGAAGGCCCTAATCTTCTACAGCCAAGAAATAAATATTAGTATTGAATAACAATGCTTATAATTATGTATTAGCATGATGTATTTTATTGTATTTTGGTGATTGTTTTTATTTTGAAAAATTGAAGTATTGTTAAACCAAGTTGATTATTTCATAGTTTTTAGTCTAATTCTCCATCACGTAAGAATGACACTGAGTTAATCCCAGCTAGTATTCTGCATAAGCCATGGAAGTTAAGATCCTCAGGATCTTCTAAAATTAACAGAATGATGTTGTTTACTCTCTCCACAGACCTATGCTGCTGTTTATTTGGATAGAAGAGAGAGGCCCAGAATGTCTAAGGACAAAAGAGGTCTAAAACCAAGGCAGTTGCTTTTACCTGGAAGCTTCTGTAGGTTTGCAAATGTCATATACTTGTACGAAATGAAGAACAAAGCTTGCAGAAAGAGCTATTTATAATAAAGGATTTGCAAACCTTATAGGCAATTATAGAAACGAATACAAATAGGAAATGTATATACACATGTAAGCAGCTACTCTCCAGCCATGTAAATAGCTATTGAAAGAATGTAAACAAAAGTAGAAGTGATATTTCAGTCATGGTTTTGACTCACCTGTGTTGAATGAATAAGCATTTCAGTTGGATGGAAATAAATACCATAATTCATACTTACTGTGTGCCCAGACTTGCACACTTTTCCTCTCCTCTCCTCTCTTCTCCTCTCCTCTCCTCTTATTGGAGCTGGTAAAGATTATAATTTTAGCTTGTGGAAAAACCTTGACACTTTCAAGTTTGTCTTAATTCACAATCATACAAAAAAAAATCACTTACCAGTTCCGCACAGAATGAGAAAAATGATTCAGAACCATTTAATTGTTTCATTCAGATAACATCAAGATATTATAATGTAAAATATGTTATATAATTGTAACATAATAGAATGGTTGTGTGCATATTTTATGTAGCTAAGCAAAGTGAATCAACACAACACAAACTTGATTTTGATAATATTTGAAACAATATGCTCTAACATCAAAAAGTAATGGAAAATTGAAATTATTCAAATTCATTTACATGTTTTTTGCCATCAGATGTTTTTAATTGACATATTCCTTCCTCCATTGTTTTTATTCTAGTTAAATTGTCTTTTTTAATGTAAATTTTGACCAGTGCTCTCTCTGAAAACAAACTCATTATTGACTAGTGGAGTGAATTGCTGTGAAAGCCACATAAGAAATATTCAGTAATTTTCTTTGTAATCCTTTGTCATTGACCATATGTAAAGGGTAATTTAAGTAATCTCTGTAGACTTATTCCCATGTACTAAGATTCCATTCTTCTTTCCAGGAATTTTCTAAATAGAAATCTGTATGRCTGAGCTATGGCTAATGATGTGCAAGAAACAAGTCTTCGGAGACCCTGGGACTCACATGTGAACTGGACAGCACACGTGCAGCATGTCCATCCTTGCAGCAAAGCTGTACTGCACACAACTTGGGTACAATAAATGCAACATTTCTGAAAATTGCTCGGAGGCACTTATCGCATCAGACATCCATGAAGCAAATCGGATGCCTTCATGTAGGTGCCTAGGACCATTTCACATGGTCCAGCATGTGAGACATTCAAAAGGGCTCGTGGATGTAGCGTAGGACACATGGGAGATTTTTGTCCATCTGGAGAATCAACTGGAGGACATATGGGATACTCCAGGGTATCTAAAATGGCAGTAGACACCTATAGTTGATGACAGGAAACATTCCCTTCAAGAACATCAGGATTATATATATATCTATACGTGTGTTTATATACGTATATATAGGATTTAAATACATATAGGTTTTAAAATCTACTTTGACAAAATTTCTGGGCAAAAAGAAGGGATAATGTCTGGGGAAAGGACGACATATGGTTCTAAAGGATATGGTTTTATATGCTCTGGAAATTATATGAGTTGTTCTTTCTGTGTTTTTTTTCTCCAGATGACAAAAATTTCAGCAGGAATAGCAGATCTTTCTAGTTTCATAAGATGTAAGATGGCAGAACGCCTTCAATGGGAACTCTTGAGATACCTCCATAATTTTAAGTGAGACGCTCTGGAACAGACAGATGGTTTCAGCACTGTCTAAACACAAATCTTGTTTGGGCTTGGCTTCAAACTTTTGGCTTCAAATTGAGATCTGGATCAAAACCCCAAGTCCTTGTGCTTTATGCTACCTCTGCTTCTAGTGATGATGGTTCATAGCATACCAGACTAAACATCAGGTTAAAGCATTACGTTGCTTGTTGTCTCCATAATATGACTTATTTCAAAGTCTTAATGCATTCTGGGTCGTCTAAATCTGTGTTACTGTCTCCAACTGATGCAAGTGCCTTGGATGGCTGTTGCGGTAGAATATGTAGGGTGTTACCCAAGTCTGCTGCCAGTAAGTGCCTGAGGAAATTTGCATTAGAATGGCTTGCCATGAAAGGCACTAAAGCGTCACGGCAATTTGTTACTGGAATAGTTCAGTACTGAATCAAGACAGTAACAGATATTGTCTGTGATATGCGAGCAACTGAGAAAAATCTGATAGCACTTGTCATTTTTTTACAGTGTTGAGGTTCCGTGCTCACACCATTATTTTGAGTTAATGCCTGCACTGTCTGCTAAGGTACAGTGGTATAAAGGTGCCATCACACTTTGTCAGAAAATACCCGTGTGCATTATTATGCATTTGGCTCACTCTCTAAACCCTTTTTAGCCAGGAATAATATAAAAAAAGCAAGTAGCTAAAGATTCCATAGAGCTTGGCAGGTTCATGTGTGGAAGGAATGCTGTAGAAGTCCAAAATTCAAAAGGATTTCTCTGAAGATTGCCAAAAGAGAAAGTTTTAAAGCACCATTACTTGCTAAACAGGAGCTTTGCCGTAAGAGCCATGATGAGATCTTTTCAGCTGCCAAAACTGCTTCAAGGTGTTGGAGCCTTTTTGTTCACAGAGTACCTATACTATACTTACGTGTCATCTGTAGAAACTGGGACGTGGAGATTAAAAGGCTACAAAGGAGGGATTTGTCATGTTGTTTGTCAGAGCTTTGGATCCAAATTAATTCCTGACATGAATGGCTGTATGAAACAGAAATTTGGTTTCAGAAATTTGGCAACCTAAAATTCAAATATTAAATTCATTTTAATTTACAGGTTGGCCGTCATTGAGACAGTAGATCTCATCTTGCCTCTTCATTTTAAAGTCCTGGGATTGCAGCAGCTGAGTGCATAGGRAGAAGCACTGTTCTGGGGCTGTTTCTTGCCTGGATTGCTGGCAGCTTTGGTGATGGGCAGGTGGATTGCATATATCATTTACTTATTATGGGAATTCTACATGCAGTAATTTGTAGAAAGTGACTTCTTTTGCAGAGCTGGAGTGGTTTCAGTAAACTCCTGCTGAAGAATGGGTAGTGCTCGCCATTTCTGCCTGGTTTCCCGGTAGCTCACTAAGAGCACTGTTGGAGACTCTATGGCAGGTTGTCCAGAAGCTGAAGAAGCATTAATGATCTGGATTTTAAGTGGGTGTTTTAGTACCTGCAGATATCCAGCCGAAAAAATGCCATCCTTGTAGTACCATGGAAGCTCTAGGCTCAGAGTTTCTGACTTCAGCATCTTTGGAAATTTGTAGAGGTCTTTCGACTTCCAGGCTCCCCAGTGCGTGGTGGAAGATTCCTGGACTGCCTGTATCTCCATAGGCATAGCTTCTTGGACGAATGATCTGTCTCATTTAAGAGAAGAAAAAGTAAAAACATTTTGCTTTTTTATTTCTTCGGATTTGTTTCTCCCCAAGATTGCTGTTCAGCAGGAAATTTCAAAATTTCTAAGTTTTGTTCTAGTAAATAACTTGAGAAGTGAGCTGCAAAAGTTACTGACTGTTACTGGGATCTGAGCTGTAATGTTGCCAGACCTAAGGTTTTCAGCAGTTTCTGTTACTTGCTTTAGGCTGTTCAAAGTTGCAAGGCAGGTGAGGTGGAGAACTGTGGAATTACTGAATTTAGAAAGTTACAGAAGAGACCTCTACTGAATGGCAGATGTTTTTCTTATGCCAGCAGAGGCATCTGTGAAATACTCCTACTGGTTTTAGCGTATGTTCTCTCAGCTTATAGATTTTGCACACCCTTACACCTAAACAGGTCCTCTGAGCTCATTTATTCCTCTGAGTTTGAAGGTGGGTTACCTAATGCGGTCTGTAGCTCTGCTGGCTGCTTCTTGTCTGACTATGGACAGCTAGTTTAAAGCCAGGAAATGCAAAACATCTTTGGTTTCACTGAGAGCACTCAACATCTCATGATAAGATAATAGAACTGCAGCAGCAGCAAACTTGGCTGAGGCAACCTGACATCTGTAGTAACTATTTCTGAGAACTCCTGGAGGTTGAGGAAGCTCTGACAGATGAACCGATATGGTGTCTACCTTCAAAAAAGCAGGCAAGCCAGTTTAACTGTGTTGTTGGCAATAAGCAATAAACAGAACATTATCATGACTTTAGGAAGATCTCTGACACTGTCATATCATATTGTCTTAATAGTATCATAAAGAAACTAAGGAAATCTGAATTAGCTGAAACTACTATAAAGCGAAAGCAAAACTCCAGAGCGTGCCATGTGAGAGAAAGCTTATCAGTCCTTCATTGTCACACCAGGGGATTGTGCAGAGTTAAGTTCTTCAGTRGTTTGATACTGTTCAGTATTTTCATTGATGACTTGAATGAAAGACTAAGAATATACTTTGCAGGTACAGAAGTCACACTGAAGGATAGAATTAGAAATCCAAACTACCTTGACAAACTAGGGAAAAGTCCCAGCATATATATGATGAAGCTGAATGTAAAAATTGCAGTGCTTCTAAAACTTAAAGAAATTGTTCCATATTTTGGTAGGAATATTCATTTGAATAAATGCAAGATGGAGCAAGATGTTGGACTGAATAAAGGCAAGATGGGGAAAACTGATGTAGAAAATTACCTCGGGATCTAGTAACTTATGTACTGAACATGAATCAAAATTCCAAAGCACTTTGCACTTACCTTCATATGAATATATGGAATTTTTAGATTAATTATATACTAATTATATAAATAAACTATTTAAAATATTATGAAAAATAATTGAAAAGAAGGGGAAGGATATGTAAACCACTAAGCAAAAAGCGTGGAAAACATTAAACTTTGTTAACCTCCCAGCAGCTTCTGGTCCATACAGGTTCTATATCCACCATGTAGAGAAAACAGCAAAGAAAACAGAATAAGGGCACTGTCTTAAGCTACCACTGCTCTTCCAGTGTCATTAAGACACCAGGTATTCACCTGATGGAAAAATAGAGATTCCTGCATTTTATTTCTATTGTAGGTTCTTTGCAAGAGTTTTTATGTCTTCTTCAGTTTGTAATTCAGAGAGGCAACCATACAATTTGAGCTCTTCTGAGGTTCTGAGTATTTGAACTCAAAGAACCCACAGAATACATATCTAAAGAATATATTAAGTGACTGAATACCCATAGAGATTCTCTACCCTATTAGAAGGATAAATTTCCTATTCCAGTTAATCACTCCTATCTTCCAGCATAGTTTCCATCTACTGCTTCTTAAACCTCACAATAAATTAATGTTTGATAGTATCRGTATTTCACTATTCTTTTCCATGGGCAGTTCTTTTCTTCTAAGTGATCCTTCTGAAATGACACTGCAACCAGGACATTCCCACCCTGTGTGTACTATGGATAGAGTTTTTGCTGTTTTCTCAACATGGAATTACTTGTTCCAGTGCGTTTGGATACTTTAGGCTGGGTATACCTGTGTACATTGCAGATCTTGTTACTTTAAAAAAGCATTTCTGAATATTGCAGAAAATACTCTATTATGTCTTTAAGCTTTATTATGAGTATCTCCTTCATGTGGTTAAAGACTGATTACTTTTGGATGCAGTATAGTAAATTTTTTTTGCTTTAAGAGCTGAGCTTGAAACCACTGGAAAATGCAATGCAAATGTTTCTAAATTTGTAACGAAAAAGAAAGGTTATAGTTTTGCTGAGTTGTTATGATTTTAAACCCTTATTTAGCATCTCTGCCAAGACATGTATACTAGAAGTCAACTGTAATTCCCAAAGGAAAGTTGATTTCCCAAGGTTGTCACAAACATTTATATTTATGAAGGGAAATGTGCAAAGACCAAAGTTTTCCACAAAGTGAGAATTAAATCTATACATTTCAAACTTTTTGTGTGATTGTATTGACATTCTGTTTCACGTTATGAGGAGGATTAAGAATATTTGTTTTGGAAAATTGCCTCCAAGGACTTTATTTTTGTGAAAGCAGAGGCATTGTTGGGGTTGAATCAGCATCCTCTACTGGTTGAAGAGTCGGGGTAATATTACATGAGTCATTCAAGATGAATTGCTGTGGTTTTAGATAGGAACTCTTGGTTGTTATTGTTAAGAAACTATACTTGCATCCATCACGCTTTGAAAGTAATTGCTTACTTTAAGTAGCTATTAATGCTAATTACATTGCAGGAGCTAACGTGACAGGCTATTTGTTATCCTTGAAGGTATGAAGTAGAAAGTTCAATATGTCAGCTGGTAGCATTTTTCTGAAGTACTTGACAAAGCCACCAATTCCCGATTTGTCTTCATAATTCTGCAGCTGACTTAGATAGCATTTTATGTCTTAGTATTTTGACCTAACCTTTGGTGGATGAAGCCTGTTAGAGTGGCAGGTAATGAACAGTGGATAGAGCATTTTCATAGAAGGACTGTATTATGCAACTCCTTTATTATGTTTGATTGTCAGTAAGTTTTGGTTTGTTTTGTTCTCACTTTTATAGACACAGGAGCTCTCAAGTGCTGTAGGAAAAGATCCATACTCTGTAGTCCTGTTCCAGAAACTGAAAGCAAAATTCCATAAAGGGATTGGGCAGGCTCCACAATTTTCCTATTTTCAGCAAGGCTTTTATATAGAAAAATGCTTAGTGTGAAGGTTTATGATCACTGACCTTGTACATTCCGTGGAATGAAATAGTGGTTCCTTTTTCTCCTTCCTCTTCAAGGCTAACTTGCTAAGTGTAGTTATGCATATATTTGCATATATGATTTAAAGCCAGTCACAGTGTGTCTTAGCAGGACTGACTTGGAGATTGGTGTTTCAGACCATATGGGATTCTTTATTGCCCTGAACTCCAGAGGCTGACATGTGCTCTACACGCAACTCGAACAGATGGCCCTTCTAGATGCAAGGTTCTCATACAAATATGCCAGACATAGGAGAGAGATTTAAGAACATAATATTAGTAATGCCAGTGTGAATATTATCTGTGACTCTCAAAGTGATGCTAGGAAATAATCAGTATATGAAAAAGCTAAGGTAGTCCATAAAAGTGAAGGCAATCCAAGTTAACTGACTTCTCCAGTTCTATAAATATCAGAGAGATTCAAAGTCTTATTAAGGAGATTAAAGGCCTTGTGGGAAATAAACATGGCTCTAAAGCCTGGATGCATTCCTTCTTGGCAACTAATGTCATTACTGATGGCAAAGTTTCAAAGCCCTCTGATGGCAGAGGTATATGACTCTGTACTGCAGATCATCTGAAACACAGGATGGAAAAAAAGAGATTCGAAGAATAAATTTCCACAATGATTCTATTTGCATCTGCAGAAACATGTTTATTTTTCTTATTTATTCAATGGAACATGTGTATATATTTACACATATTTACATAAAAAACCTCATCTTAAAATGCTTCTTTATTAAAATAGCTTGGAATGAATAATGCAGTTTCGAACTCTTAAGTTTAAACAACCAATGCAGGGTGGTTCAGCTGGAAAAAATACATGTAGTTCATCTGATCTAAAACAAAGTAAATGCCCTAAGACCACAGACTGCTTGCTGCAACATATGTCATATCATTACTGTAGTAGCAGTCGATTGAGTGCAGTTGATCCATTAAAGTTTGAAACAGTGGGTTCGCTTCTGCAATTGTACAAAGACTTTTTTTGCCTGAAAAAGCAATTGGTTATGGAATTGGTTATTGGTTTTGGTGCACATATAAAGCATTTTATCTTCCCCCCAAAATCTTATAGCAGCTCATTTCATTGTATGGTAAGCATAATTCTATGCTCCTTGCACTCTTCTGTGCTGTCCAGCTGACTCAGGTGAAATGTGAAAACGTCAGTGTCATGAAAGATCCTTTACTTGTGTTATATACCCTTTAAAGCATTATATCTCTACCAAGTACCCTCCATAAACCAAGTCTACACAGACCAAAAAATGAATTTAAAAAAAGCAAACCAGAACTCACCCTTGTTGTGCAAACACTTCAAGTGCCCCTGAAACACGCCTTGGGCTAAGAAATGCAAGGGCAGCTCTTCATATAAATTCCCCGAAACCAAGCAGAACCACTGAACCTGATGGCCTTTGAAATGTCTGTACCAAAATCAAAGCTGGTGTATTGGTGCTGTCTACCGCAAGTGGTGAACTGTGAAAATGCTCAAGAGGTTCACACTGTATCCCATCAATTAAAAAGTAAAAGCTACAGAAGCCATGCATTTGTGGTGCAAAGCTAAGGGATTTGCCATGCTCTGGGGTACTGCAAAGGGAGTTGGTGTGCAGTGTCTGTTAATGATGAACATGGGAAAGTGTCCCAACAAGCATGCTATGAGAAGTGTTGAAGAAGGGATTGAACATCCAGCAGCTATTGCTTTTTTAGGTATTAATATGTCATGCATCGTTTCCTTATATTTCATGTCATGACATATTCTACTAAGTTATTTTAGGATATAGGCTGTGACTGCAGCTGGCACCGTATGTCATGTTATATCACATCAGGTGGCAGCATAAGGTAAATGCTTGGTTTGAGCTTTTTGTTTTTTTCAGCAAATTGAACAGTTAGGGCCATTCAGGTGAATGAAGGGAAGAGGGTAAGAAATGAACAAACCACCTTGGGCTTACTGAAAGGGTGGAAAACTCAACAGCCTTTGAGGGTTGGATGCCCCCCAGGGCGTCCTTGCCACACCCCAGCACTCTCACCATGTCCCCGTGGAGCCCTTGGCTTTGTCCCAGTACGAGTGTAACTGCCTCTCTCCCAGGCTCAAGCCTGGTTTCCTTTTCCTGGGAGCCCTCTTTCATAGAATCATAGAATCATAGAATCATTTTCTTTGGAAAAGAAAAGTCAGGTGGTGTTTTGAGCTTTGGAGGCTGAAAACTCAACACAGTCCCTTCCTCTACCCCACTGCCAGGCACTACAATTAATTTGGAAGGGTTCAGCAGTTTTTGGCACCCATGTCTGTGGGCTTGAGCTTGCTCAGAAGCCTGGGGCAGGCAGCCATCCCTCACCCGATCCTGGTTAGGGAACTGCAAAGGGGTGAACTTGGACTTATGCTCCCTGATACCAGGGTATTATCCCTGATTTTGTCTGGAGATGACCTAATGACTAATAAGGCACGAAGTGGAAGGTAGATTTGGGACTGCACTTCTGCCCCTTCACAGGTCAGGCTCCCTCTTACCTGAATACTTTGTTCTCCCTGACTTTTGCATTCCTATCTACACAGCTGCCTACTTGCAGGGGCTGCATGAGCAAATACATCTTCTCTTTTCACTTCTCCTCTTGAGAAATGATATTCAGATCAAATGATATTCAGATCAAACAACTAACTTTCCAGTCCTAGCCGAGAGAGAAAACTGGAATATTCCTGCAATCCCTCTGCCCCTTCCTTTTTGCCCAGAGGTCTCGTCTTTTTTTCAGACTGCGGCAAACCTTTGGGAAGGCTCCAGCTCTTAATGTTTACCAAAGACCAAAACAGCAATCTGAGAATGATGCACCAGGGTTGGCATCGCTGCGTCTTAGCTGTTCATGGTGAACTCAGTGGTGCATCCTCCTGCCTTTTTCCCCTTCTGCAGCCCTGATGTGTCAGACCTGGCTGAAGCGAGAACTGTCAGACTGTTCTGGCTGATGAGTTTCTGTTCATGCAAAACAGCTGAAGGAGAGACAGCCCCTGAGCAAATGGTTTGCTTTACTAATTCTCTGATAAAACATGCTCTGGGTTTCAGCTGCAGTTAAACGCTTCTAGCAAGACTCCTCAACTCATGCACTTTTTAGCATATGTATCTCCATGTAGGTCTCTGGAGATGAGGCACAAGGAATGTCACTGACTTTATCATCCTTGGCGTATGTGAGATGTTTTGCTTGCGGACGATGACGTGGATCTGCCAATGGCTCCCCAGACACAAGCAAAAGACCTTTTCTTTCCAAGCTGCTAGGAGTCACAACTCTCAGTGCTGACATTTTCATTCTGATGTATTCAGGGGCTATGAATAAATGTAGGCTGGAAATCAGAAGCAATGATGGCCTGTAACAGCCTTCGAGTAAGAATGATGGGAGCGAGCTAATTACTTTTTAGATGGACCAGAGCAGGAAAAGGATTGGATGGTGTGGGTGCCTGTGATGGCTGAGGGTTTTGTCACTGTGACCCATGTGTTTCCTTCCAGTGCTGTGTTTTCTGCTTAGAGGAGAAAACAGATTGCCTTTCATTCCCATTTTTCAAACTATTAGTGCCTTAGGAGCACTCAGTGCAAGTTTAAGTTGTTGGATGCTAACATCCTCCCATCCTTAGCTCTCACCTAAGTGTGCTGATGCTTCATAGTTAGCTTAAACCGCCCAGTTAGGCTCAGATGCCACTTCCATTTATATTGGCTAAGTCACTCTCAAGAGCTAATGGTCCACTAATACTGTCCTACAATTCCCTCTGTGAGTCCAGAAAGACAAATAAGTTCCCTAACCATCCTCAGTGAAAAGATCAGAGTAGCTCAGCATAATGTAGCATCAAGAACCACAGGAGATGTCCGTAGACCTAAAAATATAACATGAATAAGCAGAGTACCAGTGAAGGCCCATTAAATTGATTGTGACTTTGTGGTGTGATTAAAATCGCTTGGACAAGGGTAATCCATGTGTGCTGATGCAAGATAACTATTCCTGTGAGTTAATGGTGTGTTAAAGAACATGCAACATTTTTGTCTTCTAAGAACATAGGAACATTTCGTTCAGACAAAGGGGCTGTCTTGTCCTGTGCTCTGTCTTTGACAGCAACCAGCAGTGATTATATAGGACAAGGATAAAGAGGGACCCTGGGCTTGCCCCAGGGGTAAAACCGCTAGTTGTACTGTAGGAAGCATGGCCATCTCTGATGAAGAAATATCTCTGGGTGAGCCAAGGAGAGAAACAGCTGAGCTGAGTTCCAGCAACAAAATTGAGACTTTATTCAAGTTAATGGAAAATATGGATTTCTGTGGGGCTGGGATTTCAAAACAAATTTTTACCCTTTGAATTTTTCACAGCAGACATGTCTATTTCTATTAAATATCTCAGAATCAAAAGCTACTTATTTTTATCCCTCTAGGCTCTGCTCTCCTGTCAAGAAAATCACCAGTGCCAGTGGTGCCAGGACTCTAAAGGTCTATAGGCTCAGGCTGTCTGTATATAAAAACAGCCTGCTTTTATTGCAGTCCGAGACTGCAAGTGCCATTCGTTTAGCTGATGAACTGATGCTGATCTCCGGGACAAATGTTGAAATATAGCTTCATGTGTATGCACTTAAACCTGAAGACAACAAGGGTTCAATGATGCCTGCTTGTATACAAATGCCCAAGTATTGGGGCACTGTATGAACCCTGGCTCTCAGGAAGAACTGGGGAAGTTGGGTCTCTGGTGGGCATGGACCATTTCTGTGAGACCAGGAGGAGGTGGTGAGACTGTGAGACAAAGTTCCAGTCTGCTGCAGCAACTAGTATGGAAACAAGGACAAACAGTGCTGGAACCTACCAAGCTCTGCTTCCCTTGTTTTAACTGTTTTTTACTGGGGGTGGCAGATCCAGAAATCCTACTAGGTGTTTCAAGGCACAACTTGAGACAAAACTGAAAACCAGTCATTCTCGTGCTTTGCTTTACTGTTTGTTTTGCCATGGCAGCTGTGCCAAACCTGGTTCCTGACAGTCAGTTTGCCTGGGAATGTCTCCTACTGTTTTCAGGATCCAGACTGTGAAGAGTTTCCAGTAAACCCTTTAGCAAATGTTGAGGTGCTTTGTTTAATGTAAGCAATGTTATATTCAATGGCTTCATGAACTGCTTTCCATTTTATCATTTTGCCTGGATTAACATTTGTAATGAAGTTGGTGGCTTCAATTTCTTCTGAAATGGATGCTTATCTGCACCACCTAACTCTAGCCCTAGATCAGAATCAGGCTTTTGGCCTGATTCTGCAATGACTGAAACACACATTTAAGGTTAAAATATGCATTGGGCTTTACATATCAAAATCCTCTACAGTAGAGTGGTGATGGGCTGCATTCACAGTGCATGGGACAGCTTATTTGATGTATGTTCACATTATGGATAGGTTGTCCCATTCCACCACGCTGTACCTTTTGCAGACAGTAAAAGTGTAAGTTACTGGTAAGGATGAAAAGTCAATGGGCACATCTAAGAGATGATACATCTAACTCAGCTGACCAATGAAAGGATTCTGCAGCTCTGCAGCACAACACACATTGATAGGAAGGAACAAAAAATGTATGTTCAGTAATCCATATTAGCATCTTTATGCCCAATACCTGTAAGATCAATATTGCAGCAGGCTAAAATATGAACAAGGACAGTTTCTTTTTTATACCATTGAATACAAACTTTGTCTTTTACCATCTGTATGTCAAAACCAAATTAGCTGCTCGTGTGAAAAGGAGTGATTCAGAAGTAATTACTAGTTTTTTGCTGTTTCCCTAGTTAGATTAAGGGTACTTGGGTCTATGAGAGAGGGCAGCAGTTCTTTTATCTAGCTGTGAAAAAGGTCTTTGGATGTATTTTTTTCTTTGGGTATATCAGAACTATTGGTGCTTAATGAGGGTCATGCTTTCAGACAATGTCTTTAATAATGTTACATATCAGAGAGATCTTAAAGTAAAGTAATGGTCTTCCAGCACAAAGGCAGTCGCAGAGCTCTCATTATAATTTCCAGAGTTTTCATAGACTTCTCACGGTGCCTGTTGCTAGCATAAACAAGAAACAAGCTTGGGGTACCTCATAAACTGAAATATATAATGTGATAATTTCCTGTTGGCGTAGGCTGAGAAATTAGTTTTGCACTATTCCTTAAATAGCAAACCAAACCAAAACAAAACTCCATTTTGAAGAATAAAAAGATGAATGCCTTGTGTTAGAATAAAGGACCTTTTACCTTGTTTTGTCTTCTATGTCTTCCATAAATAAATGTTAATTATTAATACAAATAATAGAAGCATAGAATAGTTTGCGTTGGAAGGGACTTTTAAAGGTCATCTAGTCCAACCCCCCTGCCATGGGCAGGGACATCTTCAACTAGATCCGGTTGCTCATAGGCAACATTGTAGTCTAAACACTTACTTGTTTTTAAAATTGGGACTCTGAAATGGAACTGCTTGATGCACTCTGAGTCATTTTGAAACCAGAGAATGTTTCTGAATGAAGAGCATCACATTAGCCTCACATATTCACAATTCAAATCCTAGAATTGCCTAAACCTGCACTTTGGAGCCTGAAAGAGATGTTGAAACACGTGCATGTCCAGGATATCACCTAAAGTGTTAGGCAAGTGAGATGGAGTTTCAAAATTGCAGCCGGGGAGGAAATGCTGTATGGAATATGGAAACAAATGCCTGTATTTCTGAGGACCGGCCTTCAGGTTAAATGCATAGCAGCTGCCTCTAGTTTGAAGTCTAAGGAGCTGGGTTTTATACTCTGAAGCATATGGTCTTTTACAACCATTGGTTAAAACTGATGAAGAGTCTCAGGCCACTTTCAGCCCCTGAATAGTCGAATATACACACAACTGACTTCAGTGGGAATTTCATGCTTGTTCCCCAGGGAAGACTTAGAGTTGCTATTTGATATGCCTCCTGACATTTTAGGCTCTTCTTTCCTGTAGAAGCAAGAGGAGTCCCCCATCAGAGAGCATTCCCAGCCCCGGCGTGCCCCAGTGACCACTGCCTGCCAAGTTCGTTCACTGATCGCCAGGGAGCAATCCACCTTCATGGACTAGGTAGATTTAATTTTCCAAAATAAAACATTACGGATTCAGATGTGAGTAGAAGAGTCATTTATTATTGATGTCTTTTATTAAATATTTATGGGGAGCCGTAAATTTGCCTGGTATTTTAAGTATAGTATTTAGAGATTTATTTCTCTTTCCTCTCTTTTGGATTACTAACACGGATGTACTTTCATGGGCTTTGAATTAGCTATCTTGGCTCCTCGCTAGCATCAATCGCATTTCTCCAGAGAAAGCTTTGGGGTGTGATTCAACTGGATGTTTATGTCCTTTTGTAGAATGATGTGTTGTTCTGATGAGAACTAATGAGCCTCTGGATACTGCACATGTTTCTAGCTGGGCTAGGTCAGGGCTTTCTAAAGATACAGTTCCCCACATCTTCCTTTCCCAAACAAACTTGACAATAATACCAAGTAACAAAAAACAGTGCGGTAGAGAGTCTCAAATTCTTGCAAGCAGTCTCTTTTTTTCACACTATCCATTAATCTATATGTCCAGTACAGTCTGCAGAGTATGGGAGATACTCAGCTATCCAGATGGTGTCTGCTTTAGGGTGAGCTGAACTACTCTTGATTCTCCAGTTGTCTTGATTAGGTCTCCATGGACCGAAATGGGAGCTTAGACACCCAGCTCATATTTAGAAACTAGACACCGGAAGCCGAATCCCACCCAAAGTGTTCAATGTTACCTTTCAGCACTGGATTCGGTTGCCCACACATAGATGTCAGGTGCCATTTGAAATGCCGCTGRGGGTCCCACCTGGCACCTAGGGGCCACTCCAGAAAGGTGAAAGACTCTCAGAGGTCCTATTCCATATCACCCAGCCTTTGGTTTTATGGCACTAGGTACCTGCATTCAGATACCTGAATTCTGCTGTTAAATCCCATGCTGATTATGTTGCTCTAGCAGAATAGCTCCTTGAGATAGATGCTGTTCTTCAATCACTCAAGACAGAATAAATATGTACCCTATATTTGGCAACTTTTTCATAATAAAAACCTTACTACTAATTTTTCAGTTTTTTTTATGGCTTATTTTTAATAATGTATTCACTTTGAACATCTTCCTGCCCTTTTTTTTTTTTTTTTTTTTTTTTTTTTTTTTTTTTTTTTTTTGGGTGTTTTCCTTTGCTTTATCTATATTGTGGCTATTTGTTTTGTAACTAATAACAGGAATATACTTCTAAAATTAGATATAAGCTATCTTTATTTTATTTTGTAGAACTATTCATTTTTGAAATGTGTTTGGGTTTTGTGCTGATGTTATTATAGCTGTTAGCATGATGCTTTTTGTTCCACTAATAACCGCTCTCCTGCAAGATGAGCTAATTTTGCATAAATGAGTGTGTAATTACAGATTCCTTTCAAAAATAGTGAAAATCCCTTCACTTTCAAAAAATGTGTTAAATGATGTTGATTGCTTACATTTTATGCATAAAATTGAATTGAGCTATACGCATTTATTCCTTCAGGGCAGCAGAATGGACAGAAAGCTATTGCAGTTATTCAGCGATATAAGGTAACATCACAGTTCATTTCAGCCCTTGTATAGAACTGCTTAAAAGTTTTTTGGGTAAGGTTAATGTCACTTATTTCTCAGGAAATTTTCCTAAGGACATGGAGGTAAATTTTTGTTATGGCTGAATTTTATCCAGTGTCTCATGATCTGAGAGAATTCCGTGTATTGCTTCAAGATCTGAGAACTATCCTCCTAGTTATGATTTTCATACATGTCGTGGTTTAACCCCAGCCGGCAACTAAGCACCACGCAGCCGCTCGCTCACTCTCCCCCGGGTGGGATGGGGGAGAGAATCGGAAGGGTAAAAGTGAGAAAACTCGTGGGTTGAGATAAAGACAGTTTAATAGGGAAAGCAAAAGCCGCGCACGCAAGCAAAGCAAAACAAGGAATTCCTTCACTACTTCCCATGGGCAGGCAGGTGTTCAGCCATCYCCAGGAAAGCAGGGCTCCATCACGCGTAACGGTTACTTGGGAAGACAAGCGCCATCACCCCGAACGTCCCCCACTTCCTTCTTCTTCCCCCAGCCTTATATGCTGAGCATGACATCACATGGTATGGAATACCCCATTGGCCAGCTGGCCTAGCTGTCCCGGCTGTGCTCCCTCCCAGCTTCTTGTGCACCTCACAGAGCATGTGAGCTGAAAAGTCCTTGAGAAAGTAGACTACCTAGCAACAACTAAAAACATCAGCGTGTCATCAACATTCTTCTTACACTAAATCCAAAACATAGCACTATACCAACTACTAGAAAGAAAATTAATTCCACCCCAGCCAAAACCAGGACAATACACATGATTATCTTCTCTATATCTAAATGATAATTTAGGTAACTAATACAAATTTTCTTGATGGGTTGGTATTTGTTGGACTATTTTTGTTAACATATAAACCAAACCACTGCCACTGTAATGATCAGCTTTATGCATTACTTGTTGATTCACTCAATCTAAAGCTCATACTGAAGTTGCAATTTTTTCATGGGACCTGAGAAGACATTTTGAAGAACGCCAGAGCTGACACACTGCCTGGTCCAGAGATGTAAGGTTGTTAACTTCAGTCTCAAGAGGATTAATTCCCAAATACAGGAGGCACAATATCTGCTTGTGTTTGTGGATTTGCCCCTGCTTACATTAGTGGAGAAGACGTGCTAGAGTCATATTCAGCTTTCTTGCAATGCTGGTGACCATGAAAGGCTGAATTTCAAGTCCTGTGGTATTTTCTTCAAAGTTCATAGAAGAAATTTCTTCAGGAACAATTTGTCCTATACATTGGATTCAAACTCATTTCCTTTAGAAAGAACTCCAAGTTGAATAGAAGATATCTCATAATTAAAAATATTGCTACTTCTTTAATGATCTAATTAGTTTTACCTGCCAGGGTCAGCTTCATTGATTTCAATTAAACAGAAAAAGAAAAGACCTGTCAAGTGACCTACTTTTTAATGTACTCAGTAAGATCAAGGTTGGAGCAGCAAAATATTTAATGAACACAATCCCTGTTTGCTAAAAGTAAGGCTATTACTGATTTCTTATTGATCTGAAAAAGAAAGGACAAACTAGGTTAGAGGATATTTCATGTTTTGTCATTAAAAATCAATGAAACCAAGACTGACCTGCTTTCTCCCTCTTGTGTTTACACTTGAAACAGATTAGATAATTAGGGGAACAGTAATGGTCTAATTATTTAGACTGTTCTTAATTCAAATTGTAGAAATGGTTGAACTTGCCTAACAATAAATAACAAAAAGCCTTTATCTACATAACAGGATCTGGGGAAATGGTGTGCTGGGAGTCAGACTATGGCCACAGAACAGTATTATTAATTTATGTCATCACTTCACTAGTATCATGTAACATTAGGTTGAACGGGAACATCAGAGTTAAGAAAAAAAGCTTTCAGATCAGACTTCAGTAATAAGTGAAGTCTCCTCTCGTTGAAGAGGGTTAATATTGTGTGATGTACATCACAGCTTGTGAACTGGTTGTCTAAAGGCCTTCTTCAAGCTCATGAAGCAAATAGTACATATTGCTTAGCCAGATATTGCACAATGGAATATTATGGTGATGGCTATATCTATATAGTTAGATAAAAATGGTAGAAGGAGTGACCCTGGGTACTGGATCCCTATGTGACTGTTACCTCTCACCCTGCTTTGGACTACTCCAGCTGGCTCTAAGACCAAATTTATGTAGGTGTTGGCAGCGTGGCTTTGAGCTAGCCACTGCCACTTGGTCTTAGTGCTAGGGATTGCTCCTCAACCTTTTTTTAGTTGGCAGTAGGAACACGGCCAGTGGGACTTAGTTGGACCCCAGTCCTACTAACCCTTTCTCAGACATACGATGTTCTTGCTGCACTGTCACAGCAGTGCCAGTAAAGTGCTTTTGTCAGCAATGATGAATTTTGTGAATAAGGAACTTTTGGGCTAGGCTTGTAGACTAGTTAAGGAGATCAGCTCAACAGCTGTTGGGATCTGTCTGACCTTTCTGGCTTCTTTGACCTAGATGCTGTTTGCCTCAGTGATCTCAGTGCAATAATATATAATAGAGAAATGCATGTTACTCTGTGTTGGTGATTTTCTAGCCTTTAAATGCATTGTTTTCTATTTTCACCTTGAGCTTTTGTGTAAAAGTCCCCTAGCACAGTACTACCATTAGCCTTAGTCAGGAGACTTGTCTTGTCCTACATCGAAGGGCTCTGAAGGGCTGAGGGACATGACCCACTATTGTATTCCTTTCTGAAGTACAGAAACATTTTTTTTTCTAATTCATGCCTGCAACTTAAAACAAGCTTAAAACAATAATGACTCAAGCCTTCTTCTTTAGGCAGACAATCAATCAGGCTTTGAATAACTGTTGTACAGGTGAAATCTAATCTATTTTTGCTGATGTATACTATCATGTTTTCCACCATTTATATTCCCATGTGTAAAGTACCATCTTTTTCAGGCTATTCCCTTTAGGCTTTATATGTCACTTTATATGTCCCTAATGGTTTCAGAGATTTTGTTAAGTGAGTCTTATCTATGTCCACTTCAGTTCAGCTGCAAAATCCCCGAGTAATCTTTTAATAAAAATAATATTTTTTCATATAACTTCTTCAGAAGCCTGTTCAGTCAATAATTTGATTACAAAGCCTTCACACCCTTTTTGTAACATTGCCACAGCCAGGATTAGACCAACAAGTTGGTAATTGTAAGGCTGAAGTTTTTGGGTCATATATTATTGGATCAGTTTGATAAACTCAGCTTTGCAGCAGCACAACAAAGTGGTCAATGAAAGAGAACTTTCTTGTTCTATAATGAATTTTTACACCAAAATTCAAGTGACAAGACATAGCCTATTGAAGTCTCCTTATTATTACTATTATTATTATAAGCTCCATGAGCTGCTTATGTGCGTGACTGCAATGTCAGATACAAAATAGGCTAGGCAGATATCCTGCTCTGCATTTTTTTAAATGTGAGAATATAGTTAGGTTACTTTCCTAGCAGTCTTCTGGGAACTCAGTGCATCTTAAAGCCAGATGGTTAGTATCATTTGTCAGGTATCTCGAGTTTCTGCTTAAATAAATGCAAAAAGTTCCTTCACAAAGCAAAGCCTAGCATTCAAAACACACAGGCTATAGTTTCTGCACTAAGACAGATAGATAGTTATATAGCAATGGATGCTATGAATATCATGCAGGTGCAACAATACTGCTTAACTCATGGTGTATTTGTCTGTTGCAGGTGTTTGGTAACTCAGGGCTGTTTTCTACATGAAGTACTAGCAATGGAGCTGTCTCACTCCTTACATGGGAACACTGAAGAACTCACAAGGATTTTGTACAAAAGAACAGGAACAACTATTTGCAACAGAAAAGGAGCAATTAGTTGCAAATAACATGAGTGAGAATGCTAGTAATCTACTAGTAGTACAATAAAACATATGAATGGTACAATAATTGACACCGGAGAAAAACCTCTTCTGCAACTGCTGTTCTAGACATGTCCTTCTCCATTTCTTGTGAAGTGCAAAGGATGCTATGTTTATCCTCGGAAAGGAAGACTGCAGGTATTTTGAATTTTTTTACTTGCTGTTCTCCATCATGCCATTCTTCAGTTCGCTGTCTGCCTCCAGTCTGACAATGACCTAGTTCAAGACAGCAGCCTTATTCTCAAAGTGTATTTGATTTTACATTTAAAGTTCACATGCTAAGTTCCTTCTGGGACTTCAAGTCTTAAAATTAACCTCTTGTGAAAATATTTTAAGAATTCTGGGCATATTTTATTAGCAAAATAAAATTACTTTATTTATACTTCAAAAAAGCGTCTGGACGATGCTTTTAGTCATATGGTTTAGTTTTAGGTAGTCCTGTGAGGAACAGGGAGTTAGACTTGACGATTTTTATGGGTCCCTTCCGACTTGAGATATTCTGTGATTCTATGAAATGAATATTACAATACAGTTCATTTTGTGACCATACATTGTTATTTTGCTATGATTAAAATTGCTGCTCCTCTTGGGACTTCATAGGGGTCTTAAATGTATACACAGATGTACATCATACTGATTTAAGTACAAAGTAGTCATCTCATTCCCATAGAATACTTTGAAAATTCCCTCCTCAATGTTTAATATCTGTTTGGTGCCCCAAATGTGAAGTTATAGGGTCACATACTGGAATCTAGGGTGAGAATTTTAGTTGCCCTCCTCACGTGAAGAGGTAATGCGAATCAAGTGTAAAGGTAAAAAAAAAAAGAAAATAAAAAAGAAAAGAAGAAAAGAAAGAGCCTCACTTTTTTAATATATTTTTGAGAGAAAAGTCACTAAAATTACTTCACGTGTTGGTCCTTCTATGGTGCTCTGTCATCCTTCTACTGTAATGGTCCTTACTCTAGGAAGCGCAGTGTTGGAAGCAGTTCACCATGTTCACCAAAATCTACTGGTGTAGCACGAGCTAGCCTTGGCGTCCATGTTGCCATGAAGACAGACCTGTTGGGAATACTACCAAAGTAGAAACTTTGCCCTTCTTGCCCTCAACAATATGGGGGATGTGAAATGTCCCAGGGAATGCTGTGTCTGGTTAAGTGTCTGTTTTTCAGTTGTATAAACCTATTTTCAGCTGTCTAACACTGAACTCTGAAGCAGCTTACTCATCCCTTCCTCCAACCCTTCACTTGAAAAACGGAAAGAAAACCAACTCATAACCTTTTAACCCTAAAAAATAGCCTGTCGATAACACTCTGTCCTCCTGCCCCCTCTATAAAGCAGTGTGATGAGTTTACAAGCTTGCATTGCAGCTAGAAACTATATCCTATACACAAGTAGGGAAAGGCAGGTAAGGTGATTTGCCTGGAGGGCAGAGCCAGGGAGCAGTGCCAGTGAAAAATCTGATCCCGGGCAGAGTGGAGAGTAGGGTGGTGGGAGGCTGCATCTGCACAGAGGATTGTCCTGGCTGCCCCAGCAGTTGCTGCTGGGGACCCTGGCTGGAGCCAGGTCTTCAGTCCTGATCCTGGCCAGCCTGGGAAAACAGACTAGCCAGGTTTATAGTGCTCTTATGGCAAATGTATTCCTATATCTTTAGAGCAGTTCACTCATGATGTCCAAAACAGATTGGTAAAGACCTCCGTTTCCTGTTCTCACCTTTTGATGTCCCTAGCCCTGGAGGAGAATTTATCTTTATCCCCTGAACAGCTTTTCCCATCCTATCCCTGATGGGTCTAGGTCCAAACAATCCCTGACTGATGAATCCTGCACGTCGGGCTAGACAGGTGGAATGGTTTGCCTCCTGTGACCATTTCTGAAATGCCACAAATGGCACAATGCCACAAACCCAAAGTGACTGTATGAGTGACGCTGCCTGTTTGGACAGAGCACTAATGCTGCCATAAAAGAAGTCACCAGAGAGACAAATCAATCTCCCTTTGTATTTATTTGTTTTAAGAAATGTACGGTGTACAGCACTTAAAATGAACATCATGGAGGCAGAAGCTGGGAACAAAATAGTTGGGCACAGAACAGAATAAAAATAAAGCACGGATCTTGTGTTGGGTTTGATTCTCACCTACACGACAATGAAAACCACAGCATGCACAGGCGCCAGGTGCTCCAGAACTAGATGATTCATTTCAGACCTGCAGAGGTCCTTTGGCTTACCCCAACAGGCTGCATTTGTCATCATGCATCCACAGGAAGGGTGGTATCCAATGCCTCTGGTTTTTAGGGTCCTTTGGCCTCCCACTTATCTTGCCAGGAAATAGTGTGGGCTGGCTGGATGTCGTCGTTTAATCCCAGCTGGCAACTAAGCCTCACCAAGCTGCTTGCTCTCTCCCCCCTCCCAGTGGGATGGGGGAGAGGATTGGAAGAGTAAAAGTGAGAAAACTCATGGGTTGAGATAAAGACAGTTTAATAGGTAAAGCAAAAGCCCCGCGCCGCCGTTTCAGCCGCTCCAGACGCAGCGCAGCTCGAAGCGCACATGGAGCCTCCCACAGCCACCGCGGCCTGGGCAGCCCTGTGCCCTGCCATGGCCTGGAACAGCCAGGAGAGGAGCAGTAGGGGTAGTTTTGCAGAGAAGACCTATAAGTGGAGCTCAGAGGAGAAGGAGGAGTGCTCAGAGAAGGCAGGACCAGTGCAAGTCCTCACTGTCAAAGATGACCATTCCTTTGAACTGGATGAAGCTGCACTGAATCTAGAGGCTGTCAGAGATAAAGAGGTCATGGCTCTGTCCATTGCTGGAACTTTTAGAAAAGGAAAATAATTCCTGATGGACTTCATGCTGTGGTACATGTACAATAAGGAAGCAGTGGACTGGGTTGGAGATTACAAAGAACCTCTGACTGGTTTCTCCTGGAGTGGAGGATCTGAGCAAGAGATGACCGACATTCAGATATGGAGCGAGGTTTTCCTGGTGGACAAGCCCGATGGTAAAAAGGTTGCAGTGTTGCTGATGGACATGCAGGGGACCTTTGACAGCCAGTCCACCCCACAGGATTCGGCCACCGTGTTTGTCCTTAGCACAATGATCAGCTTGGTACAGGTTTATAACTTGTCCCAGAATGTGCAGGAGGATGATCTGCAGCACTTGCAGCTTTTCACCGAGTATGGCCGGCTGGCCATGGAGCAGATGTTCTTGAAACCTTTCCAGTCCCTTATATTTCTTGTTCGTGACTGGAGCTTCCCTTATGAATTTTCCTATGGATCCGACGGTGGTGCAAGATTTTTGGAGAAGCAGCTGAAGGTCTCGGGAAATCAGCAGGAAGAGCTGCAGAACATCAGAAAGCACATCCACTCCTGCTTCACCAAAATCTCCCGCTTCCTCTTACCTCACCTGGGACTGAAAGTCTCCACCAACCCTAATTTCGATGGAAAACTGAAAGAAATAGATGATGAGTTTATCAAGTACTTGAAGATTTTGATTCCTTGGCTACTTAGTCCTGAGAGACTCGATGTTAAGGAGATCAATGGAAACCATACCACCTGTCTAGGCCTTGTGGAGTATTTTAAGGCATACATAAAGACCTACCAAGGGGAAGAGTTGCCACACCCAAAGTCAATGCTGCAGGCCACAGCAGAAGCCAACAATTTAGCAGCAGTTGCCACTGCCAAAGACACCTACAGAAGGAGAATGGAAGAGGTCTGTGGTGGGAACAAGCCCTTCCTTGCACGTAGTGACCTCCAGACCAAACACATGGAGCTGAAGGAAGAGGCTGTGAAGCTATTTCGTGGGGTGAAGAAGATGAGTGGGGAGGAGTTCAGCCGTGCTATCTCCAGCAGCTAGAGAATGAGATAAATGAGGTCTACATCCAGTACTTCAAGCACAATGACAGCAAGAACATCTTCCACGCTGCCCACGCTGCCACCACACTGTTTGTAGTCACCTTCATCACGTACGTGATAGCTGGAGTGACCAGCTTCATTGGCTTCGACATCATAACCAGTCCGTGCAACATGATCATGGGCTTGATGCTTATCACACTGTGTACCTGGGCATGTATCATATCTCTGGGGAGTACCGAGAACTGGGCGCAGTAATAGACCAATTTGCCACAGCGTTATGGGACCAGGCTTTGTACAAACTGCACAGCGCAGCAGTGACTCACAGACATTTGTACCACCACGCCTTCCCTGCACAGAAAGCGGAGCCCGCTGAGGGGTTGGGGAGGAAGAAGGTGTAAGCCAGGCGCGTTCCCGTCGATGCATGAGTGAGGCATGGATGTCTCATCCTCGGTTCAACACTTTCGTCCTTGTACCTGTCACAAGCTCCTGCTGTGGAACAGGGAGAGCAGAGAACAATTCACGTGTAAGGTGGTTCAGTGTGTTTGTTCAACAACATGGTGTTTGACGGGAAGGTGTCAGCATGTTTTTTGTTTCGTTGATATGTACATATTGGTACTGCCACAAAGACAAAGTGCGTTTAATTTGTAATAGCTAGCATAGTTCCCAGTTAATTTATGAAGTGTTATTTTCCCCATACTAGCTACTATGAAGAAAATTAACTCTACCCCAGCCAAAACCAGTACACTGGAGATGAGGTTTATAACTGACTTCTAAATAATAAGCTAATTCTCTTTTGTCAAGCAGTGATACCAGCCAACCACTAAGTTATTAGAAGAATGTTGACAAAAGCATTTGAACAATATTTGATTTTTATATTTACATAGCATAGAACAAAGGGAGTAGCAATTAATAAAATCATAGATAAGTTATTATTTCAGCTTACATCATGATCATAAATATTTTATATACTTCTTGTTAATTCTTTTACGTCTGTGTGATCCTTGTGGCTAACTGGTGCCATCAAGGGGGTGTCATCCCCTTGACAAGGGAATTAAGGTAACATTCCCTTGTCAAGCCATGCCATCCCACTATATGGGAGATTTCCTACATTTTCACTGCCATTATGGCCCCTTTATGAGCTTGATTTCTCCATTATCTCCCAGCATTAACATTCATGACATTAAAACCTCATTTTGCCTTTGCATAAACAACAGTAGACATATATACCTTTTTTATTACTGATGTTAGTTGAAAATCTGCAAAAGCCCTGAAGTCACATCAGTTTTGGCTTTCATTGTCTCATTGAAGTACTGTGGTTTCCTTTTCATTCTCATGCTAGGGAAAAACTACTCCATCAAATGGTGGCTCTCAACAACAAAAACTGTGCAAGAGTTCTATACATTTTAACTTCCACATTTAAAGTCTGGGGGGTTGAAATCAGCTTTTGACATCAGTTCTAAATTAGAAAACTATGCTTTGAATCAGTGTTTTTCTGGGGGAAGATTTGTACTGTAAAATGGGATGCCATTGTTTTGGGTTCTGATGATGCTGGAATCTCCTTTTTATGGCCATCCAAACTTTTCTTGAGAACTTCTGTGGCTATTATCCTCTGAGAAATTAGTTGCTCATGACCAGACTGTAAACCAGGATGGTAACGTGCCCCAAAAGCCCACTATGAAATGTAGTTTAGTGAAGTTTTAGTATTACTAATCTTTGTGACTATTATAGCACATGATGAATTTCCTGAACAAGGCAAGACAGCCTCTCTAGGCAGCTTTTAGCAACTTATAGGCTGTGTTTCCTAGTGTACACTCAGAATGTGTACTTTATAAATTCTCATAATCTCCAACTCTTCATTAACTGCATAATATTGATTGTAATTTTTATTTAACTTATGAAGATGGAACAGGTGTTATCCAAACTTCTCTTAAGTGGATCATCTAAACCAAGTCTTCCAGGCGGATTAAATTTTAACCAGATAAACAATATTACACCATTTTTATGTCTTCTTTGTATGATGTATGCTGATTTTTTTTTTCTCAATATGATGCTGACTCCATCAGGACAGAAGTTAATTACATTTTTGATAAATAATTTTTGCCAAATGCATGCTCAGAAAAGCATGGGATTAACACCCTGAACATGCAGTTTGCAAAAGGAGATGCAAGCGCCTTCATAGTCAGGAAAATCCTTGCTTGCTTACCAGCAAATGGGATCTCACAACACAAATAAATGACTAGAGTGATATTTTCTAGCAACTGTCGGGACTTTGTCAGTCATTGCACACACTTTTGAGTGTCCATTAACTTTGCATGGGAAAATGTGAAGTTTGAACGGGAATTGTTTAGCAATGCCAGTCACTGAAAATAACAAGTGGAGGTAGGTTGGTATGTGCCGAAACCAGTTCCATTATTTGTTGCAACTTGAGTGGCGTGTCTGTGTCAGACACAAGCCTTTCTCATGTTCCCAGACTGTACATGACATTGAATAGATGAGTAAAGGAACAATAACTTCACAGTTCACACCATCAGTTGCACAAGGCAGCACTTCTTTTCTAGACTCTTCAAAATCTTGTTTTTTAATGCGTGCTGCCAACAATAAGTGAATACTCTCAGTTTTTCTTTCAGCAATTGTCTCTTGTGCCTGTACAGAATTTGTACACAGAGGAATTCACTTTATAGGTCATACAGTCAGTAGACAAGCAAGCATGTCCCATCCCTTTTAATTCTCCATGGTCAAATAGAACAGAGCAAGATTTACAAATCAATCTTTTGTGTTTTATTGTCAGCCACTGATTCTGTTATTAAAAATATGTACACTGGTTTTCAAATCAACAGCTGGGAGTTTCATGCAGTTTGAAGTGTTGATTATAATGCACAACACCTTCGCTACCTAACGCTGTACTTGGCCAGGTTAGGTTTTGATTTGCACTTTGGTTTCTGCCTCCCTTTATTTTCTTGTGTTTATTTAGACAAGATGAAGATCAAGCAGTTTAGGTCTCAATGATTAAATCAATACAGATTTTTTTTTTAAAACAAATTTACATAAGAAACAGCCTCACCCAAGGCTTTTGATAGTCCCAGGGAGTTCTGTCTATGAATAATTCTATCTATATTCAGAGGCAGAGATTTGGATGAAGGTCTTACAGCACCATGTGCTTCAGGGCTTAGATGTGTTTTCCTGTGCTAGTGTTTGGTAGGCACATGAGATAACAGGAAGGATGTAACGTGTAGTCCTTGTCTGGGGAATGAACAGTAGCGGATGTAGCTGAAAGGCAAGTTTTAAGGTAAGTGTCCTTTTCTGACCACCAAGACTGGGGCCTAACTTTTCTTTTTCTTCAACTTTTTCTCTTTTTTTTCCAAATTTGTCCTCCTTTTGGAACTTGTTTCCTCCACCCTTGCACCCCCTTCCCATTAGTCTTTCTTGAGATATCAGAAAGCTTCAATTGCTCACAGGGCACAATGTCCTGATAAGAAAAGGGAATGACTGCATACCACTGTTTGGCTCTCTAATACTGGGGAGAGATTCAGTTATGCAGATGTGCTCCTCGCACTTGTAGAGTAGAGGTGTCTGATGGTGAGTGGGTGGGAAGAAGACAGTGCAGACAGGAGGGAGAGGGTCATCTCTGACAGAAGATGAAACTTCCTCGAGGCAGTTTTAGGAACCAGCTGAAGAACCAGGAGTGTTTCTAATAGTTCTCCAGAAGGCAGTGGGCTTACCTCCAGCTCAGCTGTGACCACAGCTAAGGAGATTATGGAGGCTACCTGTCTTCTCTTTCCAAGTCAGTCCCTTTGAGTCAGTCCTGGTCATTTGGCTGGAGGTTTACATTGCTGTGGTTTCAACCCTATTTCTTCAGTGGGGAAAGCTTCCATACTTGCTCTGGGTCCAACATGTGAAGGGCAGGACCTCTCTAGATGGCAATGCACCCTGACTGTGAATTGATGATAGCAGGATGAGAGGCAGCTGCACTGAGTGCTGATCTGACTCACATACTACCCAGCTCATATTAAAGACCTCAAAGTCAAAAGTTTGAATGACCTTTCATCTTCACAGTGTGCTTGTAAAGTGTGATCCCTTCCATTAGTGAGCACTGATGAGAATTGTGCTCTCTTTTTTCCGTTCAGGTGTGCACCCACTACGTAGCTGACATAAAAGCCAGACTGTTAGAATAACTTTGGTGATAACAATGAGAGCCATGAGTTAATGCCAGATGCAAACAAAACAAATGAGTAAATCTTGCCGTTTTTAAGAAAAGCTTTTTTTGTTTTCCTTCACTTTTTGTTATATATATATATTTCTCCAGAATGCTGTTTGTCAAGTTTGCTTTGTTCAAATACTCCCAAATCTGGAACACTGATGCTAACCACACATCCATAAAAATTTTTAAAGCACTTACATGAGTTGATGAGGAAGAGCACTTTTAATTCCAGTACAAGTGGCACTCAGCTATATTAATAAGCAGGGAAGAGAATTATCGGAAATATACCTTCTTTTAGTACAAGTGTGCTAATTGCTTCTCAGTCTGGGACAACTCTAAGTACTATTTTAGCAGCATTTCTTATCAAAATTTCTTCAACATTTTAATTAAACAGCATTTGTTTAATCTCCAGGTCTTTTAAATTGGTGAAACACTCCTTAACGAGTGTTTTTCTGTCTCAGAAGATCCCCGTTGGAATAGTTTCAAGGATGCAGAGCTGGCAAGAGGGAAGGCAGGAGGCTGGACACCCTCCCAGGGGATTTGGAGCCGCAGTGTCTTACAGCAGGGGCAAGTTCTGAACCTGCCAGGGGGAACCGCTCTTCACAGCCATGCCTGCTGTTTACCTCTCTCTCCATCTTTCTGTTAAGGTAAATTATCTCCATCTATTTTTGTGTTCAACACTCCCTTACCCTGAATTTCTTGCTGTTGTAAATGAAGTCCAAGGAAGCTGCTAGCGCTTGTGGCAGCATTAACACTTAGACTCTTGACATTGTGGCAAAGCACCTAGTTTTACACTGTTCAGAGAGACCTCTGGCCATTCAAACAGAAGAAATACAGCATTGCTTTTCCTCTGATGTACAGCCAAAGATAAAGGAAGTGATCCAGTTCACAACCTGCTAAGCCCAGGCACTTTTTCAGTAATGTAAAATAATGGTGCTGTTTGAATATGGATATATTCACATTAAACACATGGTTGTATTTTGTTTTCTTTACTTCTCTCACAGTGAGAACTGCTATTTGATGGTAACGTGTTGATACACTTTGCCTGAAATACTTTGGTTAGTGATCAGTCATCCCACTGAAAAAGGGCTGCACACATTATATTCATCTAGGAACCTTGCTACCCTATCCACATGATTAAGGGTTGTGGTGCCGGGCCTTTGGGAGAAAAGTCTGGAGACAAGGTGTGGATGCATTTCATAAAGAAGACAAGCTACCAGAAATAGGTTTTACATCCTGCATAGTACCTGGAATTTGTTCTAGAGCGTGTAGTGAAGGACACCTTCTAGCAGCTTCTTTAGCATTTTTCCTGTGGATTGCTTTATATTACATTGCAGTTGTCCTGGTTTTGGCTGGGATAGAGTTAATTTTCTTCCTAGTAGCTGGTATAGTGCTGTGTTTTGGATTTAGGATGAGAATAATGTTGATAACACACTGATGTTTTGATTGTTGCTAAGTAGTGCCCTGAAAGTCCTAGTCAAGTACTTTTCAGCTTCTCATGCCCTGCCAGTGAGAAGCTGGGAGGGAGCACAGCCAGGACAGCTGACCCAAATATCCCTGGCCACAGGGATATTCCATACCACGTGACGTCATGCTCAGTATATAAACTGGGGGAGTTTGCTGGGGGGAGCGACTGCTGCTCAGGGACCGGCTGGGCATCCGTCGGCGGGTGGTGAGCAATTGCATTGTGCATCACTTATTTTGTATATTTTTTTATCATTATTATTATTATTTTCCCTTCCTTTTCTGTCCTATTAAACTGTCTTTATCTCAACCCATGAATTTTAGGGTTTTTTTCCCAGTTCTCTCCCCTATCTCACTGCATGGAGGAGTGAGCGAACAGCTGTGTGGTGTTTAGCTGCCTGTTGGGTTAAACCACAACAGCAATAGATTGCATTATTTCTCATTCCTTTAGGAAATGACATGTTGGATTTCATTTGGCATGGTCTGCTGAAAGCTGTATCTGACGGGCGACAGATCTCACATTCACAAAAGGCCTCTAGGTTTTAAAAGTTGACTATTGTATTCAGGTTTGGAAGACAGATTACTCTTAGTATAATTCCAAAGGCATCAAGATGAGTCACCTCTTTCTTTTAAATTCCTTGTTTGTGTACTGTATCTTCCTGCTGTCACGCTGATGTTTATATTTCGCCACGTTTTGAAAGGGCTTTAAGGAGATACCTTACCATGGACAGGCAGCCCAAGTTCTCCGCTACCCGGCGCTCTGCTTCCAAATGCAGTCTCCGGGCATCACATAACAGGCTTATTGAAACATATTCTCTGCGGTTGCTTGTGCATTTCTTTACAAATAGCTCTATATTGTTGCATAGAAACAGGATTTTTTAATCATTCTTTCTGTTTTCCCAGAAAACGTTAGACAGAATCAGATGTAGCTGTTATAAGGAAGGAAGTGAAGCACCACAGAACTAATTAACATTCAAACATTTATGGCTAGTGTAACGAATGACATTACAGAGAGCACAGGAATGCTTGCTAAATTACTTTATGTACAAAGAAACAAAATAGAGGCATTATCTTGAGAATCCTTACCATAAAGATACATTGTTTGGATGAATCGTGTGGAACAAACATCACCTCTGACATTTGCATTGCTAGTGTGATTTTCAGGGAAATATTTCACTTGTTTTGTTTTCCCTCTGATTTCTCTAGTGGCCATTCCTTAGGCTGTGTCTTGATCTAATGGATAATATGAATCCCATGATTCTTCAAAGCAGGAAGTGATGCCTTGGAGCCTGTAACAATTTTTTGCCATATCAGTATTCAAAAGACCATATTCGTATGCGCACAGTAGAGCGACTCCTGCTAACCAGATGGTCTGAATCCGCCTGCTATTCAGGGCTCACTCTCTTGCTTTTAACTTGGCCTCCTGTTTTCTCTCACAGAACAAAACCTAATCAGAACTTCCATCTTGACTCCAGGCAGATCACAAAGCAGCAGTTTATAGGACAAAAAAAATTACAACTAGATAGATTATCCATCTATTTTCAGGTTAGCTTAAACTAATTTTTAAAGACAACAGATTTTTAGCTTTGACTTCAGAGGGAAATAAAGCCTRTAAGTTTACATGCCATACCCACACATATGCACATGCTTGTGTGTCTATCAGTGCTCCAGTAACCCTTGAACATTTTTTGCCAATTTCAACCAGGTTGACAAAAATTGGAAAATGCAAATATGCCAGTCCTGCCCAATGGTGACCCCTCACGAATGCCCTCCCTTCTTTTCTTTCTTTCTCTTTTATTCTTGCATCATAGCTGGAAAGGAGTAGGAATACAGGTGCAAAGTAGCAACATCCCCTGCTCTACACCCAAAAAAAGGGATGTAACCTTTCTCCTGTTATGTTTTGCTTCCCACTCTTTCTTTGGATTAGTGATGTTTGTGCTTTGATTAAATAATGATGAAAGCAGCTGGCCATTCTGGGGACAAGTACATAAGTAAAATGTGTATCTCTTTGAGACATTTGCAATGTTCAAGCAAATCCAGAACAAGTTAGACAACTCTGTCTTATTCTGTGCCTTTGAATTAATATAGCGTGGACTAGGACTCTTCCCACACCAGGCTTGGCATACTCAGATATGGCTCCCTCTCCCTCAGTCTACCATTTCTAAAATGGAAGAACATCTACCCCTGGATGCAGGCAGCCCCCGTTGGTTTCAATAAGAACTGCCTGGATACATCTCTGGGAAGCATCTGGCCACTAATGAGAATGTAGGGACATAGTAAAGCAGATTGTTCCTGTTCTCCTAACAGCCTCAGTAGCCAAAATGTACAAAGTCTTCCAATTTATTAAACATCTCACCAAGCCATTTTTTCAGAATATGAACTAACATCTCTCAAAAATAATCTTGTCTGTTTCTGTGAGCTGTTGCAAAGAGTGAATGAAGGTAGTTCAGTTTTCTTGAGTGGAAAAGCACTTGCCATTATACCCAAATTTGATTAGATGGAAAATCCAGACAGCAAATTGACATACATTTTATTTTAGCATATGAGTTTATCAAAGAAGAAACAGTCTGTGTGTGTTGGAAGAATGCAAAAGACCATTTGCCATGTCTGACTATTCGTATAAGCACAGCCAGTTTAACTGTTATGCTCAAGCAGTACCATCTGCCAGATCAGCTATGAGGCATGTGTTTGTATCACAATAAAGATCTGATGATAGCTTCTGTTTAATCTTAAACAAAATGGGGAGATAAAATGGTGATTTGGCCTGTCATTTACATCTAACTGCTACCAGCCCTTGATTTGGGGACTCTGTTCTGGGGCACCCCAATTTCCATCTATTTCTGCAGGGAAAAAAAAAAAAAAGACAAACCATCACAACCCTTTCCAGCTTCCTCATCATCCCCCAGAACAAGCAGGTGTCTCAGACATTCTCCATTTTGAGTAGCAGCTTCTGAACTCACCTTTCCTTTGCGTGGTGAGAGCTAGGAGCTGATGGGAGCAGTGGGATCAGACTTCCCTGTGGTTTCTGGCACTGCTTGGGATGTGGTGAGTGCTCAATTTCTGATGTATAACATCAAGCTTTCAAAGGCATCCTTTAATTTTCAGACCTAAGATTATTTGCCCACGAGTCACATAGTCTGTGTTTAATTTAATTTGTTAATGAATATGTATTTACAAAAATGTGTAGATATTTTTGTTTTCTTCTCCTTTTGCCTCCAGAAGAAAGCTCATTTATTTCATAAGAAGCTGAAAAATTTTCTCCCTAAGGTTTTTCCCTAGCAGAGGAGGCGTCCTAAATGAGAGCTGGACTAATACAAGTGCTAAAATCATCACTATGTTCATAGTCTGTAAATAAAGACTAGAATTGCATGCTGCAATAACTTATGCCTGGTGAAACATTTTGTTAGGGCCACAAACTTATACAAATTAATTATCCCGTAGGCTTCTAGGCCACTTCCGTGGCTGGCTCTAGAATTAGGTTGCCGCAAAGGACAAAGGCAAAACTGCATCTGCTCATATACAGAAAAATGGCTCCAGTGTGGCTGGAAGGATGGAGCATGCATTAGGGCAATGGCACATGAAATAGGTAAGATCCTAAACAGATTCCTGTGTTTAGGATCATTAGGTCTTTCTGTGCCTCAATTTGATGCCTATGTAATGGAGGCAAAAGTGCTTCCATGCGTTGTTATTCAGTAAAGTACTACGAAGTATCTTGAAGAAGGATGAAAAGCAAATGTTTTCTGTAAGGATATGATCTTAAATAAATCATCAAATCTTTTAGTAAATCTTTTTGGCTACACTGACACTGTTCAGTGACAATGTCTTTAAGGTGACAAATGTATGACATGAAAAGACAGTTTGGGATATGCAAGGAAGCCACCCATTACCTGGTGTGCCAGACAGAGCACCCTCTTTTCCCGGTCCCTTTGCTCCCCTCTGGTCTTTGCCTTGGGGTAGTCCATCTGGCTGGCATGTAGATGTAGGTGGTATGACCCTTCCCCCTGAAAGCCACGGGCCACTGCAGCAGTGCCCAAGGTCACTGTGGGCAGGCCTCCAGTGCTCCCAGTAGACTCATCAGTAGCTTCCATGCCTGTGTTCGCTCATGGGACTGTCAAATAGCACCAGCTGGCAACGTGTTCCATGATAATGCTGAACACACAGGCTAATCACCTCCCTGTTTCTACAACTGCAACTCTTTCCCTGTAAGAACACGGTTCCTGCTCACCCTAGCTTCCTTCTCAAGCCTTTTGAAGAGGTTATATGTTTCAGTTGCAATACTTTGTACAAAGCATATTGGAACAAGCTAACCTTTAAGAGAATTTTGTTGACCTGCATTAAGTTCTTTTAAAATTAAATCTGGCACTCTCCAGCTACAGGTTCTGAGTCACCTCTTAACATCATAGCAAGGAGCTACTGAGACCTCTAGCCCTTTAAAATTGCAAAACCATTTTGCAACACTATTTTCTATGTTGATTGAGTTGTAGCTACCTTGGGAAAAGTCTCTGGAACCTTGAAACAATTTTTTGTCAGCTCACCGTGACACTATAAAAAGACTATTAGGAAATGATTTCATTAAAAAGGAAAAGAAGTCTTATTGAAACTTTAAGATGTGCCAAATCCCTATCGACAAGCCCTTTCACTTTCCACAAATGAGATAAATGAAAACATCAATGTCATATTAAGTAAGCAACTAAACTGAAAGAGTGAGTTTGAAGAGTCAAAGGACCCATTGGGAAAAGCAGAACATCTCTTCAATGGGCTGAAGAAATGAAGAACATCCTTCAAATGGCTGCTTTATCAGGATGTGAAAAGGCCAAGCCTTTACGCTGCTATAATTTATGGATATCTCCTGTTTGTAGGACAAAGTGAAATAGAAAAACTTAATCATATTCCTGCTGGAGGAAGAAAAGACTCAGCCTCTCTTATGTGTAAAAACTCAAATTAATTTTAACTTGATTGCCTTCTGTGTCACTACCAAGTATGAATAAGTAGGCAGAGGTGCACAGTGTAACTTTGGAAGCATGCTTGCCAAAGACAATAGCAGCAGGAGCTCAAAAAGCACATCTAAAATTAGGACATGGCCCTATATTTCTTAGCATCCTGCAAACTGGAAAGTGTAAAGCGCAAATTCTCAAGCTCTTCCCTCCTGTGGGGTGTTTGAAGTAATTGCAATCTGGTCTCTTCAGCTTTTCTTTCCATTTTGGCTATCATACGCATAGTATCATCATGATTAATGAAGACATCATCATGCACTAAAAATGTTACTTTTGACAAGTGCTCCAATTAATGCATCAAATGTTATGCTCAGTTCAAATTTCCTGAACCTATGAAGTTCACTTGAAAACAAAGTCCTTCTGGGCAATGCTCCCAGCTTTCATAGCACTCTCATGATTACTTTAATGGAGAAGGGAAATAATGACCATCCCCGCCCCCAGCTGCAATTTCTGAGGCTTTATCATTAAACCACTTTAGAATCAAAAAAATATATTTCTAGATTTATTTTTGTGCACCAATGACTTCTGGTGGGTGCTTAATCTAATCCTAAACTCATTTCCCTGTCTGATATCCCAAAGAATGAATGACTCTGCTGGACTGTCTAAAGAGCATAGTCAGAATTAACTTGGAGAACCAAGTCACTGTTGTGCTGTAGTACGAGTTCACACATTTTTCCTGTTGGTACCAAGTTTTAAATTATGACTTAGACAATATTTTTGCAATTTTTTTTTTAAATTTTTTTTCTTTTGTATTCTATATTAGAAATGAGTGGTGGATTTGGCCTTGGCTGGCTGCCAGATGCCCACCCAGCAACTCTCTCACTCCTCCTCCTCAACAGGACAGGGGGAGAAAATAAGATGAAAAAGCTCATGGGTCGAGATAAAGATAGAATCATAGAATCATTAAGGTTGGAAAAGACCTCTAAGATCATCGAGTCCAACCATCAACCCAGTACAAATGCCCACTAAACCATGTCCTGAAGCACCTCATCCACACGTTTTTTGAACACCTCCAGGGATGGTGACTCCACCACTTCCCTGGGCAGCCTGTTCCAATGCCTGAATACCCTTTCAGTGAAAAAATTTTTCCTAATATCCAATCTAAACCTCCCCTGGCGCAACTTGAGGCCATTTCCTCTCGTCCTATCACTTACCAATTACTGTCACAGGCAAAACAGACTCGACTTGGGGAAGATTAATTTAATTTATTGACAGCTAAAAATGGATAGTAAGAAACAAGAACAAAAGTAAAAACCCCTCCTCCCACTTCTTCCCAGGCTCAACTTCACTCCTTTGTTTCTGACTCTTCTACCTCCTTCTCCCTGAGTGGCGCAGTGGAAAGGGGCTTGCAGTCAGTTCATAGCACTTTGTCTCTGCTGCTCCTTCCTCTTCATGCTCTTCCCTTGCTCCAGCGTGGGGTTCCTCCCATCGGGTACAGTCCTTCATGAACTCCCCAGAGTGAGTCCTTCCCATGGGTTGCAGTTCTTCAAGAACTGCTCCAGCATGGGTCCTTTCCATGGGATGCAGTCCTTCAGAAATAGACTGCTACAGCGTGGGTCCCCCATGGGCCACAGGTCTTGCCAGAAAATGTGCTCCAGTGTGGGCTTTCCACAGGCTGCAGCTTCCTTCAGTCCACCTGCTCTGGTGTGGGGTCCTCCATGGGCTGCAGGGTGGATATCTGCTCCACCATGGTCCTCCATGGACTGCAGGGGGACAACCTGCTTCACCATGGTCGTCTCCATGGGCTGCAGGGGACTCTCTGCTATGGCGCCTGGAGCACCTACTTCCCCCTCCTTCTTCACTGACCTTGATGTCTGTAGGGCAGTTTCTCCCCCATTTTTTCTCACTCCTCATTCTCACAGCTGCTGTGCAGCATTTTTTACCCTTTCCTAAATATGTTATCACAGAGGCACCACCAGCATTGCTGATCGGCTCAGCTGTGTCCTGCGGTGGGTCCGTCTTGCAGCCGGCTGGAACTAGCTGTGTCCAACACAGGTGCAGCTCCTCTCACAGAGGCCACCCCTGCACCCCCACCTGCTGCCAACACCTTGCCATGTAAACCCAATACAGTATGTCAAGTTCGTCTGAAAATCTTACTGGATACTTAAGATATGCTGTACTGAAAAGGTGCTGTTGTCCATACAAGATTCTCCTTAATGTCAGTAGAACATATCACTAATTTTCCCTTCACTTATTTCTCATTATTTATTTATAGTACATTTTGTTATTAAGAACCATATTATTGTCTCTGTACTCCTAGCAAGCAGTCACTTGTGGTTTGGAAGGAAACGGAACCCACGCTGAATGACATTCACATAAGAAGCAATGGTCGGGAGCTGGTATATGCCTCCTCCTGAAAGATACCTACAGATGATACTGGTGATAGGTGTAAGCAAACTAGATGCGTGATTTGTGGCCTTTTTTCCTGCAGATGCTTGCAATTAGCTGGGCTTTGCTCATTTGTGTCTGGCTGTAGTTCAAAAAAATGTATTCTGTTTCTGATGGGGTTCATAGATGTTATGCGGCTCTTCAGGTCTGTGTTAGTTATCAGCTGCCAAAAGGGATTTGTCTTGACAGCATGAGTGTCAGTGTTCCTGGACACAAACAGGTCTTTGTAGAGGAGTATGAAATGTGTGCCCCAATTTTCTAGGCTTTCCCAATGCTTGCTTAATGAAAGGCCCTCTGTAAGTTTGCCTATCCCCTCTGTTCAACTCACTGCTCAGAAGAATGGGGGACCTTTTTGCTTGTCATCTCATTCAGAGTTGGCTTTTTTAACAGATGAGACTTAGGGATAAAAGGAATCAGTTTGCTTTATTCTGTCAAAGTGAAGGTTAAGAGAAAGGCTTGCAATTTTGAAAACAAAACACAGGGCAATGAAATGAATTATTAACAGTGCCCTTGTATTTTGACTCATAATCTTTCCACTCCTGTCACGTTTCCCTTTCAAGATACCATTTATCAGCTGAACTGAGGGTAAACCTTCCTTGCATCCTCTCCATCTGTGTGAGCCTCTGAAAACCTTTTGCTTTAGTCTTTGACCTTTATTTACTTCCCTCATTTCCTTCTTCAGCTCTCTCTTTTGTCCCTACTCCCCCACCTCTTTTTTCATTCAATAGGAATACAGGTGTATTTTTGGTTTAATAAAAACTGGGAACTGGGGAATATATCTCTTTCTGCCTAAACTCAGCTGCCCTGCCTGGCTCATTCTGACCATACATGCTAAAACAGGTAAATTTCACTGATCTAGTTTTCCCAGTGTTATCTCAAGCTAATGCAATGTGGGGTTTGCCCATTCCACCATACCAACCTCGCTGTAAGCTAGTGCAATGGCTTTTCATGCACCCAGTTCATCAGATCACTCCTGTTCAGCCCAGACAGCATGCTAAGTCATGTGCTAATGCAGCAAGGCTTTGCTTTGTCTAGCTGCACTAATCTTATGCACTACAATCCTTCATCAATAATAGAAATAAGAAAACAAATAACTGTACAAAGACATCTGTGCATTGAGCCCAGGAGCTCTACCTCCTCCAATATTTTCACTAAGCATATACAACAACACAGAATAGTTTGTCACAGAGTTTGATTTCAATCTCTTCTCTTACTGTTCTAGGAGTACTAGATGAGCTTTTTTCCCTCATACATTCAAAGCCTACTATTTTTCTGATCCTAATTTATGTCCACTGTGCAGAATGTACCTGACGAGAGCAAACAGTTATTTATATTCCAGTTATGATCAAAGAGGCACAGCAGAATCCTTCTATCTACTGCCTCTAACATAGCTGTATAGATGGTCACTAAAACAGCATTTCACCAGCTATCAGACAAGCTGCTTTGTATTCTTATGAGTTTCCTGCTACAAGTAAAGATCCTGTGGAAAAAGAACTGCATGTGCAGAGGACAGCACTGGAAGTGATAATTTTATTTTTTATTGCTCTGCTTGTATTAAAATTGGATTCATGTCTACTTTTTGGGTGTTTCCAGCAGCTCTAAAGTAACGAGTAGGGGTGGAGGTCAAGATGTTGCAATTGCTCCTTTTTCTGATGTGGAGCTCAAATTCACCCTGCTGACGTCTCTGTGTCTGTGGTAGCAAACACAATGAGGCTGGGCCTTTCTCTGCCTCTGGGGCCAATGGCAGGGCAGAGCTTGGGCTCGTGTGCTAAACTATCCTCTCCTCTAAAACATAGTGGCCTCATCTGTATGATGTGCTAGGTGCAATGTGGGTATGAGCTCTGCTGGGTCCTCACTGCCCTGTGGAGGGTGCTTGGGTGCCTGGTCTGGGTGGGAGCTAGCTGGCACAGGTTAAACCTTTGACAGCACATAAGCATGCTAACAATTAAATGGGATGGGTGCTTGAGGCCATGCTATGGACACAGCCCTTGGGGCTTGCAATGGCCCCAGGATTTTTCACGGATATTGGCAGGAGAAGAAGGACTGGGAGCACAAGCTGCCCAAAAAGAGTAGCCTGGCTAACATGGAGACAACAGCACACGCTGGGTAAGCAGCACTGAATGAGTTACCTAGTCCTCCTGTGACCATAGATAAAAGCTTATTGAAAAGCTTTCCTTGCCCACCCCAGTTCACTTTAACTATTCTCTTACTGGAGAGGACAGTAAGAGATACAAAGGCTGCAGGAAACCTCAGCACCTCATGAGTCTGCTGGTGGAGCCGGGATGTGGCAATGTGGCCTCACTGTGGTGGTGCAAAGGGTAGCGAAGAGGCTGGCCATGAGAAGACAAGGTTACTCTTTGCCGCTCAACCAGCCTTTCTCATTCCTGCATATCTGAGTGGTGCTGGACTGCTGGCTGGTTTCATTTGCCCTGGGGAAATAGCTCATTTAATGCAGAGAGATCCGCATAGCCCTTTCTCTAGCGGGGTTGTGTAAGCGAATGTTTAGTTTTCTTTGTTTGGAAATATGAATTTCTGTCCCCAGCTACCTTGGTGGTTAGCTTCCTCTATAATTAACAAGTGTTTATGCTTTCCCCATAGGGTACAAGCGCAAGTCAATCTTGACTTCATTTCCAGTATATGCAGTATATTTTGCCAAGGCTCAAATGCTTTCTAATGTAGTACCCTCCATCTCTTTCCTAAAATCAATGTTTCAAAACACAATTAACAGTGCTGTAATAGATCTCAAAATATCACAAAAGAACTGTGAGCTAGAGGGCTCCAAGATACCACTAACAATCTAGATAAGAGTATGTTAGCTATACTGTTGGAGAAAGAGGTTGAATGTTCCCTCTTTCACTCAGAGAGCGAGTTCCAAATATTATATGCTATAGAAATAATTTACATAATTACAACCGTCATTGGCCTACGCTGCTTTTACATGTTGTGGAAAGGAAATATATTTACCTTAAAGATATAAAATAGCTTTTCTTTCCCTTCTAAAAGGACTATTTTTCTGTTTTATTTGAATGCAACTAACTTTAAATGTTTCAGAAATTTTAACTCTATCTTCTTAAACTTTTATGACCTTTAGTAAGTAAAAATCCATGCAAAAATAGATGTTACTGATTGCAGAAAGAGTGTCTGTCATCTGTCTAAAAGACGTGGTAGTACATTTAATCTGATGACATTATAGACTATTTGCTTTCCAACCTCTTCCACAAGCCCTACATCACAGGTCTGGCAGTAAACCTAATAAAAAAATGCTGGATTGATGGAGATGGCAAAGTCACTGGAAAGCTCCTTCTAGGAAAATGGGAAATGCCTACCATCTGCCACTTATTTCTTTTAGAAAGGGGCATAGGGCACCTCAGGATCCACATAGTGAAATACCTGTCCAGGCTCACTCACTGGGTGCTAAAAGGGGAACKGGAATCCTACAGTTCTGAATAGCAGAAATATGTATACTTTGTTGATGAAACCAGTCTGTCTTCTGATGATGATGATCTTTTCAACTCCTAAATCCATATTTAGGCATTGCTGGTAGCAGGCTGCCTTGACTTTAAAAAAAAAAGAAATAAGAAGGCACTTCTTACCTCTCTTTTCCTTCTGCAGAAGCTGCAGGATATGCAGAGCTTTCATTTCCAAATTCAGGCATCTGGATATGGCTATAACAGCACAAATCTGGCATCTGTTTAAAAAATAAATTGTGGTGAGAAGGCTTTGTGCATATTTTTGATAGATTTGCTAAGCACTCCTGCCAATGTAATAATCCTCCAAAATAATCCTAACAATTCACCAAAGAGGCCAAGAGCCTGCATCATTATTGATTTTCTCCTTTAAATAACATTCATAAAAATATTTTTAATTTGCTGTGAGCAATGAAATGGAATCATCATGTTGCAAAGGCAGAAACCTCTCACTGCTACAGCCTGGGTTTTGCTAAAGGCAAAAGAACTGCAACAATCCATTGATTTCAGTGAGCCGTTAGAAAAACTTGTGATCATTGTAGTCAGGTATATGCCAGGCAGTTCATAAATTTTCTCACCTTCACTGCATCAACATTTCAAACACAAGCGTGTAGCCTAGCTCTAAAGAAACATGAAGTTGACTAATTCAGGAAGTTGTGCATGTGCATGCAAATATTTGCACATGCAATTTAGGAACACTACATTTAATTTGTACGTATGGGAAGGAAAGACCACATATATTAATAGCTTACAGTTCTAAAGCTTATCTTTTAATAACTTAGCTATGGAACTAAATGTATGTCTTTTCCTTTGTGTCTGTGTTAGACAAGTTTCTATCTTACAGTCTTGTTCAATGCATACTTATAACGGGTTCTGATCCTGCTCAGAAGCCCCTGTGTGCCACTGCAATCCAAATGAATCCCTATAACTTGGTACAGATCTTGCTTGCATCAGTGCTGCCTGTAAACTTTTGCTAGGGAATTTCAGTTAGCCGTAGGAAAAGCTAGTAAGGAGTTCACAAGTCAGGTACCAGTCACATCAAGTAGTGATGCAAATAAAGCATACTCACTGCCAACAGAAATGCCACTGTCATGTCCCCTTCTGAGCATTAAGCCTTTTTTTTTTTCCCCCGGAATGTTTTAAGGTGTTTTGCAGTTCCTCAAGTGCCTGAACCTCTGCGATGCCCAGGGGCTTCCCTTTGCAGCTGTGCAGCCCTTACCCTGTAATACTGCTGGCTGCCTTTCACTTGCAGCTGTGCGAGCTGTCACCTGGGCATGCCAAAGCTGCTGCCCCAGCGCTTTGCTGCTGCTGCTTTTGTGCTGATGCTCTTGTCGTCTTGCACTTGCACACCCTGAAGTGTTGTTATGTCTCTTTTGTCAGCTGTCTCATGGAAAGTGATTGCCACCAGGATGAGAATTTCTTTCTCCTTTTGTTTTTTTTGTTTTTCTCTGAAAGTAAGTTTAATCACTGGAGTCTATTGCATGCCATCAGCTACAGACCCTGCAAAGAAATCTTTATGCACTTAAGCCTGTCTCAACATTTTTTAAGACACACAAATTGAATCAATTTTCTTTCATAATCATTTATTAACTGGTGGAGTCCTTAGACAAAGTATTATTTAGATCAAGAGTTTGAAAGCAAGTATAGAAGACAGATAAAAAATAATGCTGCCCATGAGGTGCCCAGTTGAAAACAAGATTTTTAAAAGAGAGAAGAAGCTCACAAGCATGAAGCAACACTTTGTCAGTGTAGGCTTAGGCAGAGGTTTCCTTTGTGAATTTTTTCTATTACTGTTCATTATGAAGCTTCTCTGAAGACTTTGCTCCTGGCTAGTACAAGAGACAAAACACCAAAACAGGCCATTCATTGCATAGGGAGTGTTGCTATAGAAAGCAATTAGTGATGAGACCGAATTCCAAAGTTCGAAATGGGATCCAAACTTTGAGAACATGGCTAATTATGTGGACATAGAGACTTCATTAATTGCATTCACTGTAATTGCAGGGGTGAACGTTCTAATGAGCAGATGAAGTTGCCCTTGTCTCTTGGGTCCAAAGAAGCATTTTTAAGAAGAGGGCTAACTTCGCCAGATCTCAAGAGAGACCTCGTTCACATCAGCAATTAAAAGCAGCCATTAAGAAACCCTTGTAAGAAATGTGAGACCGGACTTAAAATCTTTTTTCTAAAATACAAAAGGACTTTTATTCTGGGCCTCACACTGCGAGTAGAAGTGCTGATAATATGAGGAGAATTATAAAGGTATAATAAGATATTAAAGCAGTGGGGAAGGAGGGATACAGTCCTTTCTTCTCACCTGTTTTGTCCGGATTGAGTCCTATAATGCTGAAACTTCTTCTTATAGATTCCCTCTGCATTAAATGAAAGCTAGGTGGCAGGTAGCTCAGCTTATTTATGACATGAGTGCCTGCCTCCTCCTTTAAGTGATTAAGCCCTCTATGTGAACGTGGTCCTGAAGGCCTCCTGTGAAGTGTGGGGTGCTTTCAATTACCCATGACTTCAGCAGGGCTTGACGATACTGAACATCTCACAGGAGCGATTTCTATTGCACCAGTTCTCAAAATTATAGAGCACAGAATGCGCTAACAGAGAGCCGTGAGGTTCTGACAGCTGGGTCAATTACGTACCAACATTTGAGTTGAGCAATAGCTTAGGCCCGCTTGTTTTTACTAAAGAACATGACAGAAATGGATAAAAAGCACTGCCTTTACAAAGTGACCCATTTATATTACAAGGGAGAGTTGCCTAGCTTTGGGGTAATGTATATTTATGTGGAGTTTTGCATATCAACAAAAGTAAAGTAGTTGTAAGAGTGATGTTCTGTAATGCTGATGAGAATCCAGAATAGGAGGTATAAACAAACAAAAATCTGTTTCTGGTTGAAATATGGAGTCTAGATGAGCAAAATGCAAACTGAGGTTGAATCTTTTTAAAAAGTCAAGTTAGAATTCTGCAAATTACTAGAGTGAAAATAGCATAGCCAATTATTTCTAAGGAAGCTAGATCTTTAGTGGTTATATAGTTAATAAAAAGTAATTTGGCACCATCACATTATGAAGCTTTAGCAGTAATATGGGCTTTCCAGTAATAAAGCACAGCCAATAATAAGCATTGGTGTTACAGCTGCTGTCTTCCATTTCTATCCAATTCATCCGTCTCAGTGCCTGAAGCTGTTCAGCAAGACCAAGGGAAAAAACATTAGCCTCTTTATTATTTATAACTCATTTTTTTCCCTGATAACACTGCAATACCATAAACACTATTGCCATGGAAACTCAAACAAGACAAAATTACCATGGGTATTGTGGTTTATACCTTTAGGAATATAGGTATCTAAAGCTTCAACCTGTCCCTGCATGACAAAGGAATGCAGAAGTGATTGATATTTTTAATTACTGGGTAATACTGTCTGAGTTGGGGAATTTCTTGAATTGCAGTGTGGTGTGCTGCAATCATGTTATCCAATTACATCTCATGCTTCTCACTGACTTTATTTCCTTTGAAAGCTGTTCTTTCAAAAATGCAATTAGAAGGAGTTCCTTGTTTCTATAGACTTTGGTGATGCTAAATGGTGCATTACATTTATGTGATATGGAGTAATAGCATTTAAGGACTGGGAAATCAAAAATGTCTTTGTGGGTTTTGTAATGCAGATGGATAAACCTGATGCTGTATGAGAAATACAAAACAATTAAGTGATCTGAACTGTAAAGGTCATCCACAGGTTACCTAAGGCATAACTGAAAAGGAAAATATTTCCTTTGCATTAATAGCTAGCTGTAAGGGTGAAGACCCTCATAGAAAAATCAAAGGCCCTTTACCCCCTGTTGAATTACTTAACCAAACCACAGGCTCAATAATTCTATAGTATAACATAAAAATATAAAAATGGGCCAAAAGAACAGCTTTAGCAATACCATAATGTAGTAGGTAAGGAGATCTTCTCTTATTTCATGCAGAATGTTACACAACTCCAAGACTGTCTTTTTCCAGTCATGTGAGAACAAAATTTCTGCAGAACTGGGTGATCCACTCAAATCACTCATATGAAAGAAAGGTGTGCTTTTCTCTCATTTCTCCTAAAAAGTGACTCAGTGCCCTTTAGTAGGTAAAACAAACAAGCTTTGGTTCAAAAAGCAGAGCATGAAGAAGGACGTCTCTCTCACTTGGTGGATTAGGCACTCACCTGGAACTGCTGCTGCACTGGACCTTTAATTATTGATGAAAGGTGGATGATTATTAAAAAGGAAGGCTCAGAGCAAGTCCTCTCCCCTATCAATAACAAGCCTGGTGTTCTGGGCACTGCTCTGTGAAACGAAGCCAAACCCATTCCTGCAGAGGTGAATTAAAGGGAAGTTCCTTGGTGAAGGGGTGAATCAGAGCTAAGGCAGTTTGGAGGAAGTCTGGGACAGAGCTAAGTAAGTGAGGCAGCAGCAGCTTTGTGAATCTAGTCCGTCCTTTCCTTAATTTTCTTAACAAGTGCTTAAAACCAAAACATTTGCTTCTGGGGTTTAATGGAACATGTCATCAGACTTGAACAGAATTTTTAACACTGCATGTTTTGGCAAGAATCTGAATTTGTTTGTTTGTTTTCATTTGAGCCAAATCTATTTTGCAATTGTTTGCTTTGCCTGCAGATCAGTTATTTACAAATCCTATCTGCAGAATAATGCCATGAATATTTCTGCTTCTCAGCCAGAATGACTGCTGCTTCCTGCTCAAGGAAACTGGAATAACTCTTCTCTCCTTGGGGCAGAAAGCTGTCTTTTCTTGCACCTCAGGAAAGGTACCTCTTAAGTTTAAGTCTCTTTTGCAGGACAGCACAGGAGAACTTCATTAGGTTAGTGGATGGGGCTAGTAAAATATTTTTCTGTCTAGAATAAAAGATCCAATAAAATTATTGCTCTATTCTAATGCCACAGTACAGCGTTATGTTGGCAAAGAACTGAGATATATTCTTTGTTCTCCACAACTGTTTAGCCAAAGAGGGGTCTATCCATCTGAAGAGTTCTTGCTTCATACTGTTTCCTTTGCACATTGCTGCACCTCATTTTAGATATCCTTATTTCCTTTTGTGTTATGCAACAGGCTTCCCATTCTGTTGTGTCTTTTGGAACCAAGTCTTTCTAGAACCAGGGTTGGGATCCAGTTGCCTAATCAGGGGAGCTTACCATCATTTTGGATGCTCTGGGATATCTGAGACATCCTCATTGGATTGACAGATAGATACACTACAGGACTTAGGGGAAACCTGTGCTCTTCTAGAATAGCAATTGAGTCTGTGGTGTTTGCATGGTGCTAGACCTGTCTGCAGTGCGACGTGTGCCAACCTTTCTGAGTCTCTCACTAACAGAGAGGCACAGGGTGTTTGCTCAAAGAAGAAAAGGAGTAATGAATCTATGGACTGTAACATCCTGTGATAAGCTCAAAAAATCTATTTATTGTAGGTAAAGACTGCAGTACCACTTCAAGGTCTTGGGAAGGACTCCTAGAAACACATGTGTAACTGGGGCTGCTCTAAACCAGTAAACAAATATGCCCAGGACTGTTCTCCGGCATTGGTGCCAACTGGCGTGCAAAAATTTCTGTCCACACTGCTGAAGCCTTTCAACTGCCTCCAAAAGGTAGCTACATGCAAACTGTTCACTGACAGTGTGTGCAGGTGTGTGCTGTCTCCCCATCCATGCCCATGAAAGGTTTGGCAGACTGCTAGCTGGGGCAGTCCAAAACGATGCCAGGGGCTGTTCTAATAATTGCGAGGATTTAGTTCAGCTCCTCAGAAGTATTCCCTACAACTGTGTTGCTTATTGGTGTAGATGTAGCCTACGACTTCACCAGCCCATTCCTATGTTCAATCAGAAAATCATTCAGGAGGAAAGGGACCTCTGGAGCCACGTGGTCCAACCCCCTGCTCAAAGCAGAGTCACCTTCGAGATTAGAGCAGCGTGCTTGGGGCTTTCTCCATCTGACTTCTGAAACTCTCTGAGGACAGAGATCCCACAGCCTGTCTGGGCAGCCTGCCCACTCACTGTGAACATTTTCGTCCTTGTATCCAAGCAGATATACGCCACATCTCACTGATATGGATCCTACTGATTCTTTGGGATGTTCCTCTCCAGGCAATTTATTCCTGTGAATTATCGTCTGCATTTTGCAGTGTGCAGGTGTGAGTTACTGCAGCTTCATGTTATCCTCCGTTAAATGACACAAAGGAATGGGCTGTGTGTGCGCTCTCAGCCCAGCCCAGCAGCCTGGTGAGACCCAAGAGGCTTAAACACCCCTGAAGGTGCATTGCACGATGGTGAACGAAGCAAAGAGCTGGGGACTCCCTGGGCCATTCTGCTTCCTTCCTGTGCCCTATTTTTGTGTGGGTTTCTTTTCCTTGTAGACCTTTGCATTGCATACCTTTGGCAATTTTTGACTTCTGGGGCATGGGGAAAGAGATTTGCCTCAGCTTAGGGGAAGGAGGTCGTTCTGAAATAAATAACCCGACTAAGTAATGAAGCAGAGTGGATGTGGGTCTGCCACAGCGTCAGCAGCGAGGTCTCCACAGCTAGCATTTCCTGTTCAGCTGGCAAGCTGTGGCAGGTTATTCCAGCAAGCCTTGAATTCTGTGTTTTTTCCAATTCTCGCTTTTAATTGTGTGCTTTAATGTCATCTAGCTACCATATCATGAGCTGGGTACCTCCAAGAAGGTGTCTTCCATTATGTTCTGTGAAAACATGCCATTCCTAGCTATTGTTTCCTTAGAAAATGTTAGCATGGCTGTGGTTATTTTTTCCTTTAGAGGAAGGAATTTCATAAACATCAGGCTGCGCTATAAAACAGACTGTACTGTTTTCAGCAAGCCAGGGCAGAGGATTTTAATCACTAATTCGTTTAATTACATTGGAAAACAGACTAGCTACGGAGATTTCAGCCCAGCCTCTCGGTTTCAGCTGTAACAAGCTCCTCCAATCCCTCCCACCCCACACATGACATCCATGCCCTCGCCAGCAGCCCCGCCAGGGCCCTGTGAGCGGTGGGGAGAAGGCCATGCTGAGGTGGGGCTGGGGTTGGCCCAGGGGCCGGGACATGAGACCGGGCACAGGGCTGGGGCCGCTGGGATCTGGCAGGGCCCAGGCTCGGGCTGGTGCTGAAACGTGGCAGCCGGTGGCAGGTCCCCATGCCCGCAGCGCCATCGGGGCCTGGCATGTCCTTAAAGGGCTGCTCTCTATATGCCATCTTCTTCGATGGTCTCCTCCTCTGCCTTAGGTCTCCTCACAAGTACACGTAGTGCCAAGCCACCTCTGAAGAAACAACCGTGTCCATAGAAACTAAAAGGAAGCAAAAGAAAAACTCTTACGCAAAACCCGTCCATTAGTGAAACGCCAGCTTGCCTTCGCCTTCTCCATGATGCATCGCGCTCCCACTCCCTCTGTTTATCTTTTAATGTAAGTGGTGGTTTCTTCGGGTTCATGCTAATACAGTTTAAAATATCTCTGTGGAAAGGATTGAAATGATTTTCCATCTATAGAGAAGGTCTAAGACTAGCTCTGTTGTTTGTTTTTTGTTTTCTTTTTGACTGCATAGCAAAGCTTTATGTTACAAGATTAAATCATACTGGAGATTATGATATGTCCTGATGAAGGCTTTCTTATTCCAATTAAATAAAATTCTACATGACTAGGGATTGCTTTGTTTTCCAGAAATTGCTTTTCATCGATATTGTGTACCCTTTAACTTGTGATATTTCAATACTTTGGTATTTAGATACACGGAATGATGCGATGTTTCCTATGGGAGGTTGAAGATGAGGGTGGGAAAGTAAAAATCTTAAAGGCATATTTTGAGATATTCAAAGAAGTTATAATCACAGAGAAAACAAAATAGAAATTATTTCCTGTAGCATTGCTTAATCCTGGAAACTTTATGGACTGCTGGGACAATTATGACTAATCATTTTGATATAAATATTATAATTTCCTTATTGCCATCATGGTACCATATCACAGACAAAACAAGACACAGTTTTCAATGAAAAAGCATCTGATGGATTTAGTGCAGGCTTTTAAAAAACTCTCAGCATGTAATGATTTCTTTCAAGTCACTAAATTTTTTCATAGCTTTCTGAATCTTTATAATAACTATAATATATTCCTGAATAGTTAGCATAGCCAAGCCTGTAATATTTGACAACTTCAAAGCTGATGCTCACCAAAGTTGCATAGTATTCTTTCCTCTTCAGAGGTCATCAGCTTTGTAAGCTGGTACTCATTTTTTATTCACATGTTTCTTCACAGACCTATTGTGGGACCACCCAGAAGCTATTCCAAATATGAGAATTTCAATCTTTCCACTATAAGTCTTCAGAAAATTTATTTGCACTATCATTGTTTCTAGAAACATTTTTGTATATGAAGCTTTCCTAAGTGCAGTCAAAACCAGTAACATATTGCAGCTTCTCATAATCCAAAGCAAAGGTTTGATTTTCCGGTTTTGTTTAATGCCACCATGTTCACATGGCACATACTGCTCACACTGCATTTCCATATGCATAAATATCTAATAATACTGGTTGGTTGTTAGAGAATCAGGCCCCTTAATTAGGTAAAAGTAGGTGCAGCTAAATATGAAGTGAGGCACCTGAGGAAGCCCTCCTCCACAAATTTACCTGAAAAAAGCTTTGAGTAAATAATTTCCGCTCCTGAATGAGATCATAGGGTTGTGACAGATGAGTCTGAGAAAATACCAGCTCAGCACTAAATAGTGGTCAAAACAAAGAACCTGAAGTTAGGAATTCTTGGGAGAGGAATAGATAATAGAACAACCTTATTATATCATTATGAAAATGCAAGGTTTACTTCGGTTTTGAATACTGCATGCATTTCCGGGCTTTAGTAAACTAACTCTTTCCAGCATGCAAAGAGGTAACTGAGGAAGGGTGTGATGCAGGTCTATAAAATCATCATTGCCATAGGTCTTTCAATGCAAAATCTAGGAGGCCTCAGGTCAAGCTAGGAGGACCATTGTTCAGAATAAATCAACTGACATGTCTCTGGGCAACAGATAGTAGACTTGGAGAACTCCTTGCCGGGGGATGCTGTCAGTTGGAACAGTTTGCATGGGTTTAAAGGGAACTGAGGATTAATAAATATATAGATATCATACACAGCTCAGGAAATGCCTGGGCTGAAGGTAGCTGGAGGCTGGTGGATTAGGAGGAATTATGGTATGTGCTTGACCTGTTCCTACTCTCCCACAGGCATTTGTTTTGACTACTGTAAAAGACAAGATATAGAGTTATGTAAGTCTTGGGCCTGTTCGATAGAGGCACTCTTATCTTCTTAGTTATGGATCTTGTGAATTGTTCATAGTTGATTTTTTCAGATGTAGTTGTATGGCAGTGTGAACGAACGGGACTACTTCGGGCACAGTACCTCAAGATTATTAAAAACACAGTTCCATTGTTTTCTGAATGTGATTGAAAATGATATTTTCTTTACTCCTGACTAAATTTTATCTCACCTGCCTTTTGCCTCTGCTACTGTTACTTTTCTGAGACCTGAAATGAATTTTTTAGATGCTTTCTCTATGAAAAAGAAATTAGCTTTATATTCACATCAGCATTGCAGTTGGGGAAAAGCTATCCTGAAGTTATTGTTTTTCCATAATTGCCTCTCTCCTGGTTGTTTTTGCACAACTTCCCTCCCAGCTCCCCCTTATTCAGGATCCTTGAGGTGGGTAAAGGTCCCTTAAATTCTATGTGCAGAGTACACCCCTATTTATCCCATCCCACCCCACTGTGGATACCTTGAGTCTGGCAGCTGCCTTGCATTGCCTTGCATTCATTTTCACTGTTGGCCTGCGTTTTTAGAGTGAGGTGAGTCAAAGAGGCTGAGTAGTGCTGCCATTACCTGTTGTACAGCTCTAGGTAGTTAGTATGCATGGCAAATGGGAAGCCTTCCTGTTTCAGTGACCCCTAATGCACCTAGGGTAGAAACATGTCTCATATGAGCTGTGTAAAAGGCAGTGATTTTTTTACCTGAGGTCTGAGTACACCTGGAGGTGTGTAAAAAATGGCAGAGGAACATGTAAATTCGCAGCACAGGGAGTAATGCTACTTTCAGAAAATGTGTAGGGCTACAGTTTCCAGGCAGGTTGAATATCACTGAATAGTCTGTGTTTGGAAGAGAGTTTCCCTCAGCAGAGTCAGGCAGGTGCACTTGTAGGATTCTTTTGCAGGAAATTCTGTAGCAATCCTTCATCCTGTCTTGCCCTCTGAGTACTGCTTTTCAGGCAAATGTGAAAAGGACCAGAAAAAGGGTGTACGGTAAAGAACAAGTGGAAGTGGAAATCTTTGTTAAAAATGGAAATGTACATCTTGTTGATCCACACTCCTTCAGGGTATGTTTAATGATGTCTGGTTTTTTGAACTTCAAGAGAGTAGCATTTGGAATAAAACATGTTTTACATTCATTATCATGACACCTCTCCTCCCCTCTCTGCTTCCCCTGTTGAGGCTGTATGCACTTAATAATAGAAATTCTGATAGGTTTTCTGGGAGAACAAAGCCACTGAGAGCACAGTTCGTTCATAGCTATAACTGCTCTCTACGTGCAGTGCTTTTTATTAATTTTTTGAAGCAGCAGTCAATTATAGAGTCCACAGTTTTTTTTCCTCTTTGTTGAAGGGCCAYTGGAAGGCAGTGCATTAAGTATCCCCTCCAACAATAAAGATATCTGAACCGCTCCATCAGAAGAGTTCTATATCCAATTATTTGCAAGCTCCTTGCAGATATGATTCTATGGAGTAAATGGAAAACATACTTCTGCACTGATAGTAATTTAATAAAAATAAAAAGCTATTGATTTTTTTTAGTAACTGTGTTAAAAGGCCACTGTAATCTTGGCTTCACTCCACTGTTGGTAGAGTGTTCAGCAGCAACTAGATTTTTGACTTTTCCTGGGGCACCATTTATTAAATGCCGTCTTAATGTGTACAGATGATTAGTTTAGCTGAAGTGGGGGAAGATTTATAATACCTTCCTGTTATTTAACTTCTCTTAGTCAATTCAGACGTCAGCAGCATTTGCAGAGATTTATCTCCTATACTTTGTGATTTTGTTTCTTCTATTTCTTAAGCCAAATGTGCCTCTGAGCTTACTGAGCCAGGACTTTGTGGGCGGGAGCTACTTTTGACAGATATGGAAAATAGCATCCTATTTGCTGACTCTTATTGAAATAACCACTCTGTGATGCTAACACCTACTTCAGTGGCAGAGGAATATCACTTCAGCTGTATTGTAAACCTCAGCTTGAATAAGGAGTTAAATCAGTAAAGGTGGACTCATGTTAAACGATTTTATCTGTCTAAAAGTGTGGATCTACTATAAACTGTTTAGAGATATGCCTTCTCGAAAATCATTCATATGATCTATTCCCTTTGAAAGTTCCTGTTTATCTTCATTGACCATAGAAGTTCCTGTTTATCTTCATTGACCATAGCTAGAGTCTAAACAATTCTTTAAGTGAGAGGTGAATTTCAGACTATAAGAAATGGTTTATATGCATTCATTCCATTTTAGGTGCACTTGTGTCTCCCCAAAACAATGTTTTCTGTGATGTTGAAACATAAGAATTTGAAATCCATATGTCAAGTAAGATTAATACTGATACAGTCCAAGAACCTAACTGCTAACATATATGCAGGGGCACATCTTCACTTATAATTCTTTTAAATATTTAGAGCTGTTGGTCAGGATCTAAGAATCCATCTCTATTCCCATCCAAAAGGTATTTTCCAAAGCTAAAATTAGAGAGGGAGTCAGCCTGCAGATTAAGATACCTAAATTTAAATGTCCACATATAGGTGATGTAGGTGTTTAAACTCCCATTATACACAATGAAAGTTTAACTGCTACAATCAGTGGAAAGCGATTCAGTAACTGTGTACTTCAGAGATGGCTAAATTTTTCTCCAGGCTCCACTGACCAGACCTGCATGACTGTAATGGGAGCCTACATACCTAACTCTCTTGTAAATACATATGGTGTGATTCTGTTCTGTATCTAGCAACATTTTACACATCTGTCACTTCCACATGGAGCTGGCAGATAACATAGGACATGCATCATTCTGTAAAGGCAGTTGGAGAAAAGATGGATATCCCAGGGTACCACAAATAGCAACAGCTACCTATGGTTAGGTGGCTGAGTCATACCCCTACATTGCAATTCCTAAATTTAGCAGCTACAGGTTAGGGTTGAATCCAACCCCTGCTTATTTTGGAGGAAAGGAAGTTTTCAATGGGGATGAGATTAAATTGCATAAATATAGCTGTGCACCGATGTGCGAGATTGGTATCCTATCCGTATGTCACCCTTGGTTTTCCCCTGCAGAAGGTGTAGGTCTCCTAGCCCCACCCAGATAAGTGCCTTGGGTAATAGAATCATAGAATGACAGTATGGTTTGGGTTGGAAGGGACCTTTAAAGATGATCTAGTTCCAACCCTCCTGCTGTCAGCAGGAACATCTTCCACTAGATTAAATTGCTCAAAGTCCCATCCAACCTGACCTTGAACACTTCCAAGGAGGGGGCATCCACAGCTTCTCTGGGCAACCTGTTCCAGTGTCCCACCACCCTCATAGTAAAGAATTTCTTCTTTATATCTAATCTAAATCTACCCTCTTTTAGTTTAAAATTGTTACCCCTTGTTCTATTACTACAGGCCCATCTTTCTTATAAACCTCATTTAAGTATTGAAATGTGGCAATAAGGTCTGCTGGGAGCCTTCTTCAGGCTGAACAACTCCGAATCTCTCAGCCTTTCATCATAGGAGAGGTGTTCCAGCCCTCTGATCATTTTTTTGTGGCCATCCTCTGGACACACTCTAACAGCTCCATGTCTTCCTTGTACTGGGGACACCAGAGCTGAATGCAATACTCCAGGTGGGGTCTCATGAGAGCAGAGTAGAGGAGGAGAATCACCTCCCTTGATCTGCTGGCCACACTTCTTTTCATGCAGCCCAGGACACGATTGACTTTCTGGACTGTGACGGCACATTACTGGCTCATGTCCAATTTTTCATCTACCAATATCCGCAAGTCCTTCTCTGCAGGGCTGCTCTCAATCCATTCATCCCCCAGTCTGTATTGACACTRGCGATTGCCCCAACCCAGGTGCAGGACCTTGCATTTTGCCTTGTTGAACTTCATGAGGTTCACRTTGGCCCACTTCTCAAGTCTGTCAAGGTCCCTCTGGATRGCATCCCTTTCCTCCAGTATATCAATAGGACCACTCAGGTTGGTGTCATCTGCAAGCTTGCTGAGGGTCCAGTCTTYGAATAATTATCTTCTTGCAGCACCTCAAATAATTATCTATTTCTTGTTCTCCCTCCCTAATACAATGTAACCTGCTGACTTCCTCCTGCAGCTCCTTCACCTGCTGCCTGAGTGACTCCACCAGAGCACACCTTGCACAGCTGGAGCTTACACCCTCCTCCACTTAGGAGTGTGGGATGCAGACTTYACAGCCCTCCACCTGGACAGCAGCTTCCCCGATAGGAAGCTGTGCTGGTTTTGGCTGGGATGGAGTTAAATATCTTYATAGTAGCTTATATGGTGCTCTGTTTTGGATTTGTGCTGAAAACAGTGTTGATAACACAGGGATAATTTAATTACTGCTGGGCAGTGCTTACACAGAGTCAAGGCCTTTKCTGCTTCTCACCCCACCCCACCAGCAAGCAGGCTGGGGGTGCACAAGAAGTAGGGAGGGGACACGGCTGGGACAGCTGACCCCAACTGACCAAAGGGATATCCCATGTCATATGACGTCATGCTCAGCATATAAAGCTGGGGGAAGAAGAAGGAAGGGGGGGATGTTTGGCATGATGGTGTCTGTCTTCCCAAGTAACCGTTACRCGTGATGGAGCCCTGTTTTCCTGGAGATGGCTGAACACCTGCCTGCCCATGGGAAGTAGTGAATGAATTCCTTGTTTTGCTTYGCTTGTGYRYGCGGCTTTTGCTTTCCCTATTAAACTGTCTTTATCTCAACCCACGAGTTTTAGCACTTTTACTCTTCTGATTCTCTCCTCCATCCCATCGGGCAGTGAGTGAGTGAGCGGCTGGGTGGGGCTTAGTTGCCAGCTGGGGTTAAACAACAACAGAAGCTCTGTCYGGGTGGCAGCCTCTACTCATGCCAGGCTAGCCTAATAAGCCCTTCTAATTCCCTGGAGACCTCAAGGTTCCTTAGGGAATCTTAAATGTCATGGCAATGTTCATGCAACTGAATCGCATCCTGGTTTGATGCTAATTTCAGTGGGAAGAAAAAGTATTCCTATCAGGAAAGACCTTGTATTTTACGAACCACTAGTTTGTGTGATTTTACTGGCAATGTTCTCCATTCTGAGGTTTTCTGAACCATCTCTTTAACACTAGGAACATTTGTTACCAAAGCAACACCGTAAGGTAGACTTACAATAGTATGATGCACTTCACCTGACCTTGACAGATGGATTTTGGCTGTACAGCTCCAGTGGCAGAGGTAAAGACATTTGGAGTAAACCCTTGGCCTCCAAATTCCCATTTATTTTAGTGGGGCCAGAATTTCATTTTTTTTCTTCAAGGGAAGTGGACAAACTAGTTTGGTGTTTGTGCCAGGTGAGATCCTGGCTTTGGGTGTAGTAAAATAATGCAGATATAATTAAAAATGCAAAAGTGATAGTAATGCTAGATCCCACCTCATGATTAAGAGCATAACGATCCTACTATAAATGAAGAAGAAAGGAAGACAGGAACAGTATTTAGCTGGATTTCTCAACACTTAATGTTAGAATTGGGAATAGTGACAAGTCTCAGCACCGCTGTGCACAGCTCCTGCAGAGGCAAGGTATGTAGTCACTTTTACTGCTTAGAAAGTGAAGAAATAGCTCTGGTTATAATAGCTGATTCACAGTTGACGTTTCTATCTGTCTTCTGGCCCATGTGTAAGGAAGTGCATATACCAACTTGTTGGGGAACTGCATTTTTTACTGAGGCATAATGAAGTCTCTAAACTGTAACTAAAAATGTGCCAGTAAATCCTGCACGTTAGCTATAAAATTGCTTCATGTTGATATTGAAGCCAGTAGCAAATGACACACCTACAGCATCACACGAGGGATATGAAGCCAGAGCTTCCAAATTGGGTATACTTCAGTGCTGCCAGTGCCCTCACAGTGCAGTTGCAGAGACATCTCACCTCTCAACTCTCCAGAGAGTTTCAAGCAAAGGGAGAGGCACATCTAGCAACATTCATGTTAGGTACTCAGTTCATTTCAAGGGAAATGCTGTTCTGACCAACGTCAGTCATAGGTTTGGTTCAGCTAAATACACCAATATCAGGGAAGAGTGACAGGATGACATCAGCCTTATGCTCAGACCCACTGTATATTGATGATTCTGACCAATCAATGATAGCACCACGCAGTCCTCCAGATGGGAATCACAGAATCACAGAATCACAGAATCACAGAATCACAGAATGGTTGCGGTTGGAAGGGACCTCTGAAGGTCATCTTGACCAACCCCCCGGCTCAGGTAGGGCCAATTGACAGCCTGTTGCCCAGGACCATGCCCAGACAGCTTTTGAATATCTCCAAGGTGGGAGAATCCACAACTTCTCTGGGCAACCTGCGCCTGTGCTCAGTCACCCTCACAGTAAAAAAGTGTTTCCTGATGTTCAGAGAGAACCTCCTGTGTTTCAGTTTGTGCCCATTGCCTCTGGACCTGGCACTGGGTACCTCTTTTCTGCCAAGCTGCTTTCCAGCTGGGTGGTCCCCAGCATATATTGGTGCATGGGGTTGTTCTTCCTCAAGTGTAGGGCTTTGCACTTCCCCTTGTTGAACTCCATCTCATGGTCACTGCAGCCAAGGCTGCCTTTGACCTTCACATTCCCAGCAAGCCCCTYGTTGTTGGTGAGTATGAGGTCCAACAGAGTACCTCTCTTCATTGGCTCCTCTGTCACTTGGAGGAGGAAGTTATTGCCAATGCACTCCAGGAACCTCCTGGATTGCTTTTGACCTGCTGTGTTGTCCCTGTAGCAGATTTTAGGGTGGTTGAAGTCTCCCATGAGGGCCAGAGCCTGTGAATGTGAGGCTGAATGAATGACTTGCAGTAGGCTAGTAATCTATGATTGCAGAAGATGACCTTCCTGACCATATGCTAGGAGGTGGTACAGGCTCTTAAGGAACAGGACACTGATTTCAATTGCCTCATTGTGGTCAGAAAGCATCTGCTCATCTCTAGATGGAAGCTGGCACCACTATCTTGCTGTCCATCTGTGGCACAGCAGTGTGGTACTAAAAAGCGTGCTGTGACAATTGCTGTGATGAGTTATGCAAAACCCTATGTGTATCATTAGCCCTGAACTGACACACCAGTAAGGGCCCTAATATATACCTCATTCTAGAAATGTGGCATGCCCAATATTATAAGGTCATCAAAAATCACATCCAGTGTTCTCTGAGAGAAGCCATGACTACCATAATCATGAGGAGTACCTTTCCACCTTGCATGTCRGAAATCAGTGATCATACTATGATGTAATTTATGCATGCTGACACTGGACACACTTACCATGCATATTATGTCTGTGTGTTGCAGAAGCTGGGCATTTTCCTCCAGAACCTTGTGAATGTCCTTTTCCAACCCTGTTATTGATATCAGTGAATCAAAAGAATATATACATTTCTACCAGGGTGCACATATCCTATACTGACTACTGCATCCCCAWTGAATAGTTCAGGTACAGCCCAATTCCAGCCAGTTATCCATGGATTTTCCCACAATTTCATACCTCTTCTACCAGTGAGRCAGCTGTTATGACACACTGAGGGCAGTCCAAGAGCTAACCACTATGGGTGTTGCTAGAGATGCTCCACTAGGATCAAATGGATACAGTCAAAAAGCTCCAATGAGATAAATATTCTGTAATCTGACAGTAAAATGATATGAATGCTAGCCCTCAGATCATGTAGTCTCAGCATTTCTGGGGAAAAAAAACGAACACAGGGGGTGAATTTTGTACCAGATTCTAAAATAGTGCAATATTTGGCAGATACAGTCATTCATTATCAGATCATACCCTGGCCCTGTTACTATCAAACACATACATCATGATAACTATCTTTTACTAGGAATACTTGGGGTTTGCCGTATAATCTCAGTGTCCCTGGATAACTGATAGGAAGAAATGTTATGATAGCCTTTTTTTTTCTTTTTTCCTTGCTACTATGGTAGAAGATGTTAGACCCATCAAACTGATAATGAGGAATATATTTTCCATTAGCCTATAACCGTGAAAAGAAAACCTTCCCAATAACTGTTCAGATTCACTGCCTTCCTTTGCTTTAACCTAATTTCCTTAGTACTCTAGTCTTTTTCTGGTGAGCAGTGTATTTTTCTAGCACATTCCCAGCTAGAAGGGAGTATTTGTGGCTCACCCCGGCCTTCTTTCCTGTTTAGTGTTTTTCTCAACAATTTTCCTTTGATTGCAGCCAGTAATCAGCCAGCAGCACCCTGCTTTGGTCTGTTCCCCTAGTGCTTTCATTGCATATACCTATTATGTTGCCAAAGGACTTTTAGAATAAAAAAGTTACATTATTTTTCAGGCTTCTTTCAAGTTCTACTCAATAGCTGTTGGCTGTCACTAGGAYAGTTTGCTATTGCTGTACTTATGACCCAAAAGTAAATGCTATAGTTTGATAACCAGTCACCAAAAGCATAATAAAAATATGTAACAAAAATATTTGCTTTGTCTAAAGGATCTCATTTTATTTTAAAAAAATGTTTATTCTCTGGTGAACATAATTTTTTCACTATTAATGAAACTGCTTGTGCTGTGTTCATTTCATACCTTTCTCCTCAGAGTGAGTAGGCAGCAGTGTAGACACATCTGATGAGATTCAGCTTACCTAACTTTAGACCTCAGAAAAGTAGTTAACTAAATCTAAGGTAGCTCTCCACAGCTCCCATCAAAGTCTTTGGTGAGAAGTAGGCATTTCTGGGGCATGACTCATCTGATTTATTTTAGACTTCTCCTTCAGGATGAGGTGAATCACACCTAAGTGGCTCTTTCTCTTTGTTGATTATAAAAGACACTTAAGGTGACTGGCTCATTCAAATCCCATCTCTCCTGTCCACGTTGAGCTTCATGGGTGATTGGCATGATTGCAATTCAGCACTAACTCAACTTCTGAACTTGGCATTTGACCACTGGTGTCCAAAATGAAAGAGCAGAGGAAAGTTTTCCTCTCTCCTTTTGTTTCTGAACACACAGATGAGACAATTAGCTCTAATATGGGCAATTATATCTTTAARCATAAATCACAAGCTCTTTTAGGTGCATTAGGCAGCTATACATCCTTCAGAAATCATGGGGAACTGCAAATGATAATTAGCTTTGATGATCAAGTCACATATTTGTAGGTCTAAATGTTAGAATTGTAAATGCACTAAATGCTTTCCCTTGAAAAGGATAGCAAACTTTGTCAGATGCAGTGAAACAAAACAAGGGACTGTTTTGAGGGTGGTTCATAGGGATGATAGGAAAAAAGACATTTCCTGCTAGCCCCAAGGTGGGGTTTGCACCCAGGAAGACATTACTGGGAAAGTCTGATAAATAAAGTTCTGAAACAATCTTGTTTTTTTCCTGTGAAATTTAATGGCTTTTTGAGCTTCAAGAAAGCAAGCAGACAGAAAATGCTTGTAGTCCACCTGCTGCTTTTAAGCAGCAAAAGGCGTAGGAGTGAATTATATTTTCTTTAGTACAGACACCCAACAAGCTCCTTTAGTAAACTTTTACCTGCCTTTGGAGCTGAAAGAAAACATGTAATCTGCATTTCTATGAAGTAAAATATTTGTGTGCAATCATGGAGTCTTTTTTTTTTTTTTTTTAAGGGCAAACGATAAATGGGGGGAGTGTCTTCCAAATTGTATGGGAATACCATTAGCTCAGAGACTATTGTRACAGTCTTCTCGAAACACAAAGAGCATATCAGAGAACATCACAGTACAGAGGACATATCAGTGCTCGGTATATCCTGTAAAAGTTTCTCRAAATATTTGAAGAATCTTCTTGGAGCAAAGCAGTACCAAGTCTAGAGGGTTTATTACAAAATCTCCTAGCCCTAGGCACTGACTTACTGGTCAGTTTACTTAAAGAAACTCATCTCTACATGTAGGCAGGTTACAGATGTGTCAAATTCATTCGGAAAAGGATCTGTGCCAGTGAAAGTGCCTGCGGTGGTCCCACATGGGCATAGGTCCCTGTTCTGGTGTTGCCATGTTCAGTGGCTAGTGTACAAAACAGCAACACTTAATGGGGCCTAAATTCTCCTTCACTGGTCAAGTACATTTCTTCTGTGGATAGCCCTCCTGGGAAAATTAAGACACCTAAGACTCATGGCCTCAGGACTACTGTCTTGCCTCCATATTGCTTCTCCTGCTTCCACTTCCCTCTCCACACAAATTTTTACTAATTTCTTCAAAGAGAAGACTTAAGAAAGACACTACTGCTACTCTCTTGCCTTTGATTTCTCTCTCTTCCTACTACTCCTTCCTTCTTTCCTCCTGTCACAAATATAAACTTCGCATTTGCTTTTCTCCATTTTGCCTCCATGTTATCTCCCAGTGTCTTCAGGTGCCTTTCTTGCACTGATTGCAAGTATCTAACTGATTGCTGAAAGTATTTCCCCATTTTCCACACTTAAGAARCCCACCCACAACCCTCACCTACTTTTCAAACCCCTTTCCAGCCCTTCCTTTCTCTCTGTTCCTAAGCTCATTGTTACTCTAAACTCTCTTCTGACTTCATCCCATCTCCAATCTCTCCTCCATCCCTGACATATCTCTAAAACTTCTCTCAGCAAGGCTTTTGATGACGGCAGCTGCATCTCAGATCCAGAACTGTGGGCTTATCCTTTTCAAATTATTAAGCATGCGCAGCATGTTTAACCAGGTTTTTCTACCTGAATTCTTGCCCTTCCCCAGGGACTCTGTCCTCTCTGGGCTTCTCTCCTGACTCTTTAATCATATTTTTTGGGAGACAATTCCTTTAACCTCCTCTGGGTTTTCAATAGCTGTTTTATGTCTCTATCTGCATGTATTGTCTTTGGATAATTTTGTCAGAAAACAAACTAAGCTCCAGTCTCTAAGAAGACACAGACAGAGAAACAGATTTTCTCTTGACCAAACTAAAATACTGGTTTCTCTCTTTGGTACCCCCTTCTGAATGGTCAATGATCCACTCTACTTACCTGTGACTAAAAGCGAACTAATTTTCTCTGGGACACTTGGCATATTTGTGTCCTGTTTGTTCAGTCTTTAGTCGGTGGGGTTATGGCTGATGACTGGAGTGCTGCAGCAGTATGACAATTCAAATAGCAAATAACTGTAGAGTTGAACTAGATGGAAACAAATCAATATTGAAGTAAACGTCACATTACCTGGGAGAACACTTGCATAAATAATATTTATTGTCATTAAAAAATTTGCATTTGAGTCAGTTGTTCCATCTAGCTGAGCCAACATCTTTAACACTTCAAAAAACAAGCTTAAAGAGAATAGGTTTTAGTGACAATGGATTAAAACATTTTATGCAAATATTGACCAACAGTATTGGATGACATGCATACGAGGTTTTGAATATAATTTGGAAACCAAACCGTTGCTAATAATTTGTTTTGTTTTGTTTTTGCTAATCTCCTGAAGAATGAGAAGGTCTCTAGATGTAAACCAAGATACATCATAGCGATATGGAGTCAAGGTGATGCGACACGGATCTGGTTGTTCTTTTATAACTACAATAATAATAAAGTGATAATTTATCCCTTCCAAGCTTAATTTTAACACTAAATTTGAAAGCAGTGTGCTAATAAATAGTAAGGGTAAATAGTAAGGGCTTACAGAGGAAGTGTGTTGGTCAAACTAAATTTCTACCTAGTTTTTCATTGCAAAATCAGTAATGTGAAAACATTTGCACATGATTAAGTAATTGTGAGGGGATAAAACATACGAGCTTGCAATGATCATGTTGGGTAAACCATGGCTTTATCTGTCTCTATTGATCCTTCCTCTTTTCAATTACTTGATACTCCATGAAAATGTTCACAGCTGGGTGCCTTTGTTTTCTTAAGAAGTTAGAAAAGAGACTGACAAGTTTATGTCCGTATTCACCCATGCAGGAAAGTACTGGAAGAACAACTGCATTATTCCATCTACTCTTTTGTGAGGCTCTATTATTTACCATGTAAGAACAGCTTCTCTTTAATGTCCCATCTGTAGAAAAATGACACATTTATCTTCATTGCCACCTTTTGATTTCCAATGTATGTTGGAAATAGTTGTTGGGTGAAGGAATGCTGACTGCTTTGATGTTAAGAAAGAAAAACCTCCACTATTTCACATTTAGTAAAGTACACGGGTTTTTTTATAGATGGCCTGTTGGTGTTTCAAGTCTTGTTGTGTAACATGAGGGAACACTTTCTATAAYTGCCTGGCTTCTGTCTTCAAAGGGATGGATTCCCTTACATCTCGGGCACTTTTAATTGGATAATGTAACTCAGTGTAGTAACATAGAAAAACAAACTTCCATGCTGATGGTTTGAAATTAGAATCATGGAATCATTTAGGTTGGAGAAGACCTCTAAGATCATCGAGTCCAACCATTAACCTAACACTGCCAAGTCCACCACTAAATCATGTCCCTAAGCACCACATCTATATGTCTTTTAAATACCTCCAGGGATGGTGACTCAGCCACTTCCCTGGGCAGCCTGTTCCAATGCTTGACAACCYTTKYAGTGAAGAAATTTTTCCTAATATCCAATCTAAATCTCCCCTGGTGCAACTTGAGGCCATTTCCTCTCATCCTATCGCTTGTTACTTGGGAGAAGAGACCAACACCCRCCTCTCTACAGCCTCCTTTCAGGTAGTTGTAGAGAGCAATAAGGTCTCCCCTCAGCCTCCTCTTCTCCAGGCTAAACAACCCCAGCTCCCTCAGCMACTCCTCATAAGACTTGTTCTCTAGATGCTTCACCAGCTTCGTTGCCCTTCTCTGGACATGCTCCAGCACCTCAATGTCCTTCTTGTAGTGAGGAACCCAAAACTGAACACAGTATTCGAGGTGCGGCCTCACCAGTGCCAAGTACAGGGGCACAATCACATCCCTAGTCCTGCTGGCCGCATTATTTCTGATACAAGTCAGGATGCTATTGGCCTTCTTGGCCACGTGGGCACACTGACGGCTCATGTTCAGCCCCAGGTCCTTTTCCGCCAGGCAGCTTTCCAGCCACTCTTCCCCAAGCCTGTAGCATTGCATGGATTTGTTGTGACCCAGGTGCAGGATCCAGCACTCAACCTTATTGAACTTCATATAGTTGGCCTCAGCCCATTGATCCAGCCTGTCCAGATCCCCCTGTAGAACCTTTCTACCCTCAAGCAGATCAACACTTCTGCCCAACTTAGTGTTGACTGCAAACTTACTGAGGGTGCACTCGATTCCCTCATCCAGATCATTGATAAAGATATTAAACAGAACTGTCCCCAGTACTGAGCCCTGGGGAACACCGCTTGTGACTGGACGCCAGCTGGATTTAACTCCATTCATCACCACTCTTTGGGCTCAGCCATCCAGCCAGTTTTTTACCTAGCAAAGCATACGCCCATCCAAGCTATGAGCAACCAATTTCTCCAGCAGAACGCTGTGGGAAACGGTGTCAAAGACTTTACTAAAGTCTATGTAGACAACATCCACAACCTTGCCCTCTTCCACTAAGCAGGTCACCTTGTCATAGAAGGAGATCAGGTCGGTCAAGCAGGACCTGCCTTTCATAAACCCATGCTGACTGGGCCTTATCGCCTGGTTGTCCTACTAAATTGTTTATGCATTAGAAACGTAATAAGCCGATTTGGTAGCTAGTACTTCATCTGAATATTAAATGTTGGATATAAAAGAAAATAGCACTTATGCTTAATCGCATGTTTCAAACTAGTTTTAATAACGTACCTTTTTAAATATCACTCAATAGTGTATACTATTATTGTCCTTTGAGCCACTGGATATCCTTGTTTCTCTGATTCAAAGCATGTGAAAACCTTTACGTGGAACAATCTAATAACTGAGGTTTTAAAAAATTCTATCACCTTTAATTAACTTGATGTCACAATTCACTTCTGTATTCAGGAAAAAACTCAGTTCTTTGTATTAAGATTGCTGGGGCAATGGTCTCAGGGCCAAAACATCAGCTAGAGTAAATGATGTGGTTTGAAGGAATTATGCAGATAATTACCATTTGAGGGTCTAGCTTTTGGCTTCCATCTTACAGAGTCATTGCTTTCTGTGGGCTTCCTGGCATTCACCTTAATCAAGAGCTGGTGAGGAATGAAAATACTCAGATGATCTTATATCATCTGTGCGTATAAGGCTTTCCACAGTGTAGTTTAATGTCTGTAGTAAATATCAACTTTAGTCTAATAATGTCAAATGATTCCATTAATACATATTGATAAAAAGGTTGGCAAAACTTGTAAAATTATACTTATCTGTGGCAAGATCTTTAGCTGATGTAGTTCATACTGTCCCCTCTAATGTTAACCATTTGTAGACCATCTGAACATCTGAATGCTAATATTACATTTATGAAGAAATTAAAAATAAATCTGCTACAAATACCAATTTTGAACATCACGCTGTTCTGAGGTTGCTATGCTTTTCAGTGGTTTTGTATACCAGTTTGTTAGAGTGATTAACATAACAGTTTAAAGCTGCAAGGCACAGAGGGAACATTCTTTCAGCATTTTGCTCTTGACTTTTAGCACCCTTTATCTCTCAAGGTCCTAACTGTAGAACAATTTTCTTGTGAAATCAGGCAAAATCGTGKCAGAATCATCAGACCTCACATGTAGGTTTTTTTTGATCTAGTAGTGATATTTTGAAGAGCTGGTAACCATAGCAACCRAATAGGTTTTAAAGGCTGCAAACAGTTCAACAGTCTGTTGAACTGACAAAATGGCATGCTGCAGACAAAATGGCAAAAAGAATTGTATGCCTCTTGGGATTGCTACATGAAGGGATAGGCTCTTTTTGTTTGAGACACTTTTGACCTTGAATATGGAAATTATCTTTTTTTTCCAGATGTGGGTCTCTAAATACTAAAATAAATGCTGCTGCAAATGGCCTTGTAGACGGTATTGTGAGTCCTAGTTTTGTATCGCTGCAACCTCTGCCATGGATGTGTTTGAGCTGCCAGGGACAACATGTCCAAACTGGGTGCTGTGGGATGCTAGGGGGTCACCACAAGGACAGGTTTCTGTCCCACCTGGCAGAAGCACTGCAAGCAGGGTGCCCTGGGGGCTGCCCCTGGGTTGTGCTGGTGAGCTCAGTACATGCCAGAGCACCTTGAGCATGGGGCAAGGCAGCTTGGGTGCTGCCATAGAGCCAGGACAGCGGGCAGTGCGGCAGCCTTGAGGTTGTCAGTGGCTGGGGTGGGGGACCAGGGACCCAGGACGGTGCTGCTGACACGGCTCCTGRACGGCTCAGCTAGGGACACCCAACATGCCTTGTATTCTTTGGTTGTCTGTTACCGCAGGAGCTGGGTACAATCTTTTATTTTTTTCTTCTACAATACATTCAACTGTGTTATGAATGTAGGTGATCAATTAAAAACCTGCCTCCTTGAGTGAGCATGATCCTGGGATTTTCTGGTCTGCAAATCTCTGTGATTGCTTTTTTTACTTGACTGTCAGTGTTTCAGGGAAGGTCGTAAGTCTAGCTATACTTTTTTTCTAATTCTTTGTCCTGGGTAATATTMTTTTTTTTTCTAATCTCCTAACTAAAATCCAGTATTTTCACCATATTTCTCTTTTCCTTTCTGGAGGATTAACTCCCTCTTTCTGATTCTGGTTCATCAATGAAGGCTATCCTGAGAGCACAGAGGAGGGTTTAAGTGCTAGGCTGCTGAGCCTACTTAGTTTCCAGAGAAATAGCCTGGCGTAAATGTAGTGTTGCAATCAGAAGATTTTTAATAAAAATCTGTTGGGTCCATTGCTTTCATCACCATAAGGAAACTCACCCTCTTTCTTTGATTTTATATCTCAGGCTAAGGATCAGATCCACTTCTAGACTGCAAAAACCAAAAGGGAAGTGGAGGTGCAAGGAAATTAATATTATACCTACATCATCAATTAATCCTCTTGAGCTTTTCTTAAGTCCACTTTTCCCCTATACACATTTTTACTTGGAAGCATTCATGGGGAGGAACGTTTAGATTGACCTCTGAAACATTCTTGAGGGTAAGAGACTGAGTGACCCACCAGATTCTTGTTCACATGTGATGAGTAGACAATACCTGGTCTGGTTGAGCATGCGACAGTCTAGGTTCCCAGCAGGTATTCTGAGCTCAGCCCTCCTTCAGCCTGTTGGGGATGCAGTAGACCCAAGTTCAGGTTGGACAATACCCAGCAGCCTGGCTGGAAAGTGCCCAGGCCATGTGACTGGCAAGCTTACATATATTTCTGAAGCTGTTGTTTGCGTTTCATGGCAGATGGAGCTAGGATTTTCCAATAGCTGTTCCCTATAAACGGGAAGTGTCTGGGGCAAGAAGCAAAAGCCTAATGAATTCTAGCATTTTGGAATAAAGATAAGCCCTGCAGTAAAACAACCGAAACAGAGGTATCTAGGCAAAGAACTGACCACTTAATACCACTTTTCCATCGTTTATTTTCTTGAAAGCAAGAAGGAAGAACTGGAGAAAAGAAGCAAGGATGAATGTCATTTGAACATCACTAAGAAATTCTGATCTAAGATGATAAACTGGAGAAGGCATCTATAAGTAGTTAAAGTTAGAGGAATASAGAGTCCTAATCCAACTATTTCCCCTTGAGTTCTCAGATTCAATGCTTTGTTTAAATAGGAGATTGAAATAATCTGTGTGGTTTTCTTTGTGTGTGCATAGCTCTATATTTGGTGTTGGCCAAATAGTAGAAAACTGCGGGTGAGTAACTCAGTCACTAAACTATGGGACAAAAGCATTTAAAACGCATCTATAGTATTACAGAAATAGTAAAAAATGGCTTTGTTCTTGTCCAGACCCATCATATATTCATATTTGTGTGTATATATATATACACACACACATATAGCTGCAGGTAGTTTTACTTGAGTTCAGGGTCAAGTTCTCCAAGTCAAGTGACTCTGTCCATAAAGTCTCCAAAGGTCTGTGTCAGTACCCTTCCTCCCCTCTCTGTAGCCCACTGCCTGTGCTTCCCCAGGAGTGCATCTCCATTCCAAACTACGGACATGAGTGTACTCATAGACTTGGTGCTCAGCTGAAAAAAATTTCAGCTGGAGCATAAACTTGAGACCCAGGCTAACAACATGACATAGTAGCAAATGCAATCTATACGAATACGTTCCTGTTACRTTCACACCACCACAATTCTTTTGTACTTTTCTACTCCTTTAGCTTCAACTCTGTCTGCAATTGCTTTATAGCAGCCTTTCCCCATGCAGCCTGCTCCTTACAGAATACCTTGGTGTCCTGATTGTACCAATGAAGGCTGTTCTCAGAAGATAGATCAATTGCCTGTCACCTATTCATAATTAGTTCTTGAGGTCACAACAACCACCTGCAAGCATATGGAGAAGGCTGGCGGGCATAAACAAGAGGTGGGTTGTAACAGTCACCGACAGAGCAATACATCTCTCTGGTCTGGTGTCAGCAGATGGATCATTTATTACAATCTAAAGAAACTCCTGCAAAATTGTGTGGAGCAAACTGAGGGTATAGCAAAGCAAACAGATGCAGCAGTACCAGATGGGCATACGTATTTCTCAGAATTCCCTTTTTTTTAATATAACAACGCAGATGGCTATAGTTATCTTGTCTTTAGTACATTACAAACACTGCTTCCAACCTGTTCTGACTTCCCTGTCAGTACCAACTGGCAGTAAGAATCACCTCACTTGACTTTAAACCCATAACAGTTAGGTATGAAGTTTAAGCTGGCTGAAGATCAGGCTTGGCTCCTATGGACACTCTAAGTGCATCTGCAGAGGAAGCTTAATCTTGCCTTTTCCAGATAGCTATCTTAAAAAGGGATGGATTGCTATCCTGAATCACCTCTTTCTCTTTGCTGAATATATAGGGAATCTAAACATTGGCTTAAGGTGATATGACTAATTTTTAGATGGCTGATTATATAGAGAAGAGGAATCCTGTCTTAAAGACCCGTGTGAAGCCTCCCATGCATTACTGTTCTCATATATAGCTTGCAGTTAGCAAAGGCAGAGCTTAACTGTTCTGGGTCTTTTAAAAAGGATGTAGGTATATTATTTACTTTGGGGATTCATAACTGTTTAACAGCCCTGTCCTGGACTCTTAAGTGTATCTCTTTTGCACCAGGATGTGCTGGTCCATTACAATCCTGGTAAGAAAGGCACTTGGACTCCATAAGGTATAATTTAAAATGCTCTTTATTAGCGCTAATGCTGTAAGGAGAGAATAGTATAGATAATCTTACATCCCTTTAGGTGCTGGGAACCCCAGTTTGTGCAGCATTGAAGGGGCCTCTGATCCATGTGCAGCAYGCGGTGCAGACCTTGTCCATGGAAGAGGTTGTCCCATTTTGATCATTTGAGCTATTAAAGAAATTTCTTATAAGAAAACAACTCTATTCATTATTTCTACTGTCAAACTTGGGAACTTCTTGCTGTACTTTTAGATAAAGATGAGGTCAGGCTGGTGGCATAATCCCTGATACCAAGTGGAAGCTGCCTGCAGGCCTCTCTGTTACAGTAAGCTGGATGAGTTTATCCTGCGGCCAAGAGATTTGTGCAGCACAACGCTGCCTGAAGGCCAGGCTGGACTTGCAGAACAGCGCAGCACAGCACAGCACAGCACAGCACAGCACAGCACAGCACGGGCCTGGACCTGCTGTTATGTGGATCCACTGTTATGTGGATCACAAAGTCCTCAATGTACAATGGTCTTCCAGTCAGGATCACTATAATTTCTTCAGAGCATCTCCTGCGGAGCTCATGCAAGCAGTATCTGTATCTGTTCTTTCTGGAAGCTTTGTAAAGTTTATTAACTGTGCACATATGTTATTTCAGGTCATTTCTGCTAAAATTCCTTGTTCCTCTACTGTATGTGCTGGGCTCTTTACTGAACAGCTGCCCTTCTGCAACAACCTGATGCACATTAAACTTCTGAGAYATTAGCAAAACCCCACACATGGTGCCTTTGTGAAGGAAGCTTAAAATATTGTGGTATCAAATTGACAGCAGGAACTGATGCACAGAGCAGAGATCCAGGCTGGTTGTTTTAGCCCAGCATAGGAAAGGTAAGTTTTAACATAACCTTTATGTCAGRCTTACTACCAGGAAATGAGTTCTGCGCTGAGCTGTGTACGCCTGTTTTTATGAGAGTCTCAGCATGACTTTTTGAGTCAAACTGACATCTCTTCCTGGAAGGCAGGTTCCATTTAAGATGCTTTTGTGTCTCACACACTCCAAATTACAGACATGCACCCTTAAAGGTTGTGAATGAATGGCTCTGGGGCTTTTGAATTCTACTTTCCCACCTAACTAATTCAATGAGTAAATAGTTTTGCTCCCAGTGAAAGATCAGATAGTATTATTGTACATGATAGTATTTGTACCTTGGAGACAATCATTACGGCAGATGCTGAACAAACATACAGATATTCCCTTCTCTGAAGAGTGCTGCTATGCTATTTAGTTACGGACAGAAATTCTTCTGAAAGGACAAGCCTCTTCTCTTACAGAGGCTTATTGTCTGAAGATCTGCTTTTCATAAGAACGACTTGAAGAAAAGCATCCTGAGGCCCTCAGGTTATTTCTAATTGTAGACCAAGATGTTTCTGCTCGCCGCAGACCAAACAAGAAGGCCACAYCAGTGCCTCTGGAGGGCTCTTGTGAGACTGATGATGGGGCAAGGCCAGGAAGCACTGCAGCCGGGGGCCTTCACCTGTTACCTAGACCGCTGTCAAGGAGAAGACAGTGCTCTACCTATGTTTTCCAGACGATGTGGTGTCCCCTTGCAAAGTGTGATGTCTGGGATGCCAGCAAGGACATCAAGCTGGTCCTAAGTAAAAGTGACAAAAATCACCTGGACGTAAGTGTTGCCWTCAGAACTTGGGGTTCCGCTATTGCGTCTGTTTACAGTGGGAGCAGGCTTGAGAGGACACCACGCAGCTTTCTGTAGGTGACTTGAGGGATTGCTGAACTTACTTACGAAGAAGATTTAGCGTGGATCAAACAGATTGAATTAGAGCTGAAAGGTCTCAGCAACAATGGGAGAGGCCTGGACAGTGTCATCTTATGAAATCGGAAGGTCCAGGGTACAGTACAGCCATGCATGCATGCATGGAGGACTGTAAACCACTCACAGTAAGGTCTGTATGGTCACGGCACTTGCCTTTTGATCTCAAATGACTTGCCTGTAACACCCCACTCAAGCTGAAGGTTCAGGGCCAGAGCCAAGGGAACCCATGCCCTTATATGCAATTAAGTCATATTWTGGGCCTTGCAAGTCAATTTATGGGAAATAGATCATGCTTTCCCTTCTCCTGTTAGACAGTTTTAATGGAAAAAGAAGACTRGGATTTAAATGTGTTGTGGTTTACCCTGCTGGGGAGCCAAACACCACACAACCGCTCGCTTACTATCCCCCGCAGTGGAATGGGGGAGAGAGTAAAAAAAAGTMAAATTTGTGGATTAAGATAAAGGCAGTTTAATAGAACAGAAAAGGAAGGGATAATAATAGTAATAATAATGATAAAAGAATATACAAAATAAGTGATGGACAACAGAATTGCTCACCACCTGTTGACCGATGCCCAGCCAGTCCCTGAGCAGCGGTTGCCCCCCGTCYCCGGGCCAATTCCCCCCCAGTTCACATACTGAGCATGACATCAAATAGTATGGAATATCCCTGTGGCCAGTTTGGGTCAGCTGTCCTGGCTATGCTCCCTCACAGCTTCTTGCGCACCTGACAGAGCATGGGAGCTGAAAAAGACCTTGACTAAAGGACTAAACAACTAACAACTAAAACATCAGTGTGTTATCAACATTATTCTCATCCTAAATCCAAAACACAGCACTATACCAGCTACTAGGAAGAAAATTAACTCTATCCCAGCTGAAACCAGGACAAAATGGTACCATTTATTTACTTGGAAGAGAATCTTGGTGCACCCAGCATGGCAAATGCATTTGAACAAAAGGATTTTCCTTTGTTGTTGGCTTAAGGCTCATTTCTCTTCTAGGATAGCCCCTGCCAAGGCTTGTTAGTAATTAGAGGGCTGAGGGGAGCACAGTTATAGCCTGCCCATGCTCCTGAGTTGCTGGAGTGCAGTAACCCATGCAAGGCAATAGCATGTGTAATTACTATTTAGCAAGTTTGTAGCTGAGGGCTGTGGCCTTTGTCTCAAAGCTCTGGGCACCACCTGCCCTTATAACTTGCTTATGGCTTCTCATCTGGTAGGTATTTTTTTCTGTCCTTGGCTTCAGATCCTTGATTGTGCCCTGGTAATCGGTTTTGGCTTGAAACATTACGCTGCTGTATATGTACTTCAGTCTCTTACAAGGCTAACCAGAAAGCAAGCATGATTTTAGGGTTGCTCAAAGACAGCTTGGCAATGATTATGTAGAGAAACATTAGAGAGATCTCTAAGTTTTTGTCTCGGTTAAGACGATTCTTTTCTTTTTACTTTCAGCCATCCCTATCTTGATGTTTGGTGGGCTAATAAAGTTCATCTCCCCAAAGTCACCTATTAATTTCTAATTTTATTGCTTGGCAGAATCTCAGATATATTCAGCCCTCTCTATGCTTTATCCCTGCACTTGGYCATTTCCTCCTCCTTTTCTCTATGCATTTATTAAATTGCAATTTTTTCTATGATGTAGTCCTCCTTTTTCCTAGCCTTAGTGTCCAGACAATACAACCTCCTCTTCATACTGGGTGATGAGCTTTCCTGCCACACTGATTCTATCTGATCAGCAGTCAAGAATTTTTTGTTGTTTATGGAAGTTTCAAAACTTTTCCRAGGCTGCTTTTGAAGTGTTTCCAGTCTCTCAAGCTTTCTGTTAAAAGATCAAGGTCCTGCAATTTTGTATCTGGCTGTTTTCCATACAAGTTGCCCTCAAAGGTCTTCTTTTGTTTCTATTCATTTTGACTAAGAAATAATAATTTTCAGCTGTAAATTAAGTACATGCTCAGATTGCTGAAGTAAACATATYACAACACATAGCCAGAAGGCAAAGCCTTTAAATCATCCCCATTTGCTGTGATTTCCTTTCCTTTTTTTTTGCTTAGAACTTATATCATCTAACCCATTTATCCTATCATTTGTTCAGATGTTGTGAAGGGCAGTGCAGAATTCCACAGTTTGGTTTTGCTGTAGTTTGAGTCTAACTTTAAAACATTGATTCAGTGTACAAAGTATTGATTAAACCTTGATCTGGTCATTATAGAGCATTAGACAGAGTCCTTGACTATCACACCCAGCTACAGACTTGGTCTAGATGAACTCTAGGTGCTGCTCCTGGAAAACTGCTAAATGCAAACAGTCTGAGAAAAGGGTCCAGTTAAATAATTTAATACCTAACAGATGGACTTTTGTTACATACAGAAGTTGTCATTATTCTATGGACAATGCCTTCCTTAAATACAGAAGTTGTCGTTATTCTACGCACAATGCCTTTCAGAATTGAGGAGGGGTCTGTGAAAAGGAAGCATTGGGGGTTTCTTTGTCTATAGGATACTGAGAGCAACTTACCRATTATAGTTTGTCTGTAAGTAATGTGAAATTGGCTGAATTTTCTTTTTGAATTTGAAGTTTCCAAAACTTCAAAGAGGTGATCAGCTGTGACTGAGATTTTGGACAGAAAAATTATAGTAATTACAGGGGACATACTTGTTTAGCCTTATAACATAAGCAGAAAAAGGCTGTTAAGTCCTTGGAATAATTCAAATGGAATGAGGAAAAATGTTTTATATAACCAAGAATGAATTTGCTACTCCAAGTACTAGCATTTATTATGGAAAATTCCTGGTACTTACGTACCGTGCAAATTTACAAGGGTACTTAAAAATACATGCACTCAGGTACAAGTCATAACAATAATAGTTGCAAGCTAATGAAGATCAGCTTAGGTCAGACATCAAAACCTAGTAAAAAGCTGTTAAAGTAAATCTTAATAAAAATAAACAACACCARTATCACTTGTGTTAGGATTTAATAAAATAAACATAGATTTATATAATATAGGCCTTTATCTTGGATACTAAAAAAAATATTTGGACAAGAGACTATTTGACTGGTTTTGTGAYAACAGTAAAAATGTGTTATCAAAAGGAGCTTCCTCCTGCCAGACCTGTGCTCTGAAGTCCAAGTTGCACTTCTTTTCAAATGTGTATGTGTTGCTAAGTTTGTGGATGGCTATTTTTGACACAGCTTTTCATTATTTGAAACTGTTCATTAATGATACACAGTGCCTACCTAACAACTTCTTATTGCTTTCAACTACCTGCATATTGAGCAAACTCAATTACATGAGCATCTTGGGTCTTTTTACCTTACAAAGAATTTGTTAGGAAAATGCTGGAGTTAGCTAAAATAATGATTTTTTCAAATAGCATACTTATCTCTATGCACATTTCTTAGATATCCACAGACTTCTGGAGATTACATGGTTATTAAGGATATTTGGCAAAAGATAGCTACTACATTTCCCCAACTAGGTCACATTGCATTGTGTACCTGAGTGTCTTTAAAACATTGCTTCTGCTTCTGCTGATAATACTCTCATACCCTCAGGAGTAACTTTCTATTGGGTACAGCAATACCATGGTTTTCATATTGCTTTACCTCAGTCTATGCAAATCTAATTGCTAGATTGGGTCCTTCCTTGTGTAGGTTTGATTTCACACACCTGGATCTACTGTACTGAATTATATAAAATCTTTTCCTTGGAAAGTAAAAAATGACTTCACCTCAGTGTGGTGAAGGAATAGAAATTTTCTCTYCTTCCTCCCACTTACTGCTGTGGCTTATTTGGAAACTCAAAACTCACAGAGATCTTATTTCAACTGTTTCAAACCTTTTCTACAATACATGTCATTAATTTACATTATTGCTTTTTTGCCCACATTCTATTCATTATAAGGGACTGACCTCAGTATGAACCTTGAGAGATTGCCATCCAGAAGCATTAAAGAGATTTAAATCCCTTAATGTTCAATGCTTTATAAACTATTTTATGATATAGCAATTAAAGGTGACATGCTGCAACTCTTTAATCCTGAATGGCTGCCTAGAGTAACAGATTTTAGAAAAAAACAATGGCCATCCAAAGTGGGCAATTCCTGCTGCAGGAAATGTAACTCCTGGGGATGGGGGCTCTCCCTTCATTGACATTTTCCAGAGAAAGGGGTTGAAAGCTAMAAACTCAGGCAGCACTGCTAGAGATGTCATGATCCGTCTTAATGTTCAGGTGTCCTTTCTGACCTCYCTTTATAGTCCACTTGAGCTGTTTGTAGCTATGGTCACTGCATACTCAGTCTGGGAGGGTGGATGGCAACTACAGCATTTGGGGGACAAGAGAAAATGGAATAGCTTCGGCACACTTGGTGCCTTGTCTCTACACCTTTGAGAATTGCTTAATGTTTCTCCTGTACCACTCAACCCACAGCTCTGATTAAATGGAATAAAATTATGAAGGAAAATGTACTCTGGGCAAACCTGCATGCCAAATCCACCTTTAGTGGAAAGAGATGCAATTTCTCAGAAGTCAGGAGGGGTGCACCCTCATACATTACAGGTATATYTGATGAGCTTGCATTCCCCTTCTGTTTAGTCAAATGGTTGGATTAAGAAGAGGCTTTACATGTAGGGAAAGGGAGAAGACAGAAGTGGTTCCTGTTAGTGCTAACCTGGGAAATGCTAGCCCCTCTAAAGGTACCACTCAGCCATGGCCCTTCTTGGCTTCTCCATGGCCAACAAAAGTGGCACAAAACAGACACCATTGCAGATCTGAATATTCTCCATATACTCACTCATATCCATTGCCTGAATTAAACTATAGAAATTGTCTTTAAGACCACCAATATACAGTTAGGAGGTGAGCAGCTGACAAAGTTAACAGACTAAAGGAGACACAAATGAGTCTTTGTATTTCTAAAGTTCTTTCATATGCTGTCTGCTAACCTCTAAATATGAAAGATTTATCATAGTTATAAATTCCATCTCTCTTTAATCACCATCCAGGAATACTATAGCTATTGCAAAGTAGCCCTAGCTGAGCCCTAAACAAGCAGCTTTTCAGAGATGCTCTTTGTAGGCAAAGCATATGCCTGGCTGTTTTTTTTTTACTGAAGTGCATCTTATGTATTCATTTTATGTATCTTTTATCTTTGCCTTGCCTCATGCTGGAAGGCTCTTTAAGAAAACAATCTAAAAAACCCTCTATATAGGATGAACCAACACACCTCACTGTGAATTGCAGAATATGTATGTATCTTTGATTTATCTCATGCACTGGATAATGCAGGGGTATGGCTTTGTTCTCTTCAAAAACAGAATGCCCTTTCAGAAGGACTTCATTGATCGGAAAAGTTGTTCCTATTTTTTGAAATGTAAGGAGGCCAAAAATGTTACATTTTCTGTGCTGCTGGTGTGCTCTGTTGTCTGGGGGAACAGCTGATAATCAGCATGTCTATCTTGCACCTTATCTATGGCTCCAGTGGAACGTCTTGCAAGGCAAAAGCAGAAATCTTGAATTTTGCAGTTGGAGGAAACAAGACATTCACTCACAGCTTGAGATAAAAGTGAAAGATGTGAATAATAAAAAAGTCCACATCACATGTAGCCTTTTTCCTCAAGCTGGAGATTCCCTGTCAGACACTTTGCCTCAGACACTGATCTCATAGTATGACACAGCTGAAGCAAAGATTGCATTTGGTTACTGCTCAAATGGGAGACCTCAGGGGTAAAAAACCTACACTGGTGTAGAAGCAGAGTCACCAGTTGTCACTCTTCCCAAACCAGCTGTGATCTGGGAAGAGTTCAAGGGAACAGACATGTCACATTTGCAGCTCAGTAAGAAACCTGAGGTCTCAGGGGAGAGGTCTGCATTAAAACAGTCTTTAGTAAAACCCGTTTAAAAGGTGATCCTTCCAGTTTCTGATTTCTGCAGCACTTTGTAACTCCCCCAGTTATGTTAGTGCAATCGCTAGTGGGGCTTGTATGAATTACATCAAGCAGTGGTGCACAAGTGGGAATGAGAGGGCAAGGCAGGAGCAGCTTAAAGAGATTTTGCAAACAGAGTTATTTCCCTCTCAGGGACTTGACACTTACGGGTATAGTCTTTATCACATTTTGCAAGAAGCAGCAAGATCTAATGGGGATAGTATTGATTGCAGTGTACCTTCTTCCCTTCTCCACAGAGAAGGGTAGAAGAATTTGGTAATAAAGGGGCTCTGTAGTATCACAGGGAGGTGGCAAATTTTAATGAAAATCTTATCTTTAGATAATTTTTTTCTTGCTCTTATGAAAGCATCTAAAAARGTTATGCTGAAGACTACAACATTTTACAAGAAGGGTGAGATTCCACTTCCAAATATTTAGTTAATTCCCTGAATTTACATGTCTCTATGTAAGTGTCCACGTTGGAGCTAGGGACTTGACTCCTTCACACATAGGGGCCTGATGTCAGTTGAGGTACCCTAGGTTATCTCTCCTTGCCTCCTTCTGCTGATCCAAATGGGTCTGGGGGTCCTTCCATCATGCCCAGCAGCCCTGTACATACGTCTTTGATGCATTGCAGCATGCTTCTATGCACTTCTAAAGCAAAGCTGTTGGATAACAYGATTGGAGTACTTGCCCAGCATACAGGAACACTGGGCTCAAAGTTGTCTTGAGTCTTTGGAGAGGGCAAGTAAAATTCAGCCCCAAATAGCCCAAGAATTGAGAAAGRGCCATCTCATTGCTTCACTACCCTAGGCAGATCCGGCTGATGAGCCGCTCAGCATGGAGTCGCTTCACACTCACCAGTGAGAAAATGTCAACAAGAGCAAAKCTGTGAAACCTTGTGATCAGGGTCTTTGCCTGGAAAGGATTTAAACGTGGCTCCAATTCTTAGTCCAAAAATTCTTTCAGCAATTTATTCATTAATTGTTTATAGTAAAAATAAACACATAGGCACACAACTGACGCGCTCTAAAAAGTGGTGTGTATTATTTATGTGCACATGTTCTTTTTCTCACTCTCTGGACTGATGAATTCCTGATTTGTTCATGTAAAGTAAAAAAAAACAAAACAAAACAGGAACAAGAGAGGGTGAGTGGGGTGTCTGTACGTACTTTTACATCCCTTTCCTGCCATTCTCAAAGCCCCGTGCTTAGCATACTCAACAGAAAGGTAGGTGATTTGGATGTAAACACTCTAAGGCTAAGGAGGAAGCTCAGCGAAGTCCCTACTCTCTGGGCAATGGCTCCATTAGTAGAGCTGCAATAGCATAAAAAATCAYGAACATTGTCTTCAGGAGTAATATTTCAAACATCTCGATATTGCCATGGTTTCTGGTTTTAGCTGAGATCAGAAAAGAACATCTTTTCTTGGTAGAACATAAATACAATGAGTTGAATGAAATCACATGAAAGAGTTTTCTGTGAGGGAATTATACTTACAAGATTTTCTGCAAAGGACTGTTTCAAATATCTTGAACTGGCATTTTTCTCACATCTGCTTAGTTTTATAGTAATTAATCTATTCTAAGCCCCCAAACAGTGTAAGATTCTGGATTTTACTAAAATGCAGTTCAGGGGACAGCTCTGCACTGAAGTAGCACCTATTTTACCACAAATCTGGATTTCTCTCTTAAAACAGTAGAACAGACAAGTGCATTTAACGGAAAACAACTGAGAAACTTCTAAACTTTATGTATCATGAATGTGAAGCCAAAGGGTCATTTTAGCATCCAATTTTCAAAATTTTACTATTTGCACAATTAACCCCTATGCTAATGTTACTGGGATGCTGAGCATAATAATTACAGAGCTGTACTACAGGTGAGTCAACTAGGTGTACCAATTCATCACCAGAGGTGGGCTGCATCCTACCTTTAAGAAAAGAAGAGATATTAATATTACTAGTTTAATCAACCTGACAGTGGTTAAAAATCTCTTTTCAAGGTTTCCTTGAACAGATCTGTGAATGGGTGATAAATCTGAAGACTAAAATTTGTGAGAAYATAAGTGATCTACAAGTACAAAGCTAACTAGCTATCACTAGAATAGAGTATCTAGTATTTTCTGTTGTTCTCATGTTGGAACGAACCAAAACTAGACTTCTATGTTTCACTGCAAACTGTAATGTCATAACCTTGAGAAATATGCAAGGACTCAGCAAATCAATCAACAGAATTATACTCTCCTTTTAATATAGCTCTCTCTCCTCCTTGATGATAGCAGAGAAGGGACAGTTTGGATTAGTGTTTAATCAGTAGGTTCTCTGACTTGGTCTTGAAATGTCAGCTCTTAATCTCCCTTACCTTGAAAAATGAAGATATTGGGATTTGATGTAATAGCTTTGTCTGAGAGGTATAGTCCTTCTGTCAATATTCACCTCACTGAGAGGCTTGCTCATAACCCAGAGTGCCGTGCATTTCCACTGCCCTGGCAGCAGGCTCCATTTCATGTGACTTAATGATAAATTCAGAAGTTTCCTCTGTGCATTTTGTTCAGCTTTAAACACATGATTTTGCAGCCATTTAATTTAAACTTGGGTTTCAAAAAGAAGGATAGCAATAAAAGGCTAGCCGGGACAGTGGGTATATTTAGGAAAATTGCATGAAGGAGTTATTAATGATGTCTGTGCTAAAAGTTATCAAATTATAAAGGGGAATTAAAACCCATATTTTTAAGGTTCTATTAAAAAAAAGTACCCAAGCATTTTCCTCTCTGCCCCAACAAGTCTTGATATGGAGGGGGTAGTTAAGTACTTGATTTCATGGAGAAAGTGGTCACACAAGAAAGGAGAGATCTGTCAATCTCTAATGACTTTTCTGTGAGCTCTGTGGTGAAAGTGGGAGACAGATGAAAAGTGAGTAGGTTGGTATGTTAAGTGATTATTCTTCACATCAACAGAGAAAGTAGTGGTTTCATGCATTTTGAATCCAAATACTAGTGCCTCTGGCTGCTTTATAACTTGCTCATATCACAGTAATTCCTAAACTATTTTCTTAAAGGCTCATCTGCAGTCTTAGTTGGTCGTTCTGTCACAGTGAACTTTTCAGCCTGGAAAAATGGCAGCAAATATAGATTGCTGATTTGTCATTTGATAACTTGGATCAGAGCTGGTGTTGTAGTAACTATGTCTTGCTAAGGAGGACTTAGGAACCAATCCTGTTTTCCATGAGTTCAAGCTATACTAAACCTTTGTCTCTGTCCTGGTTTYGGCTGGGATAGAGTTAAATTTCTTCCTAGTGCTGTGTTTTGGATTTAGAATGAGAAGAATGTTATTAACACACAGATGTTTTCAGTTGTTGCGAAGTAGCTTGCTAGCCAAGGACTTTTCAGCTTCCCATGCTCTGCCAGGTGCACAAGAAGCTGTGAGGGAGCACAGCCAGGACAGCTGAYCCAACTGGCCAACGGAGTATTCCATACCGTATGATGCCATGCTCGGAATACAAATAGGGGGCGTGGTCCAGGAAGTAGCGACTGCGGCTCAGTTACCGGTCAGCGGGTGGTGAGCAATTGCATAGTGCATCACTCATTTTGTATATTCAGCTATTATTATTATTATTATTATTATTATTATTATTATCCCTTCCTTTTCTGTTCTATTGAACTATCTTTACCTCAATCCATGAATTTTACTTTTTTTTTTCCTGATTCTCTCCTCCATCCCACTGTGTGGGGGTGGTGGGGAGTGAGCAAGTGGCTGTGTGGTGTTTGGCTGCCTGCCAGGTTAAACCACAACAGTCTCCAACTGTATTAGTTGTAATTATCTGGAGAGTTTTTAAGTATAACAGTAGTTAAAAGAGAGAGCGCCCTATCCAAAGTCAAGTCACAGAAGTCAAGGAAAGATTCACAGATTATGTCCAGAGTGCAAGTGGCTTTGTGGGCACCTGGCACAACAATGGTCCCTCAGACAACCGTGCTGGAAGACTACCAGGGTGCCCTGCTGCTGCCTTCTGTCTTCTGCACTTTGCTTTTCTCCCAGGGAATCAGAGTAAGGGATTAAAGGTGGAGATAAGGTGCACAGTATTTTGTCCAATTAGACCTTTTGGATGAGAACTGCCTTCARATCTCTTAGCATGAATCTATCCCTAATGATTTAGGCAGACTTTGTGGATGACTAGACCAGCATTGAAGGCAAGTTTGAACAAACAACATGAAATTAGTGTAGATAATGCAAAYTAGTTTATTTTGCATAATACTTAATAGCAAACAATATCACCTGCATCTTGCTTTCTATAGTATTACAAAAATGTTTTTCAAAGTTGAGTCTTCTTGATGTTTTTCTCATTCTCTTTACACTCAGGTAGACAGTTTTAAARTTATTTCAGATCAGAGTGCTTTGTATTTTTCCTGACATGCTGATAGCAACAATGGCTTCAGATCCCACACCTAAAAATCCCACACCTAGTTAATCTGGAGGTCATTAAGCCTGGATAAAAATGTGAAATAGTTAAAAAGCACATCCCTACTTACACTTAGCACATGTTAGGTAGAGTGCAGATAACACACGCCTTYTTCTGTATTTACTTATGTTTTTATGTTAGCCTGGGGTTACAGAAATGACCTAATTTTCTGCAGAACGTTTCCGTACTCAAATTCTGCAGAGTAACCATTACCTCCCCCTGCCTTCCCCTTTCTGTTAAGCATCATGCAAGCATCAGGTATCAATGTCATGGTAGTGAAGGGAGAACCCGTAGGCTCAACAACAGGTAGGACCTACTGCCAGCAGCAGAGCCCAAGGTGACTTCAGACAGACCATGAAGGACATCTCCTGGAGAATGGAGGATAGGGCATAGTAGAAACACATGGTCCTGCTGCAGGGCTGTTACTGGGAGCATGAGGTGTCCAAAGACTGGAGTTAATAGATTAAGAAGTTAAAACTAGACAGCTCAGTAAGAGCTATCCAGAATACCCCATCATGGGAACCTAGCTTCACCACATCTCTCTTCCRAGCATTGCATGGACTTTCTGACATGCTGTCTGATGGTGGGACGCAGCAGCCAGTGACTGGAGGGGATGGACCATATCCTCTCTGTCCACTTGGAGGGTTTGATCTGGGAGTGTCATGCAAGTGAACAAATCAGCAAGTAATTTTTACCTCCTGTATTTTCAGTTAGTGTGCAGATGTGGTTTGTGAACTCCCAGAGCCAGATCTCATGGCACTCAAGGAAAGCAGCATTACCTTTAGAGTGAGTCTGGAATCACTAATGTAGTGATTCAGYTATGAAGTATGGAGTAAACTTCTTAAAGTAAACTCCAGATTGCAGGAATGTAGCCTTTCATACAAAACAAAGATGGTTAATTGCTTACAAGATGGCAGCCTTGAAAAACAAAAATGTCTTGGTGTTAGATCCTTGTACCTTATTAGGGGGGGAAATTCTGTGATTAGCAATAATGTGATGTGGGAATATCCATTATTTTTTCTTGGCAAGGTATCAAAAAGAGGAATTTCAGACATTTTCAGAAGAAGAATCATAGAATCACAGAATCTTTGAGGCTAGAAAGGCACCTCTGGAGACTGTCTTGTCCAACCCTTTGCTCAAGCAGGGTCAGCTACGGCAAATTGCTCAAGACTGCATCTAGTAGGGTTTTGAATATCTCCAAAGATGGAGACTCCATCACCTCTCTGGGCAACCTATTCCAGCGTTTGACCACCTTCGCAGTAAAAAAGTGTTTTCTTGTGTTCAGATGCAATTTCATGTATGTTCAGTTTGTGCTCATCACCTCTTGTCCTGTCACTGGGTGCCACTGAGCAGAATCTGGCTCCCTCTTCTTCATTCCCTCCTACCAGGTATTTATACACATTGATAAGATCCCCCTAAAACTTTTATCCTCCAGRCTGAGCAGTCACAGCTCGCTCAGTCTCTTCTCATATGTCAGCTACCCCAGTCCCTTCATCACTTTCATGGCCCTTTGCTGGACTTACTCCAGTAGCTCCATGTCTCGTGTATGGGAGCCCAGAGCTGGACGCAGCATTCCAGATGTGTCTCACCAGTGCTGAGTAGAGGGGAAGGACYCCCTCCCTCAACCTGCTGACTATGCTCTGCCTAATGCAGCCCAGGAGGCTGTTCACCTTTGCTGTGAAGGCACATTTCTGGATCATGGTCAACCTGTTGCMCCCCAGGATCCCCAGCTCCTTCTCTGCAGTGCTGCTTCCTAGCCTGTTGTCCCCAGCCTGTACTCATGCCTGGGATTATTCCTCACCAGATGCAGAACTTTGCATTTCCCCTTGTTGAATTTCATGACATTCCTCTCAGTCCAGTTCTCCAGCRTGTCCAGGTCCCTCTGAATGGCAGCACACACAACTGGTACATTAACCACTTGWCCCAGTTTTGTATCATCTGCAAACTTGCTGAGGGTGCACCCTGTCCAAACACCCAGGTCATTAATGAAGATGTTAGACAGTATTGGCCCCAGTATTGATCCCTGGGATACTTCATCCAAAAAAGTGTATACAAGGCACTAAGCACACTGACGAGGACCTCTGTTCCACCACACATTTTCCTCAAGTCTGTAATACAGTTTTGGTTGGACTGAAAAACCAGAAATCTTTGTCACTACAATGCTGTTATGTTATGGTGCCAGGGATGTTAACTGTATGTTTCCCATATGTTTATAGCTGACCTAATATTATTGAATCCTAGCTAATTTTATATTTACCTTTTTTTTAACACAGGTATAATTGTCAGGTGTTGTTGTGGTTTAACCCCAGCCAGCAACTAAACCCCACCCAGCCACTCGTTCACTCCCCCCCTGGTGGGACRGGGGAAGGAATCGGAAGGGTAAAAGTGAGAAAACTCGTGGGTTGAGATAAAGACAGTTTAATAGGGAAAGCAAAAGCCGCACAYRCAAGCAAAGCAAAAYAAGGAATTCCTTCACTACTTCCCATCRGCAGGCAGGTGTTCAGACATCTCCGGGAAAACAGGGCTCCATCATGCCTAACGGTTACTTGGGAAGACAAACGCCATCACTCCTAATGTCCCCCACTTCCTTGTTCTTCCCCCAGCCTTATATGCTGAGCATGATGTCATATGGTATGGAATATCCCTTTGGTCAGYTGGGGTCAGCTGTCCCRGCTGTGTCCCCTCCCAGCTTCTTGTGCACCCCCAGCCTGCTCGCTGGTGGTGTGAGAAGCAGMAAAGGCCTTGGCTCTGTGTAAGCACTGCTCAGCAATAACTAAAACATCCCTGTGTTATCAACRCTGTTTCCAGCACAAATCCAAAACATAGCCCCATGCTATCTACTGTGAAGAAAATTAAATCAACCCCAGCCCAAAAATTAAATCAATCCCCAGCACAGGTGTGAAGATGGAAAATAAATTTTACCCAGTAGATTGGAAAGACCATTATCTTTGTATGAATGACAGAATGCCCCCCTTGCAAGATTTATAGGGTGAAGTGATAACTTTTTCTGGACTGACTGGAAAAAATATAGAGAAGRCCTACAAGGCCCTTGCAGAACTGAAATGGAAGATGGGTGATGGAATAGTTAGTATTGACCTTCAAAGGTAAATACAGACTGAGAACATTTGCTCTAACTATAACTGCACAATGTCAACAAGTTAAGGAAAAGTTAGCTGTGATGCAGAAGTGCAAGGGGAAAGAAGTGAAGTTGTTAGAGTTCAGGTYACATACACTGAGCCAATAATTTCCGTATATCACGTGTGAGATGCTTCTGCCAAGTGAGAAAGTATCATTGATTTTACCCACACAGAGTAATGGCAGAAATGAGAGGAAGCACCATAAATCTCTACCAAACACTGTAAGTGAGCTCTGTTCATCACCTTTTTCTCCACTCTCCATCAAGGCAGGTGGGGCAAGAGTCCTCAAAAGAGATAAAAGTGGGGCAAGAGTACTAAAAGAGACAGCGCTAGTAAAAGGTGAAAGAGAGTTGGGTAGTTTGCCTACAAGAGAGGATGTGATGCCCTACATAACTGCAGACGAGTTGCAGGTGCTAAACAAGTGAATAGTGGGCTTCACRGTGGATGTTGGCAGCAATTTTTTCTTTGTGCTACTCTCTCTGCTCCATGGTGGCTCTGTATGAGCAGTGAGAAGGAGTCAGAAATGCCACCTGCCTGCTCAGTGGGGATCACATTGACCCTCAATCTCAAGGGAGCAAAAGCTGGAGAATATTTGCTGCCTTCTGATAGCCAGCTCGRGTATGCTTTACTGTGGGAAGGAGTGACAGTTGGCCTTTGGAGTATCTGGCCTTCTAGTTGTCTCTGAAAGGAGCTTCCTCTACTATGGCAGTGATTGCTCTACCACCACTCCATGACTCAAATCTCTGGGATAAAACATACTGCAAAGGAAATAGAAGCTTGCACATTTGCTTTGGTGATTGATAAGAG